>CM031861.1:18568186-19052596 GCA_018697195.1 Certhia americana | reverse complement strand
ACTAGCCTGTATTTCCCCCTCCCTACACATGACACTTCAACTGCATAATGTTTGGAACCATCCCATTCAAATGAAATTGAAAAGCTTTAAGAACATTCCAAGGAACTAATAATCCTCCAATCTCACCACTGGGCAGTTTTTCTGCTTCTGCACAACATACATTTTTTTAATTCTCCTTTTTACTCTCATTCCTTGCTTTTAATCAAATCTCCACTTGCATTTCCATCACTCCTCTGACACTCTGGCCAATATGCCTAACAACAAATCTCCCTCCAGTGGAGTGTTTCAGCCTCACTGGTCCATAAGATTCTATGCTGAAGTTGCTTTTGCTATTCTTTCCCACAGCTGGCCTGCACATAGCCCCAGATTTCTCATTGAGAATTTCAAGCTTATAGTAAAGATACATCCATTTAACAGAATTAAGGGAATGACTGTATAACTAACGGCAAGAAGAAAAAAGTCAGCAGGCAGACAAAAGTCGTTTAGAGGAACTTTTTCACCGTTCCAAAGCACTATACCATTTTCAAATGTGCTTCTTAATGTTTATAAAAGTTATTAAATAATCAAGAGCCCGACAAAAAGTCTTGTATTTCATACCAACAATTTTTTTTGGCCATACTATTTGAAGCTACTCCATAAACCATGCAATTTAAAACCACAATGTACTCCCAACGTTTTTAGGGCCCATCCGGTTCCACTTCCTGAAAAGTGTCCCAAACTACTATAAAGCTACATATATATCAAAGAAAAAAAATATTTTACTTCAGTGCTTATAGCTGTTATTCTAAACAGATGCTGGCACCCTACACCTAACGAAACAATTAAACATGCCTATGGCAAGCGATTCCAGAATGAGGTTCATGTTCTCTCTGTGTTTTCCTCCTTGATCTTTCTGGCTTCTTCCCCCCCCAAAATATCGGATCCTAGTTCTCAATTTCTTGCTCTCTTCCTCAACTTACCAAATATACGATACAGCAAGATATTGTTTCTCATTTACCATACTTGATTATTATCGTGCAAAATTGTGCCAAAAACAATGCTCTACATCTTGCTCTTAGGACAATCCCACAGACAGCTGATCCTCCACAATCGGTGTGAGATATAACTTGAGATAACACAGTATTCCTAAACCTGGCATATGAATGCGAGAACATAGCAAGCTTAGGATCACAGTGAAGGTTGCTGTGAACTACAGGGCAGACAATTGTGCTGAAGGCCAGTCCTACCTTACCACAGAAAGAGATCACGTGTTCCTAACCATCACCTCGTCTAGCCCCAGCACACAAAAGCAACGGTTTCTATCAAGTTTAAAAAGCCTAACAGTACTCAGTACCCAGAGAAGCAATACCAAAGCTCCCCTACAAAGATGTGTGTACTATGCTGAAACACTGAAGCTAAAAGGGCTTAATTGTAATATAGTTCAAAGAGCCTCTTAGCTGGGATTAAGTACATACTTCAAGGTTTTTAAGCACTTGGAGAAACAGGACTCATGGCAGGATAGAAGATGCACCTGACACTTCTTCAACACTTTCCTCCCTTCTGACTGTCCCACTTCCTGCTGGTTGGGTTTGAGCCAGCTCCTTAGCATTTACTCACCACATGCAGTCACTTAAGCTGAGTAATCAGCACAGATGTTGAGACCAAACACATAGTTTCACTCTCGAATATCTGTCAATACTAAAGCTACACACAAATTCTGCTTCCAATACGGCTAAATTCAGGCTCCATCTACTGATTCAATTGAAGTTTACTCTTGGAACTAATTTGATTCCTCGATTGTAACACACTACTAAGCATCACCTCCTTAAGAGCAAGCAGAACATTCCAAAGGAAAAATCACTTTTCTCTCACTTCAGCAACTCTGCAGAAGAGAGCAGTCCACAAAAGCAGTATTGTGGAAAGACACAACCACCTCAGGAATCTTAATTCCAAAGGGAATAACCAGCTAGTTGAATGTATTCTTTAATCCAACGCTGTGATGCGTATAGCATTTACTTACAATCTAACTGATCGTAAAGAGCTCTATCACTACCCTCCTTAAAGGAATTCCTGTTAAACAGGTTGCTTTTTCCGGAATTTCTAAACTACAACTTTCACTCAACGTTTTCCTTGGTCTCGTAAACACACCTCATCAAAAATTTTTCTGGCCAAACATGCATTTCCAAGTAGTTTTAGAAATAATCCTTTAGCACCTCACCGTGCAGGATTCATGACTACACATTCTCTTTTCGACAGAAAGCCAATAAAGAATCCCTTATTTTCAATACTATCACGAGATGGACAAACAAGTAATCGAAGTGCTTAACAGTATTTAAAATTTTTTGGCACAAACTGTCCAAGAAAGCCCGACAACTGGACATCACTTTTGCATGGTGTTTCAACTGCCATTTACTACTGAATCGTAATTCCGCAGCGTTATTTTCTACTCGATAATAAAGAAACTCTTGCACGCTTCACTAGGCCGTGTTCTTGCTACTGAAACATAAATAACACAGAGCAAAGTAAGTCAGGCTTCTTATTTGAATGTCTGTTGTCACTGGAAATAGACCCTTCAAGTTTCAAACCACTGTAGCAATCTTCTGGAACACTGAACAGAGAGCTTCCCATCATTTCAGCCCCCAGAAAAAAAGCACACAGTTATTTTGTGGCACTCCAAAATACACACTAGAACGGTATACTCACTGGCACTGAAGCTTCAACCTAAGCAATACTGCCACCTTCACACGATCTTTATTTTTAAGCTGTCATCGTCTCAACGATCCCCTTCCAAAATCTATCCACCTACTCCTGGAACTTTCCTCCACTCCTTCCACTCAGAAAACTTTTGTAAAAGCCAACACCCCATGCAGTAACTTTACTGTTCTGACTTAAACACGTTCATGCGGACAGAAAATTGATCTTTAGTCCTCAATGCTGCACTATGTCATACATATTTCTCTATGACACTATATACCAAATACACTATTCCCTCTTACACTTTGAAAGTTCCTAGCACCAACACAAAACAAAACCAGAACAACTGGCAGGTTCTAAACGAGATTTTGCCAAAACGTATTTAAACATCAGTTACATCTTACCCAACACTGCTATCGCTCTGAAGACCTATATTCCAAGCAGCTGCCCGTTAGATCCCACAACACCGGCAGCGTGCCCCCCCGAGCCCTCGCGCGCACCCCGGGGCGAGAAGCGGCGCGGCGCAAGCTCGCCGGGCAAGGCGCGGCGGGCAAGGCTCGGGCGGGGCGGCCGGGCAAGGTCTCGGCGTGCTGCGGCCGGGCAAGGCTCGGCGGGGCGGCCGGGCAAGCTCGCGGCGGCCGGCAAGGCTCGGCGGGGCGGCCGGGAAGGCTCGGCGTGGCGGCCGGCAAGGGCTCGGCGGGGCGGCCGGCAAGGCTCGGCGGGGCGGCCGGGCAAGGCTCGCGGGCGGCCGAGCAGGCTCGCGGGCGGCCGGGCAAGGCTCCGCGGGGTCGGCCGGGCAAGGCTCGGCGGGGCAGCTCGGCCGGGCACGGCTCCGCGGGCCGGCCCGGCCGCCCCGCCGCGCCCCGGCCCCCGCAGCCGCGCCCCGCCCGCCCCGCTTGCGGAGGCCACGCACGCCCGGCCGACCGCCCCCGGCAGGCCCCGGCCCCGGTGCCGCCCCAGCAGCGCCCGAGCCCCCCAGCGCCGTCAGCGGTCGCGCCCAGGCCCGGACCGCCGCGGAGGATCCGCCCCGGAGCGCTGCTCCCCCGAGCGCGGAGCGGAGATTCCGCGCCGGTTGGGCGGGGGCGTCCGGTCGTACCTCGCAGCGCGTCTCCCCTCACAGGCCCCGGGTCCTCCTCTCAGGCGTGAAAACCTCCGCTCGCCACCATCACCGACGCTCCAATATGGACTGACATGCAGCTCCGGCTGAGCCCCCTCTGCCTCGCCCACCTGCCAATCCCTCTCCCGGCACCGCCCTGCTCCACGTTCGCGCTTTTCCTATGGTGCGCTGTGCGTAACTCGCCTTTCATTGCCGCTTGGCCAATGTCATCACCAATACGCGCGCGACAGGTGTGTACCGGTTGGGCGGCGGGCTCGCGCGGCTTCCCGCGTGGCCAGTCAGCGCATGGGCGGGTGCACCTCGATTCCCCGACCTTCCCGTCCTAGCAACAAGGCAACGTCACGCTGACAGACATCTCTCTCGACCACTAGAAAAAAAGCGTATTCCTTTTAAAATAACCCCTTCCGTCCCATGCGGAGCCGCGGATCCTCGAGGCCTGCGGCGGGGGGCGGAGCCGGCGGTGGCGTCCGTCCCGCACTTCGCCCGCCGCTCCTCGGCATTGGCATTCGCGCGGGCCCCGCCCCGGGGCGCGCGCGGGCGCCAAACTGCCTGACAACAGGGCGGCTGAGCTGCGCGGAGGTGGCGGGGCCGGGAGCGTAGTCATGCCCGCGCTGAGGTACGGCGGCACATTTTTCGGTGTCCGGCCTCCTCCACCAGCGTACTGGCTTACTTCTGAGCCTGCCTCCTGCACCTAGAGCCTCCGATGCCGCCGTAATATCCGGTCAGTGTTGTGTTTCTATAAACCGTAGGATCATTAGGTTGGAATGACCTACCTTTAAGGTGACACGTCCCCGAGCGTCAACCAGGAACGCCACCGTTGCTTACCACTTGAACAGTCCCCAAGTTCCACCTGCCTTTGGACACTTTTTTGGGATGTTTGTATTGCACACGTCGCTGGTTAGTCATGACCAGTTTTTCAGTGCATACAATTTTCCTAAATCAAAAGCACCTCCCCTGCGCAACTTCAGGCATTCAACCTATCCCTCTGCTGGGTGTGAGAAGAGGCCAGTCCCCACCTGGCACCGCCTCCTTTCAGTGATTTCGAGAGCATTAAGGTCCTCCCTTGCCCCGCCTTTTCCCCGGCTGAGCACCCTCAGCTGCTGCTCCACAGTACTTTTTCCTCCAGACCCTTCTCCCTGCCTTCCTCTGATACACTCCAGCCCCCTCAGTGCTTTCCCTGTAGTGATGGGCCCTGAACGGGACACGCGCCGCGGTGTGCCCGTCACAGTTCCCAGTACAGGGACATCTCTGCCCAAAAAATTTTTTCCCCCCCCTTTCCCCTCTCTGCCCTGGGCCTGTGGCCGCACTATTGCTGATACTGTCCGAAGTCCTTTGGAATGAACGTGTGTGAGATCCAGGGTGGGTGCTGTGCCTCAGCCATGGCACACCTCCCTGGCTGCCCTGCGGAGCCGCTGGTGTGATGCTGCCCTGCAGCCCTGCTTGGCTGAGCACGGCGGGCAAGGGTCTCTGCTGGAAAGCTCAGGTGGCACACACACCTGAACAGGGAGCCACTAGTGCCCCACAGCTGGCACAGGATATCCACAGTGCATGTTGAGCACCCTGTGTCTTAAAGGCATGAACAAATTCTGGCCAGCCAGGATGCTTCTGGCATTCCCTCACAAAGCCTCCTTAATTACCTCTGCCCAAAAAGGTTGTGACCCCCCTGTCTCCAGTCCTTTGGCCCCTCAGGGCAGCCTTCCTGGTTTCAGAGTGTCATAGTCAGGATGACATCCATGTCCCTGTTGGAGACCACCCAGCCATGGGCAGCAGGTTACCATCAGGTAACCTTGCCTGGTGTCCACAGGTTTTGTCTGGTTTTGGTGGGCTTTTGCCTGGCTTCAATGGGATTTTGTCAGGTTTCAATGTGGTCTTGACTGGTTTCTTGTTAAGAGGGCATGCACTAGTTAAGGCAAAGACTCATTAATTTATTTATTTACACTGGGAAAAGAAGCAACAGAGCTGAAATGGTAATTTAGCATTCGGGTAGTTCTTGCAGGTCCCTCATGTAGAGGACATGAAAATTGAAGTGTAGTACTGTGTTTATTTCAGGTACTGAAGAGAATGGAAAACAATGTATCTTTAACTTCATTATGAATCAGCAGACTAAGATAAAGCAACTCTGCTCCAATGTATCTTCACATCTTTCACATGCTCATCTGACAAAGTTTAGCTCACTACAGCTGTACTTACATCTTACTGAAAAACAATCAGCAGGTCTGCTCCCATTAAGACAAAGCTAGTGATATTACAAAAAGACAAATATTGAGGGTGCTGCTGCAGAAAGCAGCACCTTTTTCAGGAGGGAAACAGTGATCCAAGCTAGGAATGGGCTCAAACCTTGGTCTACAAGAATAAAGTGCTAATGGGAGTCTACAGGCTAATGGGAGCCTGTCTCTACATAAAACAACTTAGGGTTTGGACAAAGGAACAGTGTAATAGCAGTGAAAACACTTTAAAGTGTTTGCTTACTTTTCTATGAGTGTCCTTTTCAGATCAGAGGAACTCCACATCTTCTCCTTCACAACGGTATTCTGTTCAAGCATTTCAAAATAGGATATAGGCTGCTTGGGGTTTCTCTAAATACAGAAAAATAGGTTAAGATGCTTGCTTCTAAGGAAGAGGTAGCTATCAGATTTACAGTAGCTGCAAACAGGCTAACATGGCCTGGCCTTTGTGCTTTGTCCAGAAACTCTTGCCAGCTGCTCAGGTGCTTGGTTTCATAACGTTTATTGCATAAAAAGCTGGCCACCGTGTCAGCTTTCTCTGTGATCCTGACTCTTTCTTACCAGTTGACCAAGCTTTGGCTCCTGACCTCTCTGCATGCATTACTGGTTCTCCCAAAGATTGAGTTGCAGTGTGCATTATCCTACTAAGAGCTGTGCTTGAGCTTGCTCCCCTTCAGTATATGATGGCACATCCCTGTATTACAAAACCCCTGTGAACAGAAGCCCTCCCCAAGCCGTGAGCCTGGTGGGTTGTTTCTGTTGATAGGATGTTGTTGGCTGCCAGCACAGACACATGATCATCTCATTCTGCCTGAACAAGTTAGTGGAGCTGTAGCAATTATGGATACATGTGATCTTAATGTGTCACAAACACATGGTAAAAACTCAGCAGCATGAAATGTATTTGCTGATATCTACTGCACAGAATTACACAGTTATGTCTCTGAGTGTACAGTCTGGTTTTTGCTTTCTTTTCCATGCAAGCAGATATATTCAGTAAAATGTACAAAAAAAAAAAAAAAAAAAAAAAAAAAAAAAAAAAAAAAAAAGATTATCCTCAAAACAATCAACATGAAATGGGAAATAGTTTCTTTATTCATCATTTCAGCTGGTGGTCAATCCAGAAAGCTCTCTAGACTGTATTTGTTCCACATTTAATTTAGGTACCTTCTCTTTTTGTTTTCTTTCCTTTCACTGTGTCTGTTTTTTTGTGGGGTGGTTTTGTTTATGTCATGCTACTTGCATGTTCCAGCAGAAAGTGCCTGCACTACCTACAACAAATGCAGATTTCCCAATATAAAGTATGTAGAGGCAATTCTGGTTGTGTTGTCAATGACAGTGTGTAGGATAGACACTGGAAGTTGTGAGGAGAGACTTAACAGGAAAGAATGGGTCTAAACAATGGATGGATGAGCACACCATGTTTAATGGCATCCCCAGGACAAGCAGGTAGGTTGTTAAAAGGATAAATATATATATATATATAATAAATATATATATATATATATATCAAGCACCAGAAGTGGTATCTGGAGAGGGGTTTAAAATAGATGGTGTGTAGAACAGTTACAACAGTGAAATAGTTAGGCACCTAGTATAGTTCCTGTAAATATTAAGCATGTCCTCACAGATAACTAAGAGTTAAACTGTGCTGCTGTGGACACATCCTATATCATGAGCAAATGTGCCCTGGAAGCAAGGGATGCATCTCAACTCAGAAGAGGCAGGATAATATTTGCACTGGCACTTATCTGATTTTCAAGGGTCCTATCACCACCATTTACAATTCCAGAAAAGTTTGGGACTTCATAGGCCCTGTTTTTATCATAGAGATTTCCTATCAATATATTTCTAAATCTTGATTTTGTGCAATTATTTTTTAAAACTACAACTGTCCAGGTGAAACTGCCATTACCGTATAAGTTGCTAACGCCAGGACACTACTACCTCAAGGTAGAAACACTTCATTGTCTAAAACTAGGATCTCAAAACACTACTGAACAGCTGGGGAAATGGGGAGGTTATGTGACTTGCCCAACATCACACAGTAAGCTAAACCAGAGGCAAAAGAGTGAAATCCCAGTCTTTTATCCCTGGGAGTTATGTGCAAATCTGAATATCTCCACACCATTCCTGTGCTTGTGATTACAGGCAAATCAGAAACAAAACCCTAGCATGCTTCAGTTGACTGTAGTATTTTATTGCTGGCAGGGCAACTCTAACTTTTAGGCACTGGACCTGAAGCTTGATGGTGTTTTACTGAGTCACTAGGCTAGGGTTTCAAGTATCAGTATCTTAACCTGGTGATGGCTGCTGCCTGTGGCACTTTGAGAGACAGCACTTCTGATGAATTCTGAATTCGTCTACTGCCTCAAGGAAGCCACTTCCTCAGCATAAAGTGGTAGGCAAATTAAAAAATTACAAATAATCAGACTGCTCAGTCACTGTCACCCCATCAAAGGATGCTGAGTGTGTTTCCTCAGTGTGCACCTTTAACCCCTTGGCCATTGCTATGCTCCCTCCAGGAGCAGGTGGGCTCTGGTGGGCTCCCTGCAGATGCTAGGGAAAGCATTTCTTAGGGCTTGCTGTAACTCAGCAGCTCTGCCACACCTTGGAGAACAAACTTGTCTTCCCAAGAGTGGCACAGCCTGCCAAGCCAGCTTGTCCCGTGGCTCTGCAATTGCTGGATGTGACAGCAGAGGAAAGCAGGCAGGACTGTAGCCTTTCAGCAGCATTTCACCATTAACTGCTGCTACCCTTACAGAGCCATAATGTGAGGTATATTTCTGCTTCAGCTCTGCCAAGACAAACATAGTCCTATCCCTACCAACATGTTGTCTTCCCTTTGTGCCCCCAGGGCAGCTGAGGGACCCTATGAGGAGTTATTTGTTTCCAGTTTACCCAGCTTGCAGACTTGTGTTTCCCACGGGCACAGGGAAGCTCCAGTGTCTGCAAGGCAATGGGAACACCTGTGCACAAGTCTGGAGCTGAACGTCCCCACTGGTGATATCTGGCTGTTCATTCAACTCAGGCATAAAATGAAGTCATAGCTTAGCCTCTTTTTAATCTCGTTGAGGTTCACTCTTCTGAGCACTGACAGGTTACACATAGGAAACAGACACAGAAAAAGCAGGACAATTGGGTGCCGTGCACCAGAGTCCCCATCTCTGTTAACACTGAATGAATATTTGTAGAGTAAGGTCAGCCAAGACAGAAACACCTCTGGTTTAAACATAGCCCTTACAAAATCCATTGTATGTCTTATAATTCAGGAGAGAATAAAGCCTATTAAAGAATTTTAATGATTTAATGTTTAGCCCAACATCTTATTAAAATTGCGAAAACTAAGTAGCTTTAAGAAGAGAGAAAGAGCATTTCTGAACAATAACTTCATGGTTATGTTCCTGAGGGTGAACATGGATGTTTGACTGCACCAGACCCACAAGTTAATCCATTTAGTTGAAACAAAATGTTCAAGTTCAGTTTTCTAATCTCATTTCAAGCATTGATCCTATTAGCATTTCTAAGGCAAAGCTGCTGGGGAGTAGGGTAGGGCCTCCATACCGTGCTTGTGGCCCTGCTGGAAAGAACATAGCATGGAGGGAAGTTTTGGCACCAACCCATTTAGTTTTCAGTTGAGTGCTTTGGCCATCCTCCTTCCATCTCCATGGGAGGGCTTATATCAGTATTTGATCATCCTTTTCTCCCACCTGCCTAGCACTAGCAATCAATGGCATTTCACCTGGGAGCAAAAAGCAGACAAAAAAAAAAAAAAACAGAACAAAACCAAAAACAACTCAACCTGTTAGCTTTGCAGATCTGCCAGCAAAGTGCACGCTGTGGGCCCAGAATGAAGGTGTGAGAGCCTGCTGGGTGGCTGCATAGGAAAGCTATCCTGACTAATCAACCTCATCCTTCTTGGGATGGATCCTGTCTTTTTCTGAGAGGATGCTGAAGGCTGCCAAGGTGTGCCAGCAGTGTGGGCAAAAGCACCGATTTCTTGCCATCTATTTTCTAAAAGAGCAGAGGAAACAGTGATTGGTGAGGCCATGGTCAAAAGGCAATTTGACATAATTTTTTTGAAACTATATATACGTTATTACATGGGAAAAATGGGTGAAGAAATGGAAGCCTAATGATCCTGGTGCTACCACTTCCCCATATACATGCAGGGTGGTTTCCCTTGAGCCTTTGAGTTATTTCGTCCAGATAAAAGGGTTGGAGGCTTACAGTTTATGTCTGATCCAAACGTAACACTTAGGAATCATGGGGAACAGGGGAAGACCTGGTTACATCAGTTATTAACATCAGAAGCAAATTATACTCTAGTAATAAAACAGGGTGTGTACTATAAGCAATAATGTATAGTTTCCAACAAGTATCTGAGGCTGAAACCCAAGTCTAGGGATAAAGGTGAGCAGAACTTAATTTAATAACTTAATCCATTGAACAACATACACGCGCAGCACACAGTGCAGGTACAGAGAAGTTGTCTTGGATGACTGGTGTACAGTACTGCTTATCCTTCTCTGGTCCTAACTGACCTGACAGGAGCCTGGCAGCACATTCCCACCCCAGGAGAACTGGTAATCTGGTGATTATAGGTAGATTTGAGAAGTGCAAGTTGAAATTTCCATGGCAATAGAAGGGAATGGAAACTGGAAAACCACAGTTTCATTAAGACTTTTTGTATAAGAGGAGCACCCACCTCCATTTCTTTTCCCTCTGGCTATGCTTCAAAAGAAATCATACCCAAGGACTCTTGAGCTGTGAATAGTCCAGTATCCTTAAAGCAGGCCTAGGATCTGGGATGCTTACCAAACTGAACTCCTGGAGACTCAGGCCAAATGATACGAAGCTTCTGCACCATGATTCAGATGTCACCTCTTTGGCCCTCTCAGGGCCCTCCCAGGGATTTTTCAATACCTTAAAGCTTACAGAACAGTTGAGCAGGAGGATTGCAGGCTTGTAATTTTAGACTGTAGTATCTTAATCCCATTTCAAAAAGTTAAATGCTTTTGATACAGATACTAATATGACACAGAAGAACAGAGAGAAGAAAGCTGCTAGACAAGTACTTGAATTCAGTTCCCAAGAGAGAGAGTGTTCATTTTTCTTTTGCTTCATTAGCTGTGCACTGGGTACTGGTTTTGTTATGTAGTTACCTATTAAAAAAATGTCACACTGTTCAGCAACAGTGCTAATTACCAGCATAACCACATGACCACTCTGGTCTAATGATAGTCCTAAACCCATGTTATCTTTTAATAGCTAAGCTGATTAAACTAGCACAGAGGAAAAACAAGTCAGAGAAATTACCTTCATGGTACTTCTCCTAGGAAAATTAAGGTGCTTTTCAAGCGTGCAAAGTGCATATATTGTGTCTTTTCCCAACCAGCCACGATACAGCTGCCTAGTAACTACTGAGTTTCTGTGAAATGGTAGCAGGGGACCGAAAGAGATGATAGAAACAGGCTGGATTACCCAGGCAAACTTGTGAACACAGTCATCTAATCAGATGCAAGCCATAAGCAGCAGTTTCAGGTTATTTTTGCTTTAAGCTTTTCCTTTCTCTTCTCTTTCTTCCCCTTCAACTCCACCACAGAAAAGGGTGTGTCATTCCCCCAAACCGGTCAAGATGAAAACTTGTACATCGTTTAAGTACTGCAACTTTGAAATACAGAGACAAACTTTGGTTGTAACCCAATGTTCCACTGGGTAGGAAGGAACAAAGGAAGGAACAAAGGTCCTGAAGAACAAATATCTCCAAAATCAATTGCTCTCACCAAGGACTTGGCTGCAGCAAGTGTATAACACTCCCCGAGTTCCCCTCTAAATCTCAATTTTAGATAGCTGATTTAATTCCTCGTGCTTGAGGATTTCCTCTGAAAACTTCTTTCCAAAGAATAATTTCACTGTTGGTGTGAAAGAAATAGGACATCAATTAATAAGAGTTTTTAAACTGTGCTTGGAACGTCCTGCACCAGAGAGCTCTGAAGAGTGCCTAGTAACTGTTCTGCAGTACCCCCAAACAGATAACCCCCCCACCACATGTCTTTTGCAGCATTTAAAGTATTTCAGAAGTTTCCCATTAAGGCATTTAAAAATATATAAAAATTATGAAATGTTCTCTTTTCTGAACAAATTACACAAAACAGTAAGAGTCCATTGTTTTTTTCCTACCTGAAAAATCTTTTGTGTTACAGTGAGTCCAATAGCTTCTATTCTTTGGGGATAATGTGGTGTCAGGAGTGATCATTATGTGCTGGGGCTGCTTTTATGTCTGTCAGAATTTGTCCTCAATTTTTTTTTTTTTTTTTAAATACGTTAGAGACTAAATACTGAATGCCTCTCCCCTGACCTGGCTGGAGAAAGCCACCTAATTCCCTGTCTCTTATCTCCTCCTCATTCCATCTGTCCTGGCCTTCTTGCCCTCATAGCGTGGGATTAGGTTCCTGAAAAGTGTAGGTGATTGCAGTTAACTGTTCATGTAATTTCAACATCTGAGGAAAGGAATGCCTTGCAGAGACCACCTGATCTGCTTCAGTTACGCTGTGGAAACTTTCATGTTAAGAGGGTCACAGGCACACTGAGGACCACAACCTCAGAAGTATCTGCAAGTGTCTGTCTTCCAAGGACTCACAACGGCACCAACAAGAGTTAGCACTTAGCCTTGAGATCTAGGCCTAAATAACGTGCATAAGGCTGTTGAGAAAAATCTAGAACATCTATCCAAGCCTTGTATATGGATAATAAGAGAAATTCTGCTTTTATTGGTCGTTTTTCATTCCATATTTTCATTAGCCCCTCCTCTTATGTGATTGTATATACATTTATGTGGTTAAAAATATAGTCTTAATTAATAGCTCTGTCTGGTGTGTTAGAAGAGCTGTGTGTGTACTTGGAGGATTTCTGTCAGGCTCCTAAGACTCATTCCTTGCTGCATTACTTGGCTTTTTGCATTGATGTAGTGTCGATTTTCAATCACACCCCCCACACACTCCCCCCCATCCCCCGAGGCAGAAATAGGTGACCTACTTTTCAGTCCTGGACATCTGCTAATGTCGCCCTCCCTCCCTCTGTCTTTTAACCCCTTCTTCCCTCCTTCCCTCTCTGCAGAGCATATGGTGTCTCCCAGCCCTCTCAGGAACTGGTGGGTGTCCTGCAGACTCCTTTAAGACCATGGGGACTGCTGTGCAGCAGCAGGCAGATAATCTAGAAGGCAGTGCTGGGGCACACACAACATCAAAGAGGCTTGCAGTTCTGCCTCTGTGCTACAGAAGGTCATTGCAATAGCATCCCAAAAGCCATCCAGGTCCGGGTACCAGCTGAAAAGTCCCAGGACATCTCATCTCCTTTTCACAGCCACCCAACCACGTCAGGGCTGACCAAAAGTTAAAGCATGTTATGGTATCTCCATTGAGAGTTTTCCCTTTCACAGAGGCAGTGCTTCCTCCCGGAGGCCTCCTCTGTTATCACTGTTCTTATGAAGCAGATATGGGCGTTGCCTTGTAATCTGCTTCAACAGCAGTATGTAATGTCCTGGCTAGACCCTTCCTTGCCCTGTGTCGGGAACTTTCAGCTGGAGGCAGCAGGGGTGTTTGCTTGCACTGTGGCTTTTTCAGGCAGTGCCAATTGCATGCTTTGGCTCTGGATGGTAGACAGGAATCTGCAAGGTTGTCCAGGCTCTGACCTTGCTGGCCCACAGAGTCTGCAGATTTGCAGGTCAACAGTGACAAAGGATGTGAAAAAGACAGTGCTACTTAATGCCTTCTTTGCCTCAGTCTTTAAAAGCAAGACCAGTTGTTCTCCCAGTACCCAGCCCTCTGAGCTGGAAGGCAGAGATGGGGAGCAAAACAAACCCCCCATAATCCAGGAGAAAATGGTCAGTGACCTGCTACATATCTAGACATACACAAGTGTATAGGCCCTGATAGGATCCACCCAAGGGCACTGAGGAACTGCTGGAAGAGTTTGCCAAGCCATGTCCAATCATTTGTTATTGGCCTGGTGAACCAGGGGGATCCCAGCTGGCTGAAGTCAGCAACTGCACTGCCCCTCTACAGGAAGGGTCAGAAAGAGGATTTGGGGAACTACAGACCTGTCAGCCTGACCTTGGTGCCAGGGAAGGTCATGGACCAGACTGTCTTGAGTGCCAGCATGTGGCACAGACTGGACAACCAGGGGATCAGGCCCAGCCAGCATGGGTTTCTGAAAGGCAGCTGCTGCTTGACCAGCCTGATCTTCTTCTGTGACAAGGAGACCCACTTAATAGAAAGGCTGTGGATGTTGTTTTCCTGGACTTTAATGAAGCTGCCTCTTTGACAACTTTTTCCACAGAATTCTCCTGGGGAAACTGGCTACTCATGGCTTGGATGTGTGCATTCTTTGCTCAGTAGAAAATCTCTGGCTGGGCCCAGAGATGGTGATGGCTGGAGTTAAGTCCAGGTAGTGGCTGTTGAGAGGTTGTGTTCCCCAAGGCTCAGTGTTGGGGCCAGTCCTGTTTAATATCTTCGCCAATGATCTGGATGAGAGGATTAAGTACCCTCAGTCAGTCCACAGATGACACCAAGTTGGGGGGGAGCATTGATCTCCTGGAGGGTAGGAAGGCTCTGCAGAGGAATCTGGACAGGGTAGATGGGTGGGACAAAGCCAACTGTATGAGGTTCAAGGTGAAGTGCCAGGTCCTGCCCATGAGTGACAACAAACCCATGTAATGCTACAGGCTGGGGGAAAAGTGGCTGAAAATCTGTCAGGTAGAAAAGCACCTGGGGGTGCTAGTTGACAGGAGCTGAACATGAGCCAGCAGTGCCCAGGTGGCCAAGAAAGCCAATAGCATGCTGGCCATCAGAAATAGTGTGACTAGCAGGACTAGGGAAAGGACTGGTGAGGTCATACCTTGAATCCTGAGTTCAGTTTTGGACCACTTATTCCAACAAAGACATTGAGGTGCTTGAGCAATTCCAGAGAAGGGTAACAACACTGGAGAAGGGTCTGGAACACAGGTCCTATGAGGAGCAGCTGAGGCAGATAGGGATGTTCAGCCTGCACAAAAGGAGGCTCAGGGGGACCTTCCCAGTCCGGAGAGGTTGTCACAGGGTGGGAGTTGATCTCTTCTACCATGTAACAAGAGAAAATGGCTTCAAGTTGCAACAGGGAAGGTTTAGACTGAATGCTGGGGAAAAAATTCTCACTGAAAGAGTTGTCAGACACTGGAACAAGTTGCCCTGGCAAGTACTGGAATCACCATCTCTGGAAGTGGTCAGAAAGCACGTGGATGCAGCAGTTTGGTTTAAGGTTTAGTGGTGAACACAGTGGTCCTATGCTAATGGTTAGAGTCTATTACTTGTAGGTAATTTCCAACCTTAATGATTCTATGATTCTAAGAGTGCAGTGTTGCCAGGTGATTTTTGTATGGTGGCCAAGAGCAGACTCTGACCTGTGGCACCCAGGATTTTTGACTAGTTTTGCAATGCAAATGCATTTCCAGTTTGGTTAGTTTATGCATTGGCTTTATTGACTATACATGTCTCCCTTCTGACAAACAGCAGGTGGCATGTTTTGATCAAGAATATAATTGCTCTGTCAGACTCTGGAGGGGCAGGGGAAGATGCACAGTGATTGGGAAAAAAAAATGCAGTAGACATGCCCTTTCACTAATTTTTCATCCTAACTTCAAGCTGCCACAAAAAAGATCCATTCTCCTGGGGCAGTCCTACCTCTTCTTGCTAGTGATAGTCCAAGAGGAGGGGAAGTGTAGTGTTTCCCCTTGCAGCAGCCCAGATGAAGATACTCAGGCACCTCAGCCTGTGGGAGGGACTGAGAATATAATATGCCCATGCTGACACACTGCTGCTGCATTTTTGACATTTGGTGAAGTTCAGTGGTGAAAGCCCACACAATGTACAGGAGGGAATTAACAGCAGGGAACAGGAATAGACACTGAATTCTAACTGCTTAGATGTTCTCATTTAGGTAATCAGTTGCTGCTCTCCCATATGCCTCATGAGCAGGGTGTGAGTTCACATTTTAAACTTCTGATTTCCTTTGCAAGGAGAAGGAGGTCTTCAGATATTTCATCAACTACAAAGAGAAAGGTCACCCAAAGTAAATCTCTGCCCTGTGGACAGGAAAAGCAAAGCAGCTCTAGAAGTTTGATCTCATTCTTGTTGAATTAAAATCTGAACTTCTGCAACAGATAAACAGCACAGTTCGGAGCAGGCTTTGCTTGGATATGTTATTTGCAAGCACCCAGCTCTTTCCAGCACTGCCAGCTCCTGCAGCAGCCTTGGGACCCTAGAGAATCGCACTTGTGTCACTGAGGTTTGATCTGCCCTGTGAATTAAGCCCTCACAAAGGACAGGAGGCTTTGAGCCTGTGGCATGGAGCAAAGCTCAAAGCCAGGACAGTACAGAAGTGATAAACAGGGGAATTAATTTTCTGCATGGAAATCTGGCTTGACTTGGGATACATACAGGGGTTGATTTTAACTAAAAATTAAAGTAAATTTTAATTTTAATTGATTAAAATCAATTTTAAAATCAATTTAATTTAAAGAGTCAAGGATAGTTAATTAATTCATCAGGATTCCCAAGCACTCATACCTAAGCATATGTAGAAATTATAAATATAAAGATAGAGAGATACAATATAGATAACAATTCTATATACATAACCTCCAAAAAGGGACAGTACGGAAGTGAGGGACAAGGAAGAAAATCTGTATATGTATGGGTATAGACAGATAACTATTTTCAATAAGGATTGAGGAATATGTGCATCCTGTCCTATAATTTCCTATATTTTCAATATAACTATATTTCAAAAGGATCAGTTGTCTGAACTTTTTAACACCAAGCAGAGATGCATCATTGCTGCGTGTCTTTTTTTTCAGAAGTAAGCAGCAAAACACTGGCCTTCCAGCCCAAAGGACCAGGATGTCTGTGGGTAACTTGGGCACTGGCATATTTCTTGTTAGAGACAAACAGAACAGACTACATGAGAGAAATTATTTCCACCTGCTGTCAAACAACAGTCAGCAAACAGAAGCAGCTCCAAGTGTTTGCAGTTACTTCACGGTGAGCAAGAAGAAAAGAGAAAATGACAGATATACTGATGATTCTCTTTACTGCACTGCTTTTTCCTGGTGATGCAAATCCTCCCTATGCCCCTGACAAATGCAGGTGTCTCTGCAAATAAGTGCAATAAGGAAACTCTCTTCTTTTTTTTTTTTTTTTTTTTCCCAAAAGATCATTTGTTCCCTCTGGGCATTTGCCTTTGCCAGATTCTCATTTCAGAATTTCCATCTTCTACGTTTCTCTCCAAAGAAGAAAATGAGGGGATAGATAAATAAGATTAACTTGTTCTGAAAATCTGCATAAGTCTCATGATATTAATACTGAAATCAAACAAACTGTTGCCTAGCAGGAATGCTGCTTCCACCAGCAAAAAAGGAGGTTTCTGAGTTTTGTTACAGATTTTTTAGGGCTGAGAAAAATTAGCAGTAGCGGCAAAATATTGCCATGTAAGTATTTCCATAGTAGGGACAAAAATCTCACTCTAAGGAAAGCTACACCCACCATCAGTGTTTACTCTGTGAAATCAAATGGAGGGGTGGAGAGAGGCTGGGTGATTCCTCCTTGAAAAGGAGCTCTGGAGCTCTGTTTACGTCCGAAGTTGGGTGAGCAACTCTTCAGAGCAGATGACTGTGCCACCTTGTGGCTTTGCTTAGTACTAAACTCTGAAGTATTTATGCATATTTTGACACGGATGTCTCCCCATAAATGTCAGATGTGGCCATAAGGACTAGGGCCGTGTTTGTCTCCTTATATTGGGCACTGAGGAGGCTGCATATAATTTAACAGGTTCCAGAAACCAGAAGTGAGGGTAGAACATGCCACTGCATTAAGGGGAGATAAAAAAAAAAAAAAACAAACAAACAAAAAAATACTAATCCACATTCAAAAGATATGTAATTTAGTGTTTTAATCAACCTCAAATGACACAGAAGTGAAGTGAAGGAAGTGAAAATTCCTTTGAAAATTACTGACATCTACTTTTTCTCAGCCAAAGAAAAAAATAACCTTTTATCAAAATTGGAAGAAAAGATACTGTTCCTTTTACAGCTGCCCTCCCTCCCCCCCCCCTTTTTTTTTTTTTTTTTTTTTTTTTTTTGTAAGCAAGCTGAAAAGCCATCCTGTGCCTCTTCAGGTCTTTCTTCACCCAACCTTCAATGCAGTCTTGGCAAGTAAATACAATCTTTTGTTGTAAGACTGAGAAGATTTTATTCCTACACCTGCTACTGTCTTTACAAGGCCTAACCTCTGAGAAATACTTCTGGAAACAGGACTGAAGATGGGACTCTAAATGTTTCCTTGTTGCCTGCATCTCTAGAAATCCATAAGGATCTGGAAATGAACTAGACTTTTCCAGTGCTCAATTCACAAAACCTACCCTCAGTTCTAGATGGAAACCAGATACCAACTTATAAAATAAGACAAAATACAGTATCTCTCACAAGGCCAAATTTAGGACAGGATGCACATATTCCTCCATCTCATTCATTACCAATTCTTGATTTTTCAGGTTCCTCCAAGCAGGTTTACAAGTAGACAAGCGGTTTCCCATTCAGCTTTCAATTGAAGTGTGCTGCTTCATCCTGTATAGATACAGCAGTTAGCTTTTGACATTTTAGATTCTCAAACTTGGAACTTTCCTGAGCCCTGTTTAATTCTTCCTGAGTTTGTTCACACACAGCATTCATCTCCCAGGTGACACTGTTCCCCAGGAACTGGGTGTAACAAACAGGTTCTCTGACCACTTGATTACCTTGCCTCTACCTTTAGACTTCAGTATTTCATGGATACAGCAGCCAAAACTGCAGAGGAAAGGGGTAAGAATGAGGACTAAAAATCCATTAAATACTCACCAGAATTCCTTATTAACCTTCCTGTAAGGCCTAAGCTTAATATTCAGGTTGAGAAATGTAGAACACCTTGGCTTCAGTTTATTGCTGCCTCCTGTGGCTTAACAAGAAGGCATTAACAAGAAGGAATGGGAACTTGATAGGAAGAGAACCTTTTTACCTTTTTCTCTCACTTCTGAGAAGAAGGGGTTTCTTTTCCAGTCAGGGAAAAGTGTGGCAGGCAGAAGGAAGCCTTCCAGCATTGGTTTTCATTATCTCGGGCTTGGCGAGCATTGTGCATGTAAATCACCCTCTCTTTGTCCACGTTTTTTTACATTGTTGTTGCAGGATTGTTGCTGTCTCGTGGGGGCACTGAATTGGAGAGTACCATTCCTAAACCATGACAGCACCTCAGCTCATGAGCTCCCACTTACCTGAGCATTTCTGTCTAGTCTGGATCCAGGGAATCCAACTACTGAACACTTGCCACTCGGTTATTCTGAATACCTGGGCTTTTGGAAATAGGAAAGAGAAACTAAGGATATCAACCCTTCCAAATGCTGCAGGCTATGTAGAGCATGGGAATTGACAAACTTTTGAAGCATGATGCCCAAATTCTATTCTCATTTAAGTGATTGCCTATGTACAATGCCTACAGAAAAATGAGCATAAGCACTAAATCTGGTTCCTTACAACTTAGAAGGAATTCAGATTGCTATAAGAGAAATTGTCTAAGAATTAAGTCCTAATTAAACCTGTAACAATAGCCTGGTAAGCCAAATTAAAATACAATGGAAGCATTGTCCTTGTTCTCCTGAGTCTTTCTTATACCTTTCTAGGCCATGCAAAGTTCAGTAACAGACATCGATCCCCAAGTAATAGATTGTCAAAGCTGTTGCTATCCCTTAAGTCAGATTTATTGCCAAAGCAGCTCTGCCTTTGGGAAACAGAAGGCATTAACCTCAACCAGGGCAAGCCCAGATCCTGTCTTTGCAGGTTGTCCAGAATATGTGTAAACTGTAGATATTTTTCTATCCCAAAAGACACTCTAGCTTCAAGCCTATTTACTGTTCATGTTAATTACAGACAAAAGACCAGTCTCTAATTGCAAGAGGAAATTCAAGACCTTATCCTACCCTTGCCATGCCTCTTCCAGCTGTTGTGTTCTGTGAGGAATCCATCAAAACCCAAACTGGGCAGACCCAAGTAAATTGCTTGTTCTAATCTTCACTGTAGCTATGATCTTAGCCAGCTCATCTGGTAATACCCCTTGCAGTTACGATCCTTGCCTCATTTCTTCAATATACTCAGAGTCCAGCAATTAGCCTGGCTCATCAAGCCTCCATTTCTCAGCTGCTACCTTTGTCTCCAGTCTTAATTACAGACAGGTGCTTTTTTGTGATGCCTAAAGCCACAACAGCATTGGCTCCTATGCACACCAACCCTCTCTCTATCTCTGCTTTCTGAGCAGATTGCAGCAGCCACCTGCCCTCCTCAGTGGAAGGCTGTGTGCAGCTCTGTGCTGTCAGCAGGGATGTGGGCAGCCTGATGCAGTGCTGCTCCTGCAGAAACCACAGAGCATGCACTGCCTTCCTTCCACCCTGCTCTCCACAGCACCATGCACAGCCTCAAAGGCTTCTCCACCAATCCCTAGCCCTTCACTCAAAGGATATTTTGTGTTAAACCACTCAGAGCACAGGTGGGTGAAAAGCAACCATATTTGGGGAATACCTGTCCTAAAAAGCATTAATTTCACAGGAACTCCTTCTCGTAACTCTATGTGGGCTTTTTTGGCAGTCAGCTCACTGTATGGGGTCTGCCTGACTTGGAGCTCATTTTCCCCAGAGCAGCTCTCATGGTGCTGTGTTTTGCATTGTTCAACACCCCGGGGGTTTGGCTACTCCTGAGCAGCCCTCCCACAGCATCAGTGCTGTCTCTCCAGCATCAACCCTGCACCAGTAGGTTAGGGGGTGGGCTGGATCTTCATCCCCCATGCTGAACAAAGGGATATATTCCATGTGATACGATGTCTGGTCAGCAATAAAAGCTAGGAGAAAAAAGGAGAAAGGAAGGGCATTAGTTAGTTATGACATTTGTCTTTTGGAGCAACCACCATGTGTACAGAAGCTTTGAGGCTAGCATAAAGCATGGAGGGAGATCCATGGAGCTGCGTAGGTTAGGACCAGGCTGTTCTTGAGCACAGCTATGAGCCACCCATGCTGTGGCAGAATGCATTTCAACCACTTCAGCCACTTCCTAGCACATCCAGACACAGTTACTCAGTTCAATCCTCAGTGATACTGCACAAAATCAGCCAAATATCTTGCTCTGCCCTGCCAGATTGCCAAATTGCCTGGGGCAATTTCATAAAAGATCAGGACCAGCGGATTTGAAATTAGGCACCCTTTCCTGTGACCACAGGTTCAGCCCTGGGAACGTATTCAGATTCCATTCAGACAAATCATGTATCAGAGCTTTATTTCTCAGTTATGGTGCTAAGAGATCGGTAAGCTGTGGCAGTGTAAGGCTACAAAGATCCATCCAGACAGCTGAGCAAGCTTCTCTGGAGCAAAAAGAAAATACTGTCCCCTCTGGTTTCAAGAAACACCTGGGATTAAGGCACTGGAGTAGTCAGAATGATAGGAATGCTGTGCAGAAATCTTATTGTGTGGGATACATTATTGTGTGGGATACGTGTTTCAGATGCCTCCCAGCAACCAGCCAGTGTCAGACAGAGTCCACTCCAAGAGGACCTTGTGCTGTCCTGTTCAGGAGAGAAAGCCTAGCTGCAGCCAGGAGTTCCAGAAAGAAGAGTGGGGCTGTTCTGCTTCATGCCATATGAAATCATAAAAATCTTTCTGTACTTCTGGGTAATTTTGTCCAACTTTTCAAACACAGTAGGATGATGGAAAGCCTGTTCCAGGGTGAGCAGAGGACCAGAAGTTCATATTTGTAATTTTCTTTCAAGCTACAAATCCATCCTAATCAGTGATGGCACAAATCACTAGGTCTAGTCAGTCATCATATGGCTGCTCCAGGGTCCAATTATATTAAGCACTATTAGCAATAATAATGTGGCTAAGAGGAAAAATCTTTTGACATTTTCTGGTTCAGTATAATGCAAAACCTGGAAGAACTTTTGTATGAAACAAGCAGGTCGCTGAATGTGTATGCTCTTATTTTTTCTCCAACCTGGAAAAATCAGAAGAAATAGAACTGGAATAGAAGAAATAGAACTTCACCACAACTGCTGATGACTGCTCAGGAGCACTTCAGTCTGAGTCCCATCTAACCAGCATGCAGGAGAAAGGATATCTCCACTAAAAATAATTTGGACTTCTAGGTTAAATCTCACAAATCTGAGACTACCAATATTGTCAGCACAAATCAAGACAAAACTAGACTCAATTGAACTAGTTTTCAAGTATGTTCACCATTAAAAAAAAAAGAAGCCATTATTTAAACCGTTTACTTCAACATCCTATACCATCTGTTTAAAAGACATCATATAATTAAAAAAGAAATTCAGATCAGATCTGGCCTAGTCAGAACAATTGAGATGGTTCCTATGGAGTATAACAATTTTTGTAAGGCCATGATGCTGACAAACTTGTGGTAAGTTCTGTAGCTAACAACTCTTAATTCTAAAGGTGATTTGCTTTCCAGCTCTCACTGTTGTACATTTTAAAATTAAAACAAAAGAGACGGCACTATCCTAATCTAAAATAGTATCTAAACCAGCTGTGATACTGGCTGTCTGTCTCTACTGTAGGTGATGAAACAGCTTTGCTCATAAAATGGCTGCTAAGCATTTCTTTTTAAAGCATTTATTATAAAACAAAATCCACATAATCTATAGTACAAAAGCAGAGTCTGTTATCTGTACAAATATTTATACAAAATACCAGTTACTTCAAACAAGCCTTTGGTTTTGTTAACATAAAGAAACATTGCAGTTTCGTGACCAGAAAACTGTTAGTGTACAATGGTCTGAAGTAATGATGTCCTCAAAGATTTCTTTACAACAGTATTACCAAGTCATTTGTGTGATAGAAGGCCATGCTTGGAAAAATAACAGATGAAGACTTTCTGTAACACAATAAAGACTTTGTGGTTCTAACGAAAATCTTGACATGCTGAAAACAGCATTAATTTAATCCCCAAATGTGTAAATATCAGTTATTGGCTTTTTAAAAAAAAAATGCTACATATTTTTTGACAGGTATTGGGATCTCTGTTGAAATAGATATGAATATGAATACCAAGTTAACTTGAAAGAATGCATTTGAGAGAAACTCCAATATATTACAAATTCAAAACATGCATGCTCTAAAAATCCCTCCAAAATTGTAAGATTTCCATTAGTTCCACATCTTGTGGCTGTATGTATTTTAACTGAAAAGAACCCTAACAATAATACAAAGCTTTGTTAAAACCAGCGGAATACAGTCTACATTTTTTTCACCCCAGTTTATATGTTAATCTGTTTAAAATACACAAGGCACTGAAGTATTGGGTTTGGTTGTCTTTTGAGGTAACAAATGCTACAAAATGATACACATATAAAGCTGTAATTATTAGGCTGTTTGCAGAATACACAATTTAATATAAATATAAAAAGATTACGTGTGTGGGTTATATAAAAATTCTTGGTACTCTTTGTATATTCCTGTACATTTACAATAGCAGCAATTGCGATACAAGTAGGTGAGTAGGAAAGCGGTCTGGGTTAGAGTTCTGTTTATGATACCCCCCAAATTTCACACAGCCATCCTCCCGCTTTTTGTTTTAACTTTTTGTTTTACCTCCACAGGCTGATGAATTCCATGTACAACTATTTACAGGCTGCAGGATCTCTGTACAAATCAAATGGGAATATGTCTCCCTTTGTCAAACCCAGCCACCCCAGGAATGCTGTCACCAGAGGGGCCTCGTTCTTATTTACAGAAAGGTGCATCAGTGGGAGCACTCACTTTTCAGAGGTGCCAATGACGCTGGATTAGTCTGTCACTGGAGCTGTCCAGCTTGCTTTTCTCCTCTGACAAGTCCTTCTAAGCACATTTTCTGCCTGTATTTTGTCAATATAAACCAACCTGATTAGGAATTGTCATTGTCATCTTCTATCCACCAGGATTCTGTGTTGGCTGGTGAGGACCTAGCCCTGACTCCAGAGGCGGGCTGCAACAAGGGCTGTGGTTCATGCTGGGAACAGCCAGCATGTGGCAGCTTGTCACAGGTGGTTGGGAGCACTGTCAGCATGTCAGGACATAGCATTTTCAAGGATTTTGTCGTGGAATGCAGAAGACACATCAGACTGTCTTATTTCCATCATTCCTATCAGCAGGCTTAACACTGATTTAAAATAAATTTTTCCTTTTTTTTTTTTTCTTACAGGGAGTATGATTCTATGTGAAAAAGCCCACAGCATAGCTGGCCAACCTCAAAATAAACCTATTAAAGAAAAGCACTCTCTAGAAAATCTAGAGTAATATTCTCAGGAAGGAGAGGTAGAAGATGTAACAGGATTGAAAATATCTATGCCTATTAAATACTTCTTTTAACATGTAAAAAATACCTTAAGCTGTTTAGCTAAACTTACAACTGCTGTAGAAAGGGAGTTTTATATATACAAATGATGAACAGAAAGTGTTGCAGTACCTAAGGGAACAGCAGCAGAAACAGCAGATACCTCTCAGAGTTTAGGATTCAGCCTTCATGAATCTCTTATAGACAAGGCAAATTTACAAGGAGGACTCTACTTATAATTCCTAATTGACTCACAACACACAACAACCACCAAATGACTGAGCTGTAAACAGTTATCTTTGACTGTGGCTTGACTCAGGCTCTGTCCATGCATGAACCTTTATAAAATGTCCCTCAGCACTGTAACAGCAAGTATATTGCTTCTAATTCAGGGCTTTGTGCCAGGCAGTTGAGCATGTTATTAATTACTGGGAACATGCTTGCCTTCTGTTTTCATTTTCCAACACTAATGGATATCATTCGTAGTACAATTGTAAGCACAGCTACTCATTTGGACTGACTCAACATAAACCCCAACAAAATGACAGAAAAGGTTTGCTTCCAAAAATGGTTGAGACCAACAGGAGACACAACTTTTGTCATGTTTAACTGAGCACACTTATGAAGTAGCACAACATGCTGAGAGGCTCTGAGGAAGGGCAACACAAAAGCCCTCCCCAGCAAAGGAATCTGACTCTGCAGGCTACAGAGGAGTGACATCAGCCCAGTGTGACCCGCTCTTACTTGAGTGATCCTGCTTCCAAATCCTTTTTCACTGCTGTGCACAGAAGGTCAAAAGCCCCAGAATCCAAGAGGCACCAGTTGGCATAAAAATGGTGAGAACATCATGAGTCCTGGACCTTGGACATGATGTTTTAGATACCAGTGGAAAACAGATCTAGGGTAAACAAGCCTGGAAATTTCCAGAAAGCCCATCCTAGGTCTTTAAAGCAGGTATTAGGGAACAGACCATTTTGCTGTTAATTTGAAAAGAATCAGAACTTTTAGGGAAGTGCCTGTACCTTTGCAAACCACGGAAATGAAGGCTTATTACTGAAAATCAATTCCATTGTTCCAAAAGAATTTTGTTTCCCACTCATTTTTGCCTTCTTCTTTAGAATATGCTGATAATGGCATAATCTCATTTTTAGACACAGAGCATTTTATGCTACAACACTATCCTGAAGAAATTATTTGTCATAGATGCAGATTTAGCTTAATCTTAGCTTAAGCACTCTCTAGTGATCTGTCCAGACAGAAGAAATCTGAGTAAGAAATCTAAGTAAGGCAGCTGTTATAGTGCTCATGAAGTTTCCCCACACTCATCCAGAACAAATTCACTACCTCTACTGCAAATTTAAAGGTGCAGTGGCCTGTTCCTTGAAATGAAAGAATCTTTGAGTGTCAAAGATGATTACTTGTCCATCTACCTTACAGCCTCACATTGCTGCTACACCTGCCCTGCAGATGGGACAAATTCTACAGGAGGGAAGACCCAACTGGCTGCTTTCATGACAGCACTGCAGGACAGGTAAGCTGCTCTCTGTTGGGCCATCTGTCCTTTAAATCTAACCCAGAATCAGCCATATCATTTGTCCATTACTGGCTGCTCTCCAGACACCATTCCTTGTTACACCCTGAGTTGTTCCAAGTGCTAATATGCAGTCACAATGGGCTTGCAAAATAGTGGTTGACAACACTGATTCAAGTACTCACAAGCTACATGTACCCCTCTGCAGGTTATTAGGGTAGAACTCTTTAAAATGTTTCAGTCAGCTTTCCCACAGAAAACTTCTGAGTTATTAAAACTATGCTTAAGCCTCACCAAAATGCAACTTTCCCCCACACATTTCCTGTTCATCCCTAAACTGCCAGAATTTCTCATATGCACTGACTAATTCCCTGCAGGTCCTTCTCTCTTCCTTATCTAGAAGAAAACAGCACCTATTTTCTATGTTTTAGCCTGAAAGTTCACAGGATGGAAACCACTAAGAACACAGTGGGGATATTCTGGAAAGACGTAGTTACTGTTGCTCAGATTTTCTAACACCAGTAATCCTTTTAAAGTATATAGTCTACAGCAATCAAAAATAATATTTAGCACTTAAATATTAAAATGTTAAAATTGTATGCAAGCTTTTTTCTGGAAAAGGCTTTTAATGTCAGTAATATGGAGCAGTGTGGAGCTTTGATTTTCATCACCAAACTTCAAGTGCCTCAGAGAAGGCAATTCCTCAGCAAACATCAGCAGCAAGAGGCTAAGAAAGTTCAACTGAAATAAAAACGTACACTTAATTCACCCAATTCAGCAAGTGCTTCCTTCCTTTTTAAAACCTAAGCTTTTAAAACCAGAAGAATGTGACTTTTAAGACAGTTCAGCTCTCAGTAAAAATGCTAATTTTCTTGGACTCAATTCCAATGTTTGTAATAGGATACAAATCTTCAGATGAAGTGGTTAGGATTTTATTAAAAAAAAAAAAAAAGAATTCTGCATCCAGTGTCATCACAGGAATATAGGAAAATTAGTGTGGTATATCTCTAAGGTAGGAACTGTGACATGAAACAGCTAATGAATTCATTATAAATAGTGAATACTTATCAAGCAGAAAATTACATGTGGTATGAAACTGGACTACCAGCTGCTGTAATGCAGAACAAATACTCTTTTACACAACTCATGTTGCACATAAAATATCCTGTGGATGTATATTCCCAATTTAGTTAATTGAAACATGATCACATGAGAATTGCTTGCTTTCACCAAACCATCAGTTCAGAGATTGGCTAAGTCATTGCAAGAGTAACAAACTATGACCTTGCTCATCACAGCATAGTACAAAATTGCTAATGTTGATAGGGGATGAGGAAAGAACCCGTTCCTAAACTCCGTTTCTGTAGTTTTCTCTATGAAAAATCATCCCCTTTGTGCTTAATCTCACAAGTAAAAATTTAGCATGAAGATAGTAAAAGCTACTTTAGGAGTTTTAGTAACACACCAGTGACAGCACAAATCTTATCCTTGAACTATGCAGACAGGAAGAACAGATCGGGACTGAGAAATCTGAAAACACAAAGTGGATCAGAACACTGTGATCCCAGCCCTTCCACCCACCACAACAAAGACCTCTCTCCTGGAGTTGTAGGGTTCCTCTGATGTGCTCTCAAGTAACTTGCTAAAAAGACCCAAAGCCAAGTACAATTTTAGTTCAAACAAGAAAAGATTTTCATTGTTGCCATCAATATTAAAGCTGTTGAAGGCCCAACACATCTGTTACTGAGCAGCTGCAGAAACAGGTGCAAGTTTGCATATTCAGAACTTCCCTCAGATGTCCTAAGCAGGCACCCACATTATCATCATCAGTGCTGAATTTATAAAGTGCCATACAATACCCAGTCCTTTTTGCTACAGAGAAGGAGCAATTAAAGCAAAAATTTGTCTTCTGAATTTGAAAGGGACTGATTCTAGCTCCCCCATTCCCTAATGGATTATTTTTGTAGGAATGGGAACAAGCCCTTTGCTGATCTCGATGTCCTGAGGTTACAGCAGTTTCTACAAGTTAATTATTTTTATATCAACATGAATAGAAAAAAATTGTCTTTTCTCCCTCCTCTGTTCTTTTTTCTACCTATCTCTAAATCTGAATCACATGGCAAATTTTTATGAGATATGAATAAATTGATTTTGATTTGAGTCTGCAGATACCATATTTCTACAAACACCAGTTAAAAACCAAACAACTTTCCTCATCTGAATACAAATGACCATTTTGTTCTGCTTAGGAAAATGAATATTAAGAGACAAAACAATTCTCTGATCAAATCAACATAGGTGAACACCTCAGAAACCTGGCACAGTGATTACAGGGCTTTTGAGAAGAAGAAAACTAGCTCTGTGTTTTAAGAAGCAGCTGACGATTACAACTTCTTCCCAGACAGTCACCAAAGTTTCACAAGGAAGGATGAAGGAGCTTGGTTGCATCACCATTAAAATGGTGAGTTTGACCAAATCTGCAGTTTGTTGGGTATTTCTCTCAGCTTAAATACCACTTAAACCTGACCCTTGCCCTCACCCACAGGTCAGTACAACTGCTTCTGCTACCATTCACCCAGCCAAGTTTTTTCAGGACTGATCTTATTTAGCCTGAATCAGCTAGAGCATTGGCCACGTGCAGAGTGCCACTGACATGAGGTAGGACGTGATGCCTGTGGGTTTAGTTAAGCTGGGAAGTTTGCCCTAGAGAAGTTCAACGCTAAGCAGATGGAGAGGTCTGAAATTCAGGTCTTGGAACTCAAGTTCTGCTGGGAAGCATTCAGCTCACTTGTAAACAGGAGCATCTAAGGGTAGTGATCCTGCACATTTTCTTCCAGTGATGGCAAAGTGGTGATACTGATAATTGTATTTAAATGGGTTTTTCTTCTATAGGAATAAGCCTGCATCTTTATTTAGATGACCCTCCTTCCCACAAGCCACTTAGTTTACTTGTCTCACATTAACAAAAAGAACTACATATACTTGCATGTAAAAAGATGACTTAAAAATGCAGGAAGTTTAAGCATTCCCTCCCCAAATCCTTTGGAGACTGAGTCAGTTACATGACTTCAAAAAGGCAAATATGGCACAAAAGAATGGAAATTAAGTTAAAAAAATCAATTTTATAAATATTCTTCCTCTGTACAATTTTTCACAGCCCCACCCCTCCCACCCATTTTTATTCACATTTAGTTTTGTTTAATTCCCACCCAGATTTATTTTTAAATCATAAAATATATATTTTAAATCTGTTCATATTTTAAAATATTTACAGGAAAAGTCCCTTCTGTTGAGGTCATGAAGAGTCTGTACAAGGAGAGGGTGGAGGGGGGTAGAGGTGAAAATAGCTTCGTTCCGTGGCAGGAGATGGAGGGCAACTTTCTTCTGCCGACATGTACTGACTGCGAGGTGTGGGTGGAGGGGGATAAGGGTCTGAGTCTGAATTTAAATCTATATAGTATTTGTTGGCCTTCCATCGACTCGTAGTATAGTCACTGTCACAGACATCTGTGCTGCATGGGGTTGTGGGTGGAGCTATCCCTCGTATAAGGTACGGCCTGCACAAAACCAAAAAAATAAAAAGCACATGCGTTAGTCGAAATCTGGGGAGAAAAGAAAGAAAAAAGAAAGAGATCGAAAAGCTCAGCTCTGTGTGTTCAGTCAAGATGCCTGCTCATTAATACTACATGAGCCTTAATTCAGATGCTCAGAGAAACCCAGCAAGAAGTACCTGAACTGTATCAATTTTGAATTGCACAACCACCCTCAGCCAGCAGCACATTCTTCCACCCCCAAACCTACCAGAGGAGACCACTATGATTATTTAGCCCAGTCACTAACAAATAGGTTGACTTGTGAAAGAGTTTTAAGATAACCTTAAGGGAATGAGCAGAAAACACCAACCTCTAAACAGGATGCTCAAAGACTGGTACATAGCAATATAATGTACATAATTTGAATGGTTATTTATCAAGAGAGGAAAAGATTTTTAAATTAAGTCTGAACAAGATCCAAAACTAAAGGCAGATAAATAGAAGATTTAGCAAACCTTTTTATCTGAACTGTACCTGTAAGATCTTGTGTTTGAAGGAATGTTTGAGGAATAAAACATCTCTGCATTGTATAAGGAGCGATCGGTAGCTGGGGAAGGAGGTGGGTTCAAAATCTAGAAACAACAGGGAAAAAAAAGTGTGAGATTTCGAGTTAATTATACAATTTTACTTAGTTTGAAAACAGTATTTATGTCTTCACCCTGTCATTCATCCTTATTCTAGTTTCCTCTCCTAGCTGCTTGGATGTGTTAATGCATTTTTAAAGATCACAGATGTTCATTACAAGACTTTACTTTGGACTTAGGTACTGTGCAGGCTTTCAAAGTTCTCAGTACAGGCAATTTTCTTCCTTGCCACATCTGTTATTATGCTGGAAGGCTGGAAAAAAGCTGGAAATGAGACCCAGTTTGGCTGAATCTGAGTGCACTTCCTTGGACATAAGGACTGATAGCATCCTCAGAATGCTAACGGGAAATAAAGTATGTTCTACTCCCAAACCCTCAACGTGTCCCCAGTCAACAGTAGGGTCAGGAAGCCAAGTTCCTTTACTATAGCTAATAAAACCCCATCCTTCCATGAATGCTTCTTTTTTACTCTTGTTCTGTAAACGTATCATTTTGGTGGAGTTCACAATGCAAAAAGCCTATGAGCTAAAAAATATTTATAGCATGTCTATGTGTGCATATAGACAGCATACACACACATGGCTCAGCTATTAGTGCTTACACATGGTTACTGGCAGCCTTCACACAAGGAAAATGTTTAGCAGGCTTCAAAATTATTTAGGATTCTTCCACCAGCAGGAAGCTGAACCTCTGACATAGCCATTAGGACATTGGCCTAAAACCAAGAAGAGCATTTTGTCTCTTCCAGTGTGGAAAATTACGCCATTGCTATCGACTGAGTCTTGTTACTGATGTGTGCATCTTGTACACTGCCTGCCCTGGGCATTCAGCCAACTCCTGGCCTGCCCTATTGACCATCCTTTCTTTGCCTCTGCTCTTCTCCCACAAAAACACTCTAAAATCACTGGAGTGGAGATCATTGTTTGGGTGTTCACTGTGCAGTGTCCAGCAAAGTGATTCCTGGCCTTTGAGTTGAGTTTGCTGTTACTAATACTGACAAGCCCTGCACCCAGATTCATGTGAAGGGAGACAAGCTAGAACAACCCCCCCTTTGCCAGCTGTGGGAAGGGATGAGCAACTTCCCCAAGAGCATCTTTCAGAAATCTTCCTCCTTGGAGGAGCACTGCATGCTACTTGTGGATTCACTCCTACTGGACACCCTGAGCTGCATCAGTAACACTTCGTGTCAAGACTAAACACAGTGTCAGCCAGGATGCCTCTAGCCAGGTTCTCAGGTATATAAACTGGTACAACTTCATTGACACTGATTCTTTCCCAGTCTCTATTCACTGGAGCACCTCTCAGTACCACTAAGATGTATTAAACAAGCCAAAAAAAGCCAAGAAAACTAAGATGCTTAGTTTTGATTATTAACATAAAGCTGGGTAATTTGCTACCAGGCAGAACTCACCAAAACATTTGGATTAAGCAGTACCTTAAAGTAACAAAGGCCTAGCAACAGCTTTCTTCTAGGAACCCAGCATGCCTTTCATGAAGGAAATGCTGGTATCATCCCTGCAGGCCAGGGCTGACATAGCTAAGTGCGGAAAAAGAATTCCCAGCAACAATTAGATTAACTTAGGCCAGAAGTCAAACAGAAGAGTTGATCTTTTGTCCAACACAGATCCCGTAGAATCACTCAGACAGATCAGCTCTTGGGCTTCTTTTCTCTTCCATGCTTTATTTAAATAAGTGTTTTCTCTGTTCATCCTTTTTAGTGTGGTACTGACACATCAATCAAGTCTAGCAGGAAATTTCTCAGCACCTTGCAGAAGGTGATGCATGAGACAAGCGAAATTAAGAGGGCTGCTGAGTTCCAAACATCTGCTTCTTGATGGCTTCACAGAGAAGGCAAGGCAAGAAGTAAGTACCCAATTTTACCTTACCAACACATAAGCTCACAAGCCTCTCTTTCCCATTTCTGCCCTTCTTAAAGGGAGAGAAAGTACCTTTGTAACTGGCCAAACTGCTATCAATCAAAATGCCCACACAGAACGTAACAGCTTACATGTAAACATAAATGCACATATACCCACACAGATTGTGGGCTCCTGATTCAATACTACACAAAAATCCCCTCCACAGCTGGCAGATCAACTCTGGCAGCTTGTTGTGTGTACCTAAAAGCCAATGGATGTATTGCTCAGAAGCACAATGGATAAAAACTGTGATGACAAAACATGCTGGCCAACAGGAACCTTTGTATGTCTCTCTTACATATTCAGAGAGGACTCTTTCTATTCAGAACATACATCTTGGAATTTGTGAAACTCTGATATAGGGACAAGAATTCTGTCACTTCCAACACTCAAAAGCCAGAAATGGCGCTAAATTATAGCTGAAAAAATGCAAAGTAACCTCTGCCTCACCCTGCTGTACCAGTGTTTTACCCCAGTGCATGCACTTGGTTTTCTGAAACAACAGTTTATCTAAACAGCAAGTCAGGCTTATTTCATACACGTTTGCATCCCAGTCCTGTTTTGTTTTGCTTGCCTTACTATTATTCCATGTGTGCCTGCGGCATTAGGCAGTGCAAAATATCACTGGGCCATGGCTATCAGAGTTAACAGAGTTAAGAACAAAGGCGATGGCATCTCCAAGAGAAGAACAGAAGTATCCAGGAACAAACAGCTGAGTATCACTCTGATAACAAAACATCTTGGACATCACAGAGAAACGTATAATCCTAATGGACTACAGCAAAGCCCTTTTGTGAAGTTCAGGGAGTGTCAAAATGGGCCTGCATATCATAAACAGTAACACCCAAGAGTTGTTAAGAGTTGTTAACATCTACTTAGTAAGCACGAAGTTCCACCTTTCCTTTCTTCAGAAGCAGCAGATACCTAACTCACTGGTGTATTTCCAAGACATACCTGTGGGTAGAAAGTGGCTTTAGTGCTGGATGAGCTACTTGAAGATGCTCCAGTAACATGGTTTCTGTCATACAATGGGGCACCACTGCTTCCTCCCATGAGACTCATGGAGCTAATCATGGACTTTCCACAAGAGATGCCTGCATTGAAACAGAGAAGAAGACAAGGTTAGATAAACAGAAACAAACAAACCAAATCCCTAGCTTTGCAAACCCATGCAATGATAGTGATTGTCACACTTTGGGAAGAGAGCTTTATGTAAAAACTTCAGGATTACAAGGAAGGACACTTTTAGTAAAGAGAACATTTCACCCTCAGACCACCTATTGTCTCACTGCAGCACTGAACTCCTCACAACCTACTATCACACTGCTGAGAAAGGAATCTTCAGAACAGCTGATCCAAACTGTTCACCCAAATTAACTAAGAAATTTTTCAATTAAATAAACTTAGGTATTTGAAAAAAACAACATTATACAATGCCCAAAAAAATCCCAAGCTTGAGACTTCCAATGTCTCAATTTCCATCGCAAGAAATTCAACTGCAAGTACATGAATAACTGCAAAACTCCACTATTTTTATTGAAAATAATCACAGCTAAAATTGAAAATCAGCAGAGACAAAAAGAAGGAAACCTGAGTTAGAGGAAAATGGAAGACATCATTCTTCAATCTGTTTTACTACAGTATACTCTTAACTCTGACAATTCATTTTCATCTTCTTCCTGTCAGACTATTCAGTGCTAATGTAAGAATTAAGTCTGGGAAGTTTTCAGAACTTTTTTTTTTTTAAATGCAGGAAATATTTATTACAAGCAGAGTGAGTATTTGTAATCATCATTCATGACTACATATACTTCTCAGAAATGCCATGGTATTAGAAACCTATCTTTTCTTTAGAATTAACATAAATAGTAAGATTCGCAGCTGTTTTAATTTGTCACAACAATATGGATTAGAAATAGCTAACAAATATGGATGAGAATCAGAATGACAGCTTGGTTTAGCACCTGCAGAAGTACAGATGAAAACCACTGATACTTGCTTTAATTAAAAATGCTGTAGTGTGAAGTACAATTTAAAACACCCCTGTGAAGATTTCACCTGCAATTATTTCATCCTCTAATTTTATTTCCTACCACAAAAACTTCTTGATAAGCATAGTAACACAATTTAAGCAGGAATAGCTGACCACAGACACTAAAGTGCAAGAAAAGCTAATAGATTTTACATATTTGATTCAAATTATAGATTCATCCCAAAACCACTGAGCAGACCAACATCTAATTTCTGAGCTTTCAAAACTCCACATCCAGCAGCCATAATAATGTGCAAAACTCGAAATCCAGCCAGTGTGATGGTAGTGATTAGAGGTAAGGTCCTTAGCAGCCTTACCAGTAAAAGTGCCATGTTGGGAACTTCCTGGAGCGATGAAATTCAGGGGGACATGAGGGGTACCGCTGACATACTCATGTGGAAAAGGACTATTGGGCCCGGCGTAGCGCTGGCACACCACCCGCTGGCACACAAAGTACATTCCTCCCATGACAAAAAGGGACAGGATTATCCCAATGACAGGACCGATGGCACTGCTGTGTGGCTGGGACTCATCTGAGGCTGGCTTCGATTTTTCTGGAAAGAGAGGAGAAGAAAATTAGGCACGTTCATTAAACACGAAGCAGTGTACATGCTGCTGTCCTGGAGCTCAGTCAGCACACAGTCATTCACACAGTGCCTTTAGAAGCATCTGCATCACACTCGGGCATCTGTAACTCTAGATACTCTGATTTAATACACCAGACTTCTTGCTTCCTCTTCCACTCCATAAAGCAGTATGAGCAAAGTACTCTTCTTTTTGTCTAGCAATTTCTCTTGTAACAGGATTACTTATCTTAATAGAACAACAATCTAGAAAGTTTCCTTTTCTTCCCTGCCCTCCAAAGTCAATGGGTCAAAGATAGAGGATACTTAGAAATAGTAAGTCCTTAATCAGAGAGGACTACTCTCTCAAAAGCCATTTGGGCTAGCAATAACATGAAAAATCAAGAAAATTTACCAATAGGGAAGCTACTATATATACTAAGCAGTGGATATCATCCTAGCTAATACAGGTCTTAAAATAGAATACTTTTCCTTCCTAAAATATAACTTGCTTTCAAAGAAACCCTCCTTACAAATTAGAAGAAAAATACAATCCAAAATATCTCAAGTACTTTCTACTCATTATTTTTCCCCCTGTGTAGCTGAATGTTAAATAATAAAAAGGGCTGCAGTATTTGAGATGAGCTACACCTCTCACCTTCCTGATTATAGGTAATACATTAAAAATTCTTGCCAGAAAACCCTGACACCTCTCTGTTTTTCACATATGTGATGTTCTTCAGGGAAAGCAATTTTTTCTATGTGATGCATGTGCTTATAGTTTTATTCTTTAACACACTAATAGATGCATTCAAAAAGTGAAAAAATCAAAATAAACTTGTCCAAATTTTACATGCTCAGTTCAAAATATAGACCCTTCCTCCTTGATGAAGTAGTAAGAAGTGAAAGGGTTCATATAAAACATAAGATTCAGGTCTTCACTTCACAAAATTTTTCTCCAGTGGTTCTGGTTTCCACTTCAGTGGAAGGGAATGAAAAACAACTGAAATTTGAGAAGGAATATTAAGGAAATACAAAGATCTAGCAATAAACTCTTAACAGCTCAGCATCAAGAACTTATTTCTGTTTTAAAGTCTTTATCCTTTTTTCACATTTATTAGTGCATGACAACTTCTATGTCAGCTAAGGTCCTAATTTTCAAACAGGCAGATTAGTTCAGCCATGATACCAGAAAAAAAAAGCAAAGACAAAATTAAAACATGTTCCTAAATTAGCTATTTTAAAACACACAAATCTCATTTTGGTTAAACCTAGCTTCCTTTGAATGGAAGATCCTTATCTAGAAGGTAGCAATCACTTGTATACCCTACTTAAATTCTTTCCCTCAGTCCAGTGGGAAACCACAGAATGCTCTGTTCCACAAAGAGGTCCAGAGGAGACAATCCTCTGTCTACATAAAGACACACTTAAATCAGTTGAGACCCAATTGCAGGACTGGACCCAAAGTGCAAACAGGAAACAGGTGCATTAACTTGGCAGCATGAAAGTTTGCCAAGTGCACAAAGAAATGGAGAAAGAAAAAAAAAAATGAAGAAGTGGCCTTATATTATCCAGGAAACTGGAGGAACTGGATGAAAGCTAAAGAGATAAACAGAAGATGTGGGAGAAGCATGTTCAGTCTGAAATTTCCAACAGTTTCTGTCTCAATTGTTTTAGACTTTTTTTCTGTTCTCAACTAGGGCTCCTTTCACCATTCTTACTCATGAGTACACTTCTCCTTGCAGTATCCACCATGAAGATGGAAGAAACAAGGCTACCTTGGATCAAACTTGGTGAACCCTCCTCTCATCCCAGCAGTGGCCCAGCTTCTGACAACTGGTGCTTCAAAACGTGACAAGATCTAAGATATTAAAAGCTTCACAATCTGCTAAGGTTAGTCCCATAGGCAGCATTTCTCTACACAAATCCAGTGCAAGCAATTTGTTCAGAATGAACTACAGATAGACCAGCACATGTATTTGCTTTTATTCTAAAATGCTTTGTTCCAACTGTTTTGCTAAACTGCTTGTATGAGTCTAAACGCTCCCTCCGTCTGCCCCCATTGCCTGCATACTTCATGCTCTAGTCACCTCAACAGCACAAAACCACAGAAATTGCAAGAAGAGCAAAAGTAAGTGAATTCTACCGTCCACTTTGGACTGCAAAGTAACAACCCCTCTAAGGACTAACAGAACAGCTGCCATCAGCATTGTCTGTAACTTGCATATACCTACTGCCATGAGAATTCAACAGAAAAATCAACATCTCTCCATATATTCTTTTCACACCTACACTCTAAGAGACCAGTTCATGGTCTCTCGTGGACACTTGCTCATTGCATGTTACTCCTCCACATAATTAACCTCCAGTTTGGCCCTGTTACTGCAGTGGATAGGGCTGCACATTTTTAAAAGCCACTCCAGGTTTAGCAGCAGCTCTGCAAGTTCCAAGGTGCTGAGCACAGTCAAATCATGTTTCCCTAAGGACAGCTCTGAAGGCCCTTCTGAAGTATTCTTCCCCGAAAGAATATTGCTCTGCAAAGACCAGGGCTCTGCGCAGGGGTGTAGAACATGCCCAAACGCGGCACCTGAATGTCAAGAAAAGACATCTCACCACACATGAGCTCGTCAGAACCATCGATACAATCCGGAAAGGAGTCACACTGCTGCTTCAGGAGGATGCACTGGCCACTTGCACATCGGAACTGGTTGGGCAAACAAATTGCTGCACAGAAAGAAAGGAAAAATCAGGTAATGATTGCACAGGAGCATTTGAGCTTCTTGAGAAAACCAAACGAATTTCATATTATGATCATGTAGGCACCAGCAACACTGCTGTGGGTAAACTGCAAGCCTGGGTATCTCTGGTTCTTCCTTCTTGTTGTTATACATCTTAATCAGTGGAGCTAGAATAAAAGTCTGGTCCCAATAACTCCTAATCCTTTGTCAAATCAGTCCTGCTGGGGCAAAGCTAAGATCAAATCAGCAAGAATCTCTTACAATACCTAATGAAGTGCAGTTGATTACCTGACATGTTAACAAAAGGCAGTAATGTGGCATATTATAAAAACTTAAGTACTCCATACCTATATTATGTATACATAATAGATATATTATGTATAATATATCCTCACTAAGTAACTGCGAAAATTTCTTATCTATATTCAGGAACTTCTGTCTCAACAAAAAAGACTTGCACCCATTCATTTCAAGAACAGTTAGAATCCCAAAGGGATGCTTGTGTTAGAACCATGAGTTCAGGAAAACTGATCTTACTGTCACAATCTGCTTCATCAGATTTATCTTGACAGTCAATTTCTCCATTACACCGCAAGTGTGCATCAATGCACTGTCCCTTCTCACACTGGAACTGGGATGCAGAGCATATGGGGCAGCTATCTTCATCACTCTGGTCATCACACTCAGGAAACCCATCACATCGCCATGCCATTGGGATACAGTCAATCTCTCCAGTTGCACATGTGAATTGGTCTGGGGAACAAGTTGGAGGTTCTGGAGAAAGAGAAAACAGATCAGATTTGTATACTCAATCTTATTCCTTTCAACAGAGTGAAAATATGACAGAGTTTGTCAAGAAAAGCACACTTACTCCCTCCCTGGAGCTCTTCTGTGACTACACTAAGATTCCAGCTTAGAGGAAAACATAATTTTGCATAGGGAATGAAATTTTACCAACTTCATAACAAAAACTGGATGCATGCTGGTAGAAGAAATTTGCTTTAGCAGTCAAGCACTGAACTAAGGACAGGAGCTACAAATACTTACTCTACAAATACTTGCTTTGTCTCTAACAACCACCTTTTGAAAGACATTGTCACATACATAAATTCAAAAGAATACTCAATTTCTGATTTCAAACCAGATTCTAAGCAATTCTAATCCCCACAATTACATTAGCCTGGACCTAATTTTAATTCGTCATTAAAAAACCTGACACGTCAGCTTAATTGGCAATGAATGCACCTAAAACATTTAATACAGAACTTCTACAGTATCTGTTTTGTTATTTTTTCCAGTGGTTTTTCCACAAAAAATTCTGAGTCAGTTATGAAGTGAAAAATACGAATGGGAAAAAAAGTGTGTATAGGACTGGTAAATATTAAAGCTAAATTCTCTTGCTGGAAAGTCACTCGGCTGCAGGTCAGTGAAGGTTCAGAGAGCAGTCTAAGGAGCACTGCAGACCTGCCCTAATATTATATTCTCTCACTACAGAGACAGACCACTTTAACTTGTGCACAGCCATTTTTATGTTTGTTGGACCTAAAAAAGCTGTGACTTCCTTCAAGTTTGACTTTGCGTGGACCCCAAGATTCTGGTATCACTCCTTTTCACATCCATACTGTTGTTCAAGTTGCAGTGAGGCAGTGATTGCTTCGGCAGCAGCCTCAACCCATATAGAGATGCAACAATTATGCTCTTGTAAGGCATCCATAGTTGCTTTCTTCAGAATGTCTGGAGACAAACACAATCCAGATCAAGAATCTATTGTAAAAAATGCTCCAAATTCTTACACAAGTTAGCAGACAATTTTCCAGCATTATTATCAATGAAAGAAGCAGACAATGGGCAAATCCACTCAGTTGTTATCATTAGCAATCAGTTTCAGTCAAAATGTGGGGGCCATCTCAAAACACCTCTGCAGCAATCACATACATTTCCACTGAAATGAAAAGTCAATGGTCAGCTGTGACATAATTAAATCATTTAGCAGAGGCAGCCACTTCTTCCCACAGCTGCTGATGCCCAGTAATGCTCTGAGTAGATGTTTCAGCACATGGATTGAGCGAGAGCCACATCTTACCCTGCCTACAGCAACAGTATGATCAAGCTAGAGGTGCGCTCTGGCACTGGATGGTAACTCTCCTCTGGAAGCCCAGTGGGCTTTTCTTAAGATTCAGGCTCAGGAATGGACTTCACAAAGAACCCAGCATAAGCAAAGTTTCTTAGTTATATGACTAGTTTTTCTCATGAGGGTGGTGTAAAAAATTCTAGAATTACATGCAAAGCGTTTTTAAAATGCTTCTGTCCTTTCTTCCTTAGGGAGAAAAAGTTAAAGAATGAGACAGAAGCATAATCAAGAGCTTGAAAACCAAAATGGGAGTAAGAATCCAAATGTGCTTGGGTTTTGAAAAAACTATGAAAAATTTCCTCATTTATGATTACTTGGAAGAACAACATGAGAATTACAAATGTAGCCGGTGACCTGACAGATGTCAGTAAGATAAAGAAGCCAGACACACACATTAAGGTAATTCTTCAATTAAATTTTATACAAGTGTGCTATTTGGATAATTCAACAGACAGAACACTACTTCTGCATTTAAAGGCACATTTAATGTTGCACTATGGTTGCACTTGGCAAGCACAAGTTTGCATAAGAAAACTTGACAAAAGCATTCATAAGGATGTGCAGAACATGGGCAAATGTTCTCCAGGCAACTAAGCTATTTTGAAACACTGGGTAGTGGCTGTTAATAGGACAGACAAGAGGGGTTAAAAAGTTGTTGCAGGTCTAGTGAAAGATTAAAATAATAACAGTAATAATAAGAATAATAAGAATAATACTGAAATAGAGGCCCCTGAATTGTTAGATTTATAGCTGAAGATCCAAAGGAGTGGAATGTGAGACTCTCTCACTGTCCACGTTGTGCAACAACACTACAGCAAGAAGTATAATTAGATTGATCCACCCTGCCCTCCCCATGTAACCACCACTACTCTAAAGCCACATAACATGTTGTGGTCATGGGAAAGAAAACAGTTTATCATGGAAATGACTGTCCCATGGGACTTCAGAGTTCAGCCAGAAAATGAAATCCACAGCAAAATAAATACATGAAAAGAAGTCAAGAGGCCCAACAGAGCCAAACAACTTAAGATATAATGCCTCCCCAAAAGAAACAATGTTTTGTTTTGAATCCCCTCTGCAAGTGTAAGGTTAACAGTTTTAAAAAAATGCTAGGATGGTAAAAGGGAAGGTGACAGGAAAAGTCTACCATATGGAATGAGGAGAGCTACCTTAATTAACAAGAATGACAATGGAGCCTACATTTGGTAAGTAGCCAGTACAGTGTTTCACATTACAAGGCCAAATTAATTTCAAAGACTGATGTCTCACACTGTGGGAATCATAAGCATGATTTCTGCTGCTAGGTCATCACAGGCTGATGCAACATCTTATAAACACTTGTTTAAAGCACAAACCTGTCACATCATACAATTATAAAAATCTCAGTAGAAGATGCAAGTATTTTAAGGTCAAAGAAGAATATTCTGCTCAGAACCTCAAGCAGAAAATAGCTGGTAGAACTACCACAGACTAACAGATAATGCAGCACAACATGTACAGAAAAACTATGTCTAAATTCACACTTTGGATTGGAATGCAACCTCAGCTACCATGTTTTTGATACAAATTGATTAGCAGTGCTGTTAAACGTAACTCACCTCCACAGGTTAAGAGATTCTGTAGAAGCACAAGATGCTCAGGGCATGAACATCTTGGAGTTCCATCTCCTTTGGCAATGCAGATGTGTGAACACCCACCATTGTCACGGGAGCATGGATGCACAGCTGATAAAACACACAAAAAGAACATTATGTAGCGTAAAAGAAATTTTAACTACTCCTCAATAAGGCAAAATCAAAAACTACCCATAAACCAGTTCTGTCTGGGTAACCAAGATTTCACTACAAATTATTGGGAAGATACATGCAGGATTTTTCAGTTCAATGCTGGAAAGCTGATTTATTACTTCGTAAGGACCAAATTTCTCCCAGTCATAGAATCAGAACAACCTGATCAAGTTGAAGACGTCCCAGCCCACTGCAGAGGGCTGGAACTGGATGACCTTCAAAAGGCCTCTTCCAACCCAAACCATTCTATGATTCTATCATATGGAGACCTTTCAAGAACTTCTAAAAAGAACTTGGGGGCCGAGGTGAAGAGAACTAAAAAGGCAGATTTTAGAAGGCTGCATTTACATCTTACCTAGATACCACACCTGCATTTTTAGGGTAGGCATCAAGAAATAATATATGTCACTGCAGAATGCCAACTTGCAAAACCTTCAGGATTTCTCCTTTAAAGAGCTTTTAATGTCTAGTGTCTTAGCTTCCCTGCTTCTCACAAAACTGCAATATAGGCACAAAGATTTTTGGGTCTTTTTTTAAAGATAGGAAGCTACATGTTTGTGTTCCCAGCTACTCAGAAACACTGAGAACTGCTAAAAGAATAATTTACCCCATGGAATCTACCACAGTTTAAATGTTTATGTTACCTAATTTGTAACAGCTTACCCATATACACAAGTTCAAAAATACTTCCAGCCAACACAGACACTAACGTACGTGATACAGAGTGTTTGTTGTTAAATTGAATCATTTCTTATGAAAATTAAAGCATTATATACCAATGTACCCTCCCTATATAAGACAACTCATCACAGACAACTAAGAGACCTGTTTCCCACATTTTGTTTGTGATTTTGTATTCTCTTTTACAATTCTGTTAAAGAACGAGGAGCTGTAGGCTATCACTTAGAGGAGTGACTACTTGAAGAGGTTTCTGCACTCTCCACAAAACCACAGTAATCTGGACCACTAGTCCAGAAAAAGAGCATCCTGCATGCATGATCCCTTTCAGATGTGAGCACCTAAAATGCTCCACATCTGTAGAGAGAAAAATTCCATGTCCACAGTACAATTCATTGTAGGAGCTTCTTCCCCATTTTGCCTCCTTCACTGCAGGCTTTTACATCACCCACTGTGCCGAGTCAAACCAGACATACCTTTACACAGGATGTCTGGAGCACTTGGAGAAAAGGCAAGTACAATCCTTTCAGTTCTTATTAGAGGTTTTTCCAAGACCTATTATTTGATTGTACTTAGAAAACTAACAACCAGAATTTTAAGTAGCTTTTAGACTCATTTCAGTGTGAGCTCGCACAAAGCAGGTTAAGTCAGTGACACAGTATCACATGTTCTAGCTCTGCAGCAGTAGTCCCCTCAACAAGCAGAAATTTGTTTCTCCTTCTCTCCTGCAATCCCAGCCAGTCACATTGAAAGCACTCCGTGGCTTACTTGAAGCCCATTAACATTATTAGAATATTCAGCTGGATGAGGACTTTGAGATATAATGACCAAGACATCAGATACTCAAACTCACAGAATTCTTCCATATCAAGCTCTTCCACAGCATGAATGCCTGTTAGGTGAGCAATCCGCCCTTGAATTCTAGTCCTTTTGTACCCATTCACTTTCTCCACCCTCTCAATCATCTGCTGCTGACGATCAATCCAGTACAAGTGATTCCCCAGCACGGTGAGTCCCATGGGCTGAAGAATGTTGGAGTCCTCCAGGGTCACACGGTTGGCACCTGAAAACAATGAAAACAAAGACTGGTTTTACACCAGTTGATGTCTAAGTTATTCCTCAAAAAAAATCACAAAGCAACATCCCAGCTAAAGCAAAACCAAACCAAACCAAACCTTGGAGACAGTGAGATACAAAGTCATTGATTTCATCTGTCTCTGCAGACCAGCTCTGCCTGTTCATTCTCATCTCAGGTAAATGCTACCAGGTGCCATGTCCTGAGGGCAAGCAGGTGCCACCTCATGAAACCCAGCTCATCCCCGCACAGCCCGGCTGGTCAGCCAGCCATGCTCAGCCTCACACTGACATCTCTGTTCTGTGCAACTCTGAGTGCTCCCAAAAGCTGATGTAGACTCAGCTCTTAGGACAGAAGTTTTACAGTGCTCTCACACATGGAGCCGTACATCTTTTCTGGAATCGATAAGCAAGAGCAAAATACAACCAACTTAGTTTCACTGCTGCTACTCAAATAAAACATACTCACCATGCAAAGCAAGAGGCAAGTACCAAACCTTGTCACAGCATATGTGACAACCACAGATATATGATCAAAAAAGAAAAGCTCTTAAAAAAACCCAACTTTTTTTTTTTCAGTAACCTACCAGAAAATCCAAACTTTAAGTGACTCAATATGCTCCTAAATAGGAACACTGTGAAATGCTCAGGCTCTCTGCTGTAGAAAAATGTGCAAAAATCTGCTTTATAAAAATGTGCAAAAATCTGCTTTAAGCCAATAAGTAAAAAAGAGGTCAAGTAAATATGCATTTATTATCAGTTTTCGTTTTAATTACTTGCAGTTTTCTACTGCATACTACCCTACACTTAGAGTCATTTAATTATTGCTTTTATTACTCTTTTCTAGGGTGAAGATATTCCAAATTATTCTATTAACTCACTGAAACCATTCTGACCCTGTGTATGCCTATGTAAATGGATATATTTGATTTAAAAAGTGAAAATTTAAAACAAAATCATAACTCGGTTCTGCTTCTGCTCTCATAATTAATTTTGGATCTATGACCTTATGTCTGCTGGTATATAAAAAATGTAAGTATCTACACAGAAGATTATAGAATCCAAGTAATAAAAATGCTACTTGGCTACAAGCCAAGCATGAGAATGTAACATTAACAGGTTCTATTGGTTTTGCACATGGATCTGTTAGAACAGCTCCAGAGGAGGGTCATGAAGATGACCAGAGGGCTGAAGCACCTCTCCTATGAGAACAGGCCAAGAGAAAGCGAGAGCTCTGGAGAAGAGAAGACTCTGGGGAGACCTTAAAGGAGCCTTTCAAGATATTTAAAGGGAGCTTATGAAAAAGAGGGAGAGCAACTTTTTATATGGGCAGATAGTGATAGGACAAGGGGGAATGGTTTTAAACTAAAGGAGTTCAAAACCAACTGCTGGTCTAACTCCAACTGAAAAATTCCAGAACCGTGTAAAGAAAACTGTTAGATGGGTTCATAGTTCTTTCATCCCTCTCTGAAAGTTAAGCACTGGACATCTGAGGCTATTCCCTGATTTATCAGGATGCTGTTTTAATCAGGGTGCAGCACAAACTTCAGGAACCTCCATAACCATGTCACATCTACAAGTCTACAATGGAATAAGGTTGTCTAGAACAGTTTAATTGGCATGAAGAATGCTATACACAATTTTGGTCCCATTTATTCAGCAGCCTTAGTTTATGCCAAAAACCTTTTCATAACATATGCCCATTTTAAAGTATTTTGCTCAGAAAATACTATTTAGAGGAAAGTAATTCAAATCAACATCACTTTGGCTCTCAAATTTCTTCTGAAGTTGTGATGCAAGACTGAAGAACATTTTAAAATAAAAGATATGCTGTTAGCTCATTAAAAAATTAGCATCTCAGTGAATCAAATTACAGTGAGCTCAACTGGCTACAGATACATCTTTCTCTATTTGATAAACATGGTTGTCTTTAATCCTGTAGCTCCCCCGTTTTATATTACTTATAAGCTTTGATTCTTTGGTGGTATGGTTCCTATATAATTTTACCTGGTGCCTCTTCCATCTCTCTTGGATACCACTCCAACATACCTGCAGAATATGAAGCCTTGCCATTTTGTCATTTTCCTTTTAAATGTCTTCCTAGAGTACTTGTTTTATCACTAGAGAAGCCCCTCTCAGTATCTCTGATGCATTTTGGATTATGTGTCCCACTCTGTTACCTTTTCTTCTCAAATGTGGTTTGTTTCATAGGTAAAAATTTTGTCTTCCTCTTATCTTCTTTTCTCCAATGAATTTTTGTAGGTTCTGTGATGCCTGTCCTGGACTGAACATTTTCTGGCTGCTCAGGCAGTTTGACAATACTCTCCTATTCATCTTGGTAACTGATGAAAGACATGGGCTGCTCTACATTCCCATCTGCAGCTTCATTGTTTTATCCTCTCTTTGGAAGAGTCTGACCTTGAGTTAGTTTTGAGGTGCTCAAAAGCACCTTAAAGCATCCTTGTAAAAAGGTGAACAACTTTCTGCTGGTTTAGTTCATTGTTTCACTGCAACACAAGGAAGGGATGTAATTGCTAGGCAAGAGTCACCAAAATTGGAGATTCAACCCTCCATGGCATGTACCAATCACCGCAACAGCCCAGCTTCTATTTCTTCACACTTGTTCCCTTCTCTCTGCACTTCTTTTATAGGTTTCACTATAACCTATTATCATGGATAACATACCCATGATATCTATATCCTATTATCATGGACAATGATGAGAGGGCAAATTATGAGACAGAAAGTAGGGCCATTGCATCCCCTGTTCTATACTGCTCACCAGAGCCAATATCTCCACTTCTTCAGCAGTATCAAGTGCTTTTAAAAGTCAACAATGAACTGTGCTCTCTTAAGATTCATGAGGTGCTATAGCTTTGTATATAGAGTAATGCTTTATATTACTAATGTGGGAAAACTGTGATGAGCCAGCATCTCTCCACTGTGTTCTAATAATGATATTTCAGATGAGCTGTCTCATCACCCAGATTAGAAAAAAGAAAGTGTGCCCTTTCTTCTGTTTCTTTCAAGCTACCTTGATTTACTAAGTTGTAAGCTCCAGAGAAAGAAAAATTGAAAAGTATGCAAACTTTTCAAATCACTAAGAAAAAAAAGGGGCACAGAGGAGTTGATTAGGGAGTTCCACGAATAACAACGCTTTCAGAACATATCAAAAGTCAAATGGCTGTCTTGGAGGGTGTCAATCATTATAGTCATGTCTACTCTAATTACATCAAAGATGAGAGCCCACCAGCAATTGCTGTCTCTGACTGCCTACACAGAACTGGCTACGGTAGAGATGAAAGTCACCAGGGTCAGCATCAAAGAAGGAATGATGTCCTGTACATGCTAACGCTGTGCTGCAAATGTTTCACTTCATACCACATACCTGACAGGTCACAGCTTTCGATGCGTTTCAGATCTGCATCCACCCAGAAAAGCTTTCCAAGTTTGTTGTCAACCACCAGCGCTACCGGTCGGATCAAGCCAGTTGTAAAAAGCACTTCTCTTTCTGTGCCATCCAGGGCTGCACGCTCAATCTTGGGAGCTCTCTCCTGCATGTTGGTGAAGTACATGTACCTGAGAACAGAGACAGCACCAGTGAACTGGGAGCTCCAGGGACAGGCAATTCCCCTTTGTGCGCCGGGTCTTGTAACCCATGTTGTAAGTGGAAATGGTTTCACAGGCATGGCTGGGGTGACTGCTCTCAGGTGCAAAGATCCAGAACCAAACATCTGCCAAGTGACACACTCAGCCTGAAATTAATAGGTTTTATCTCCAGGCCAGAAAATGCCTCAGCACTTCTGCACCAGCAACACTGCTCCTGCACTGAGTTGGGGGTTTTAAGAGACTAGCCCAGACTATCTGCAACTGGTAACTTTACTTTTACTCCCTGGGTAAATCTGTCCTCACTCGCAAATCAAAGCCTAGAAGTTCTTTCTTACATTAAAAAACATTAACCACCACTTCCCCTCCTTCTAGATTACCTTTACTTCTCAGCAAGTAAAATTTCCTACCAAACTTGAGAAAAGACTACAGAACAACTCAGGAGAGCATGTTTCTGACATCTCAGTTCCATTAATTCTTTATATCTGTCTAAGCCAGTTAAGTTTCAAACAAAAGCAGTCTCTGCCCTCCTCATGCATAGAGAAAAAAGGGGTTTTGCACTCCCATGATGAACTGAGACCTCTTTAAAGGAAAAACCCACTATTTTTTCAGTGGTGAGTAACATGGGCAAACTCTCCAATAGCATGGGGTGCACTGCTGTACAGCCTTTCCTTATGGCACAAGGAGGGGTGGCAGCAGTCAGAACATGCAGCCAAGGGAGAGGTGGAAGAAGGAATTTCTGTAACCACAGCAGAAGTTGTTGAAGATCACTCATTCAGCTCTCCCCAGTTAAACCAGTGTTTTAACACAGTGTCTTCCTCATTTTCCCTCCTTTAATTTATAAACAGATTTAGCATTAAATCACACAAAAACCTGACCAGAAAAGTTGAGAGTTTTAGAGATCTACAAAGGCAAACTCCCATTTTAATGGAGAAAGCAGATAAGCTTTTATAAATACAAACCATATCCAAGTGACTTAGTCCCAATAAGATTAGGCTCTTTCTTCTAATCCCCCTCTCCCCATAACAGATTTTGAACCGTGCAGAGTAAGGTATAAAACACCTGTCCTATAAAGGCCCCAGAGTCTCTGGGTACTCCGATATCCATGCAGATGTGAAATATTGTCATTCAATATCTGTCATGCACATGGTAAGCCATTTAGCAGTAAAGTGGGATTTAAGCATCTAACTTACTGAAGAGAACAGTAAAGGAGCATCTTTGACATCTAAGAAGAAAGCTACTAACTACCAGAAGCAGAGAGTGTCTGTTGATTCTAACCAAAACTGCTTTGCAGCAAAACAACATGTTTTCCTCATGTGGGAAAACACTCTAGTGCATCCTACCTGCTTCAATTAATTTCAGAGGTTTTTAAGATACACATTATAGCAGAACTAAATTAAAAATGTATAGAACATAAAGGGTTTAAGTGTTTAAGCTTTATAGTAGTACATTATCAGGAATAGTTGTATCAAATTAGAAGCTCCTTTCTTTACCCCGGAAACATTTGTTTTATGATGACTAAACACTTATGATCCAGATTCTGATGTGATGCAGACTCTCTTCTTTTTCCTATTAGGTGGCAGGGCTGCACATCCACACAGAGAACAAGACAACATGGTTTTATTTTGCTGTCACCACCTGGGTTAGTGCCTCACACATGGCTGTGAGAACAGAGGCAAAAGAGAGAACAGGAAAAGAAAGCTGCATACCTTCAGAACCCAGAACTGGATAAGCAGTCACCTATACCCTGAACAATATTCAAAACTCCTCTTTGTGAAAACAGACAAGATGCAGCACAATATTCCCACATACAGAGCTAGCACACGTCCCAAGAGTGCTCTGCAGGAAGGAAGCTCACCCTCGCTCTGCATTCACCACGATGGCTCTGGGCCTGTCGTGTTCCCCTCGCAGCACCATCCCGATGGATTCGCCGTTCAGCCGGTGCACGTTGACAGAGTTTGTGGCCTCACAGGTCCAGTACAAGGTATGGCTGTATATATCAATGCTGAGGTCGTGTGGCTGCTTCTCTGGGTTCTGACTTTGGTTTGGGGTACTCATTACAGTGAAAGGCTGCAAGACAACACATGGGCAACGATTTTCAGCCATTATTCTGATGATTGACTGAGAATACTGCACAGAAAGCATGGTTTACCTGCCTGAGGGTTTAGAAACCCCTCAAACCACAATCCTAAAAACGTTCAGTAATTCTCATATATATAAATAGAATATCTATGAGTAAGTGCTGACAAGAGCAGTTGGCAATGATGATCCCTTGGAGTAGGATAGAAGAGGAAGGTCAAGCATAAAGTAAAAGCACATAACAAGACTGACACAAAACTATACACAAGATGTACACTTGCCTGGGTGCCATCATCTTTGGCTCTTTTTATGATATTCTGGCGCCCATCCACCCAGTAGATCAATTTATCTAAGGGATCATAATCAATAGCCTTGACATTCCTCAGACCATGCATAGGTAGGATGATATCTGGGCTTTGCTGATCATCAGGTATCATCCTGCTGATGGCAGATTTCTGGCTAAATAGCAGGAAACTGGCTGGGGCTGAAAAAAACCAAAAAAGAATGCATGAGAAAGTACAATTCCCAAAAATTCTTCTTTCACAGAAGAAAGAGAATATTTAGAACAAAGTCACAAAGAGACACTAATGTTCACAATGAAAATTAAGTAACTCATAGCTGGAGATTTTTGCTATAAAGTTGAAATGTTTCTTTCTATAGTTATAGAAGGTTCAGGTTAAGTCAAGATCAGGTTAAATCTGTGGAACCTGCCTTTCAAAAACTCATGCTTTCATTCAGTAAAAATTGCCTTATATGCACCATTTTCTACTCATGTGCCACCTTTACTGGAAACTTAAGTTCCTACTGGACAACCAGTTAACTGGCAGGCTCATAATATCACATGCAGGGAGAAAACAAACTTATATGTATTTCAAGTGCATCTGCAAGTTGGGCAGACTACTTAGGAGTTAGACCACTTTACTGAGTGTTATTTTAACTGACTTTATCAAGGATGTAAGAGAATAAGATATTTTTTGTAGGTAATTTCTTTTCCACCCACCTACGCACTTAGGTAAGGAGTGGGAAAGCTTCACTCACACAGCTGAATCATCACCTAGAAAGAACTTCTGGTAAAACAAGAAAGACCAGACTTGACAGTGCTGTCATTTCTAAGACTTGAAATACAAATCTTCATGCCTAGAGCATGTCACAAAAATGGATATGAAATTCATTACTTTGTCCTCATATTCAAAGACCACTTTTAAAGCCAGAACCTTTGAAACACACTTGGGACCCCCTTCCTTTTGCACCTGGGAGCCACTGAAGAGAACAGTAGCAAATAAAAAGGCTTACAGCTACAGTTCCTGCTGTTGGGATCCAAAGTGTAATGAGCAGCACAGCCACACCTAAACCCATTTGGGATGGCAAGGCACAAGTGGCCACAGTGGCCATTATTCTGCACACAATCATTTAAGCCGTCCTGACGAGAAGAATGGAAGACCAATATATCCATCACAAAATCCAGATGGCCCTGAATAAGCGTCCTGTTTTTCCCACTGGTCTTGTCTGCTCTTTCTATGCTGTGAAGATTCCAGTCTGTCCAGTAGATGTAGTCACTGTACTGGGTTAATCCAAATGGATGAGGTAGATCATCTGCTATGATTTCTCGCTCTTGTCCTGCAAAAACAAGGATAACCAACTAAGGGACAATTCCCATGGCATAAAATGAAGAGTGTGACTGGCATGCAGAAAAATCTTTTTCTTCTTTTTAAAATAAAACCTCATTTTCCAAATCAGCATCACAGCCTTCTTTATTACGTAGTATCTGCTCAAGAAGTAACATAAACAATTGCATTCAAAAGCCCTACCTTGATACCGTCTTGCCTACAGAGCAATTTGAAATTATGTCAGCGTATTGTAATCTAAAAAATTACTACTTCATATGTCTCATGCTTATCAACCCAAATAGGCATCGAAAAGCATATCCAAGAATACTATCAGCACCAGTAATCACTTAGGCCAATAAAAAAGACCATTAATATACATGAATGCAACAACAAACTTGAGATTCACAGAGAAACTGCTATGAAAAATTATGGTGCTTCACTCAAGAAACAAATCTTTTGCAGTGAAATTTAACATACAGCTATCCCAGGAGTTTAGGAAACCATTTGTTTGGCAGAAATCTCAATACTCCCACACTCAGTGGCTCAGTTAGCAACATTTGCAACAGATTCAACACCTTCTAGAGCATGGTCTCTGACAGATGCATTACTGAAGTAGACAAAGTCTTACTGCAAATCACTGTCCTGAACATTTTCAAGCATAAACCTCTATGAGTCTCTGCCATCAAATGAAGATTTGGCCTTTAGCAGCATCAAATCTCCTCCTGTCTCAAACATTCAATGCTAGACTCTACAGAACACCTCGCTTTTCTTCCCCTGTCCTACTTTCCATTTCACATAGACTTGAGAAAGAATAAAATAACCATAAATCAGAACATGAAGCCACTTCCTTACAAGCCACCAGACCTAAATATAGAGGCAACCTTCCCATGTAACTTTTAGGCATCTAAATTCTCCAAGTTAGGGGTATGGATATCCTGCACACTCTCAGGTACTTCTTAGAGCAATTCTGGTCCATAGTGATGAATTGAGGAGAAAGAATCTTTTGAAGGAAGCAGATAAGCTGTATAGTTGAATTTTCATAGATGGAAGAAAAGCTCCCCAAAGTGTCATTTTTTTCCCCTGCTGTTTATAATGTCCAAGATTAAGCTGGAGCAGCCTTTACTCATCCACTTCAGAGTGCTTTGCTTATCCCTTAACTGATGAGCCTACTTGTTACAAGTCTACCTGAGTCTTTACAATCTGCTGATTACAAAAACTCTGTACAACATAAAAGTGAGTGGGCACAAGTCTATGGGGCCCAATGGGATGCACACCTAGGTCCTGAGGCAAACTGGCTGATGAGGCTGGCAAGCCACTGCCCCTTGCATTTGAAAAGCCATGAAGATGACAGTGACTAGAAAAAAGGGAAACATCATTCCCACTTTTAAAAGGAGGGCCCAGGTAACTACAGACCTGTGAGCCTCACCTCTGTGGCTAGGAAGATGATGGAAAAGATCTTCATGGGGGCAATGCTAAGTGCAAGACAAAGGGGTGATCTGACACAGCCAGCATGGCTTCACTATGGGCAAATTGAGCCTGACCACTCTGGTGGCCTTCTACAATGGAGTGACTTCAGAATCTCAGAATTCTGAAGATATGCACACAGAATGACACCTTTAAAAAAACTCTCTAAGATACCTTTTCACGGATTAAAAAAAAACAAACAAAAAACCTAGTTGCAGTGAAATTGTCAATATATTGTCAGTATATTGTCAATCAGAGCACACCCCTTGTATGTATAAATGAAATTGCAATGGAAAACATGAGAATGTGTAAAGTTGTATCTGAAACATACACTGCAGAAGTAGCTGCACAACCCTTCAGCCTCCATGAAATGCAAGAAGTATTTTGGTTTAGAATTAATACAACTGCCAGAAGTCGGAAATAACAGCTAGCACTTCAACAGAATATTGTTGAAGTGTCAAACAGGACATTTAGTGTCCAGCTAAAATGTCAGGGATGATTTACAATAAACCTTGTAAACTGTCTTCATTTTGAGAACTCAGAGGCCATCTCTGCTTTGGTACAACACAGACAGTTTTACACCAGTAGAGAGAAATGACATCTTATATCACCACCATTATAAATCATCATAAAGTGATTAATTTATGAAGGTTTTAAAAAAATTTTCTCAAACACTTAACTTTCCATTTCCTTTTATAAGAAAATATCCACACAGATTTACTACCAGTTATATTGTTCAAATTTCATATTATTCAATTATTTTACTATGGCCAGTGCATACTTCTGTACTGGTTGGTGCAATACAACATTAGATTACCCAGCATATTTGATGACTCAATCATGCTTGTGTCTAAGTCAGTCCAGTAGAGCCTTTGGTCCACATAATCAATAGTGAGGTCATTGGCACGCCCCACTTTGTCTACCAAAGTGATGCTGTTTGTCCCATCCATGTAGGCTCGAACGATCCTGGGTTTACCTCCCCACTCAGTCCAGTACATGTACCTGCAATGAGATGTGCAACAAAAACAGGACATCAGCCAGGCACAGCTGCATGCTTGGCCTTTCCAAATTTCCTTGCAGCACTTGGAAAAAAAAACCCCAAATGGGTTTTACCACATTGGTAAACGTGCAGCACCACAATACGCCTTTTTTTACACAAAGGCAAAATAGTATTTTTGACAAATATTAATTTTTCATTTTAACCCATGGCATTGTGAAAGGTTTACTGCCTTTTCAAAGACTCTGAAGAAACAGAGATATGCCAAATAACTTGTTACGTACAAGAACACCCACACAAAGCTTTGAAAAACAGCAGAGTCCTTTACCCTTTGGTGGGATCAAGAGCCAGGGACCTTGGGTTGTCCAAGTCCTTCCACACCAGGACCTGCCTATACTGTCCATCCAGGCGGGCAACTTCAATGCGGTTGGTTCCAGTATCTGCCCAGTAGAGGTTCTTCCCCATCCAGTCTACAGCCATTCCCTCAGGATAATCTAGCCCAAACTCAATCACATGTTCAACAGAGCTCCCATTCATGAAAGCTCGGCTTATGGTCTGGAAAACAATGATGTAAAAATATTACAGTGAAATAAAAAGGAATAATTATCATAAAGTTCGGCATACAAAAAAAATTAGTACTAAAAACCCCCGGTCATTGTTACTTTTTATACAACTAATTTCTGTTGTCAAAAAAGGCACAGAAATTCTCAGGAGAAAAATATCTAAATTTACAGAAAACTAGTGGTTTCTGATGGCCAGACCAAGACATCTGAAAAGGAAATGATTTTCAGAAAGCAGTATGTAGCTGCAGGTTCTTCTTGACCCCTATCTTTCTCTTCTATTTGCACACAAGAAGCTGTTTTTAAAAATTATTTCTTTCCCTGTGATGTGGTGTTCAGAAACACATCTCAGTGGCATCTAAATTAAACTGAGCATGTTTATTAATCCCATCTACATTTTAGTTATGCACACTCATCAAAATAAGTCATAGGGCAAGGACTGCACACAAATAAATAAGTCACTCCTAACAGCACTGAAACAACCCCCAGGTAAACAGTAACTTCTAGGACCAAATACCCTCCCTTGCTTATCAACACTGAGCAATCAGTCTACATGCCTGCAATTATTTCAGCTATTGATTTCTTAATAATTTGATACATGAATGTGTAAGGGTCAGAGACACTTTTTACCTTTAAAGGTAAACATCAAACCCTGAAATCACACAGTGTAGTTTTTGAAAATGTGTCCTTTATAACCAGAGGCAGGCAGAGATCAGGGAAGTGGTGGTCACTGAAGCAAAATGAGATGACTGTGAGCTCTGAAGTTAATAATATCTGCTCTAAAACAGCTAGATGTGGAGGACAAGGGGAATGAGAACCCAGAGGTGCTGGAAGATACTTGGTATGTATATGAAAACACAGTACACTGGAAAATTGAGGAGGCAACAAACAAGTAAAATGTTTTCCAGTCCTGCACAGAGTGAGACTGAGATCTATTCACTGTTGTAGCTGAAGTAATGCACTTTCCAGTACAAATGGTTAAGATGTCCATAACTCCTGCTCTCCACGTGCTTGTGTGAGATTTATTTAGTAACTGTGTCCACAGTACACTAATTTATTACATTGGCACTCTTCCTGAAGGAATGGTATCCACACCACAAGCAGCACTGCTAACACTGAAGCACAGCCCTCATTAATCTTCACAGAGAGGCTATGGAAACAGCCCGAGCCCTGCAGGCTCCAAAAGTGAGCTTTGCCATGTTATGGCTTGGGCACACTGGCAAGGAAACTCTGATTGCTCTTGGAAAACCTATTAAGAGTCTAAATAGAATAATTTAGTCCCAGTGAAGTGAATCTGTCATTTTCTACCATACACTTAGTTCACTTCAAAAGGCCAAGTAACACTGATGAAGAGCACAACCCTCACTTTAGCACACACTGGATGTGTACCAAACATCACAGGAAATGTGTTCTGGGGAACACATTGAGATAGAACTGGGGGCAGGTGGGCCCTTAACACAGTATGCAGGAGACTGGACAAGTTCCCTGGCTTTTTCTGTGTCAGGCTGCAGCCCCAGACTAACAGCAAACAATCCAAAGTTCACTTGTCAAATTTTAATACTGAGTACAATTGTCTTTCAAGTCAAAACTGGAAGAGGATAGAAAACTCAGGGGGCTGCTGAGTTCAGTGTTTAAATTACTCTACTCTCTGACATAAAATCAGCTCTTCTACAGCAGATACATATATGGATGCAACACATCCAGCATCCAAGATTTAGGCATTGGGTACAAGCAGACACCACTCTGGATTTTTATTTGAAGCAGGAAGATGCCTGTCACCCTACTGTGCATTCAGCAATGCAACTGTCTTCATCTCCAAGGGTCTCCTTGGATGCAATTCAATAACAACACTGGCAACTGCGGGACAGATCATGTAACAGAGACCTTTGTTAGATCAAAGTAACTGCTCTGTGGCTTTATATTCAAGGAATTCACACATCAGTAATACCTTCAAACTAACATCAGTCCAATAGATTCTGTTATCAGAGACATCAAAATCCAGAGCAGATGCTTCCTTGACTCCAGTAAGAGGAATAGCAACATCATTATTATTGGTTTCAAGGGAAATCCTATGAATTGCTGCTCTGCTTGTGAAAACTAAGAAGGCTTCAGGAATGATGCAAGTCTTCATGTCACTCAACAGCTCAAGGCCAATGGGACAGGCACACCTGGCCTCCTGAGGTGTAAAGAAACACAGATGGCTGCAGCCTCCATTGTTCTCTGCGCATGAATTAGTTCCTTTAAAAAAATAAATAAACAAAACAACAAACCAGAACAGATATTAGTGCATTGAATTAGTTCCTTAAAAAAAACCAAACAAAAAACAACTAAAACAAAACACATATTAGTACACTGTGAAGGTAAAAGGGAAAGGGGAGCACAGGAGGTTGAGCAAAAACAGTATAATTTTCCAAAATGAGTTAACACTATGGGTTGTCAGCAGGGAATTCTTAAAAAAAAAAAAAAAAAAAAGAGAGCGAGAGAGAGAGAGAGAAAGAAAAGCACTCCAAGTGGATTCTTTCTGTCTACCCAGGACAATAAAGCTGGACCTATCCCTCCTATTGTACAAACACCATCTTCAAACAGATCTTTCGTGTCTCCCCAAAGATAAAATTTGTTCACTGAAGACAGATAATTAATTAGCTACTTTTTACCAAGTACTCCATTTTTGTATCTCTCTGAGACCACCAACTTTTACAAATGTTCAGTGATACAAAAGGGTGAGAAAAGAGCTGGATGATCGCAGTTCTTTCCCCACCAGTTCAATTTAAACCTGAGAAGATTCATTAGCAGAAGCACTTCCATCAAGATCACCAGAATCTCACACTTATTTTTTTATGTGATGGGGATGGAATGTGTAGGGGAAAGTAAGGACCAACACATAAATAAGTGCCTCTCTCCATCTGCTGGAACCAAGGATTTAGGTATTTTAAGAATGTTACCCCACACACACCAAAAAAAAAAAAATTCTCAAAGATTAGTCTCAACCAGGGTTCTGTTCATTTTCCCTTTTTAGGGCATACATATTTCAGACTGATGACATTACTCCTTTGCAACTCTTCTCGGTAATTTTAACAGCTGACTAATGAATCTGTTTATTGCTATGCCCAAATTCTGGTGTTCCAGGTAGTTGGAAAATCTGTGGTGTACTGAAGCCAGGAGGTCTTGTGACACACTTGCTGCACAGTGCCAGCAGAGGACCTAAAACACTGGCTGCACCTTTCAGAGAAGCAATGGAAGGACATGGAGATCCAGTTGCTGATACTTTGCCAAGGGCAAGTTTTAGTTGTTAAGATTTAGGTACAACTGTGGTGTTAAGAGTTAATATATAAGTGCCACATGCTTTGGGGCAATGTTGTAATGGTGACTGTGCATATGCCACCCAACAGTGGAAAGCATTCTGCCAACTGAACATCATGGGACTTTGCTCTGGAAGGAGAGAGTAGCAGGGAACAGAGCATTTCTGTGAGAATAATGATTCCTGTAGCACAGTGAAATAAAATCCTCATAAACATTCAAAGAGTGTACTGAAAGCTGTGGAAAATTTATGCCACTAAAAACTGGAAGCAACTTCTTTTGCAACACTGTATTTTCCCAGCTTTAGAAACAATAGGTGCCATTTTCTTTTCAAACCCATCAGATCACAGTTATTCTCATTACAAGTGACCAACAGCTGCATAATGAAAGCAAGGCCATATAAAGCCTCCTACAGACCCATGCTATGGTGCCCATGCTTACCAACCACTTTGGTGACACTTGTTGCCTTAAGGCCCATTAAATCTGGCAGCTGATCAATAATGATGTCTCTGCTGGCCTTTATCTTGTGAACTCTTTCAATGCTTCGTCTCTGCCAGTCAGTCCAGTAGATGTAGTCCCCCAGCAGTGTGAACCCAAATATATGTGGAAGCTTGTCTTCTAAGAGGGTTTTTCTCATTGTTCCATCAACATTTATGACCTGTGGGATATCCAAAAGAAAAAGGAAATAATAATCTTCTCTAATGTGGGTACAATTAAAACAGCAATATCAATTGTATTTTGAACAGCTACTGCTATGCAAGAACCTCTTGAAATTCCCAGCATGTTCTTTCTATGATCTGTGATTGAGTTTTAAGTAGTTTCCTCTTTACTGTTATTTGGAAATTGTTTATTCAGACTCATATTCAACCTGTACCTTGTAGGTGATGATGGTCCCTTCACCGCGCAGTGCTTCTATTTTCTTGTGATTTAAGGATCTAACTTTTACATTTCTAAATGTTTGAGCAGTATTTATTTTTTATTACAAATATGTGCAACTCCAGTGTAGTGTAATATTAAACCATTAAATGCCTAAATGCAGGCAGTCAAAATCAACCACCCCTTTTACCACAATTTAATAGTGTTCTAAGGTTCTGTTCATATACAATAAACAGCAGAAGCACCTAAAATTACTTTTTTAAGCATAACCAATGACAACTACCACATCTTTCTAAACTAGCATGGGAATTTCAGTACGTTCATGCGCACACGGTAGGTATCAAAATAAATTTTAAAATGAAATCTTCACTTTAAAACTTTACAATACTCTACAGATTTGTGAAAACAATATGCATTTTGATTTGCTTGGCCATAAATGAAAGTGATTTCCACAAGCTGAGCCTGTTTTACCAATGACAGTAAGTGCTGAGTGATCTCTCCCTGTCCTTATCTAGATCATGCCTTTCATTGCATGTTCTCTCCCCAGTCCTGCTGGGGAGTGGAGTGACAGAGCTGCTTTGGTGGGCACCAGGCATCCAGCCATGGCCAGTCCACACGAGGGACATGCACTGGATTTTCCAGATACCACCAGCCAAACAGCAGAGGTGAGCAGTCAGCTACTGCTACAACTGTACCCACCCATGCTGTGCACAAAATTCGTGGCTAGAACAGATGTGAATTTGAACAGAGGCTGCAATGTACCTGTGGACCTCTTCCAGACAAAAAGCCACCTGCTGGAGACAGTTAAAAATAACACTGGCATTCCTGCAAACTAAGTTTCAAGGGAGCTTTGTATCAGCTCATCAACTTATGATTCTTCTACTACTTGATGGAGTCAGAGACTGAAGATTAATAATGTTAAGCTAAATCGAGTACATTAAAAAAAAACCCAAAAAACTGTATCAGTGGTTAAAAGCCAAATGGTTCTGCAATTATGTCATTACATCATGTCCAGGCAAACCCCAAATGCTCACTTATTTAGAACACTATCAATCCCACAGGCAATACTGCAGGTTCAAAAGTTCGTCACGCATACTCAGGTGCTGGAGACAAACCAGTGCCATACTAAGTAAACAGGACACCACTTCCCTTACAACAGTGCATCAGCAGGATGAGGATTAAACTTCCACATTTCCATCTACTTTTACAGCAATGGACAGTAGAAGCATAATTCAAATACTGGAGCTGCTGACTACAATGTACAAGTGAAGACTGAATTCAAGGATGCAGACACATTTATTGAAACCCATGCACATCTGTGGATGTTGCAGAAAACACCAAGCTGTTGAACTCCAGGAATCTCACCAGGTTCAACAAGGCCAAGTACAAGATGCTGCACCTGGGTCAGGGCAAACCCTGGTATTGATACAAGTTGGGGTATGATGGGATTGAAAACAGCCCTGCTGAAGATGTGGGTCTGCCAATGTGTGAAAAAAATCTCCATAGGCCAGCCATGTGTGCTCATGGCCCAGAAAGTCACCCATATCCCGGGCTGGATCCAAAGCAACGTGGCCAGCAGTAGAGAGAGATGATTTTCCCTCTCTAGTCTGCTCTGGGGAGGCTCCACCTGGAGTGCTGCATCCAGTTCTGGGGTTCCAGTACAAGAGAGATTGAGAACCAGTTCAGAGGAGCACCACAAAAATCATCAGGAGGCTGGAAGACTTCTGCTATGAAGAAAGGCTGAGGCAGTTGGTGTTGCTCAGCCTGGGGAAGAGAAGAGAGGCCTTACTGGTGAGACCTTACTGCACCACTCCCAAATTATGAGGCTGTTCGACATAACGGGAACGGAGGCCCAAAATGTGGAATCAGACAGCAATAAAATGTTTAATAGCTTATATCTGGGCTAAAAAAAAAAAAGATGGAATAAATGTGTTCAATATCTCTCTCCCAAACATTCCTCCCCAATACTACAGGCAGAACACCTACAAATCCAAGCAGGCTCCTCTTGAATGCAGAATGCTTGGGCAGCTCTGACTTGGAGGATTTTTCTGTGCTGAGAGCAGTCGAGCCCTCTAAGTGGTATATGCCTCATGGCAACAAGCAGGAAATGCTAACTCTCTCCCTGAGATGATCTTATAGTAGGAGCCAGGGCAAAGCTTGAACAGGGAGGTGTCACATGAAGGTCAATACAGGTACATGTACAGTCTTTACTTCAAATTTTGCTGCCATCTACCTTCCCAGAGATACAGCTCTGCTCCAGCATATCAAATGAAACCACAAGGATTCAAAGTAAAAATCTACAGACAGGCCTCACAATATGGCCAAAAGCACAACATCTGTTATTAAATCATTACTTCCCATTTCTTCAAAGGGACTGGGATAATCCCGTAAGATCTTCACCCTCTCCTTTCCAAATTGAAACATCTTCTCAACTCAACAGACCACTAAAAGTCTGTGGAAATAGCACATCATGTAAATATTTACCATGCTGTTATGCTGGTAATACTTGGACTGCAAGAACCTTTATCATGTACATGTACAACATGGAAGAAAAACAAGAAAATAAAATACCATATTATTTCATCTTTCAAAATCTGACAACTAAGATCTGCTAACTGCAGACAAAAGGGAAGACTTTAAGGTGCAATCCTTATAATTTAGCACAAATTGACTAGAATAGGCTTTATTCTACTCAGGGTTTTCTTTCTCTCTCTGTAAGTGATAAATGGATCTCAAAGGATAAATGAAACACTAAATGTGTTGAGCTTTACACACGAAACACTGAAAGCTCCCCTTGAACAGCGTCACACACTGAAAGCCCCTGATTAGTCTCAAGACTTCAATGACAAATCTCCTAATGAGGCCTTGCCAAGCTCAGCTAAAATCTGTTGTGGGCAAAGTGAAATTAACATCAAACGCCTTAATGAACTGAATTACACAAAAAACACAAGAAGGTGGTAAGGCGTGATTTTTTTTTTTTTAGATGCTGCTGCAATGTATGCAAAATGATTTTACAAATATTTCTAAATATAACACTCAAAAGCTCTTGGCTCTTTGAAGAAGATTAAAGAAAACAATGCAATTAAATTCTACACATCACGATTCATGTAGTCAAGCTGTATTTTAGGTGCATCTATGAAAAAAAACAGCTATCCAGCATAGATACAGGACATCTTTTGACAGAACAACAAAGAGACCTCTAAGACCTTACCCCTATATTTCAGTCATGAAGATGAAACAAAATTTATTTGATTGCTAAAGACAAAGATGTAGTCAAATGGAAATTAATTCTTGGGCTGAGCTAAATCCCTATGTGAGCAGACATAGCAGGTTGGCAACAGTAAAATTACATGACTGGCATACTCAGGAGACTCGTATGGTGGGCTTATAGCTCTGTGAGCTGCAGATCTTGTGGAAACCTACACTTCTACTGTGAGGGTGACTGAGAACTGGAACAGGTTGCCCAAGGATGTTGTGGAGTCTCCACCATTGGAGCTATTCAAAAGTGATCTGGTCATAGCCCATCTCCAGGTGACCCTGCTTGAGCAGGATTTGGACTGGCTGAGCTCCAGAGGTCCCTTCCAACCTCAACGCTTCTCTGAATGGCGTCTAAGGATTCTCACCAGCAGACTCTGAAATGGCACCTCAAGTGAACATACCCAGCCTTCTCTGGCTCAAGAAAGAACTTGTGAGACAGATTAGGTGGGCAGCATGGAAAAAAAACCCAGGAAAGTCAGCAGGGAAAGAAAAAGACCAAGAAAAATGGAATGACAATGAAAAATGGAATAGAAAACTCCAATGGGTAAAGAGGCTTGCCCCAAAAAAGAGAAGAGTGAAGCAGCTGTGAGCAATCTATACCACCGTCTATATTCAGCGGCGTGTAAGCCATTCATTAATATTTCCAACAGCTGAAACACAGCCACCTTTCATCAATGCTTTGGGATAAAAGCAAACCTTTTTTTTTTTTTTTTTTTTTTTTTTATTTAAATGTCTGAAGAGGCTTAATGTCAGGCATGTATTGGCAGATACTGGCAAGCAGAAAAGAGAATAACATTCAACCAAACAGTGCCAGAACTCATATATCAAAAAAGAAGAGATAGATGGACAACTGACATATCTGGTCACTTTCCACAAAGATAGGCTGCTTGAGTCTCTTAGCAAATTGTTGCCTCAAACACTTGAGAATACTCAAGAATTTGTAAAGCAGTTCCTAACTGTTATCCATAGCTCTGTCTCCCTTTGCAATATTTGGCTATCTGGTAAAAGCTGCCTCATAAATAACATTCAGGTTTCTATTGCTACTACATTTCATGGATTAGTCCTACATGTACTATTGTAGCTCTTCTTTCAGACAAGTTTTGATGATGGCATACATCTTTATCATTATTTCCTAAATTCCTACATTGCTTGGTTGGTTGCAGTTCCAAACTATCACCCACCTACATTCAGAGCAAGCTACAAACCAAGAGAACACAGAGAATCAACCCTTACAATACTGTGAGTGCAGTATCCCTGTTGAACTGTGAATAACAATTTGTTGCTTGCAAATACACATAGTGACCACCCTTTCCTCTCATATTCTTTTCCTTTCTTTAAGAGACATTTCTCACTTCTCACTGAAGAACATGTCATTTTACCTTTCTGAAGACACAGCATCACAACATACTCCTCTACAGCTACAAATGGGCCATGTTGTTACTCATAATACAAAACACTCAGCAAAGAAAATTCCAAAGAGGATCACTGAACATCAGTACTCTTGGTTTTTTTGACAGTCTCCCTTCAGAAGTACCTTTGCAGTCTCCTAGAGCTAAAGCACAGCAGTGGTGCTTGGCTCTCTCTGAGGTGGTGGCCTGCCACGCCTGTCAGGGCAGATGTGGCATCCTTTAGACAGGCAAAGCAAAGTAGGTGGTGTGAAATACCAAATTATAGCCATTGGTAAAAGAGCTCACACGCAAACGTTTTTCTGACAAACAAAATTCTTACAAACAAAATTCTCTACAATCTAGCAATGTCAGCTTCTTGACAGACACTCTAAAACTTTGCTCCAATGGCAACAATTCCAACATATTTTCTTTATCACTTTGTTCTGTCTCATGCAAAATAAAATCTACACTCATAAATGAACGTAAGACAGTAAAGTAGTGACTTGTTAATAACCCACAAACCAGCCCAACCACCACCAAAGATGACAAATGCAACAGAATATAAAGCTACAGAATAAAAACTGATAGTTAATAGTGATCTCCCATTTTCTCTGGGAATAATATAAACAAAACATATTCTTATCATTGTGCTCATATTATCACCATCACACCTGGTCTTCTCTTAGGACTTCACAACATGTTTTTAATTCCATAGAGAGTACTACTGCATTCTCAGACAGACTTTCCAAAATACAAGCACAAGAAATAGGCTCTAGCAGACACTGATAGTTGGATGAACTTCTTGTTGGAAAAGCTGTGTTAACTTGATTGTGATTTGGAACCTGCTTATGTTTCAAAAGCCTCTTCTAGGAGTAGCTAATTTTCTCCATGAGTTACATCAGCCTGACACATCCAGAACTTTTTTCTGCTTAAAGGATATCAGAGGATTAAGGGTGCAGCTGGTCAATTCTGTAACTTATCTCTCATACGCAGGAACACGATCACATACTTCAAAACTACTTAAAAGGGGAAAAAGTTCAACACAAAAATAATTTATGGCAACTGGTGGCTAGACTCTAAAGCACGCAGAAACTACTGAATTAGTATTCCAGTTTTATTTTTAGGTAAAAGTTGCTTATTTAATGCACCTGAGAGAAATTTTACCTTCTGTAAATACTTCTTAATTCTCAAATTCTGACCACTGTGAGTTTAAAGGGGCATGCAACAACTCTGAAATTTAGCTAACACCCATTATGAAAACAATATGCCTTTCCAGCTTCTAGATCATTTGTCTGGGAATGGTGAAGAAGAATTTAAACTTTTTACAGGAATATTTTTCAAACTCATGTATTTTAATTTTTCCCCACTTCTCTACTGATTTCCCATTTCTTCTAAGGGACTGGAATAATCCTGTAAGACTTTCTCTCCTTTCCAAATTCAAATATTTTTCTCAACTCAACAGATCACTGGAAGTCTGCAGAAATAGCACATCACGTAAATATTTACCATGTTGTTCTGCTGCTGGTGATATTGGGACTGCAAGAACATCTATAATGTACATGTACAACATGGAGGAAAGACATGAAAAGAAATGAAATGAGCTGGATATGAGAAAAAAATTGTGGTAAACTTTCGAATCCAAAAAACAAATCAGCAATTTCAGCAGCCAACTGGAATTTCTTAAAAAGTCAAAAGAATGCCAAAAACAGCAGCTACAACAGATCTTGACGCAGAAAGTGGCACCAATACTGACCAATTTTTCCAAAGAAAAAACCTGTCTCCTGTCCAATGTTACCATGCTTAACATTAACTTGTAACGAAATATAAAGTATGATAAATGTAGTATGTACTACTGCTATTTTAATCCTTTTTGTTTCCCTACCCCCAAATACATGGATTTTAGTGGGTTTTTTCCAAAATAATCTTTCATGTCACAGACAATGGGAGGTTCCTGAAGAACTGATTGAGAAACACTGGTCAAGTCATGCCCCCCTCCTGAGGCCTTACAATGCAAGGTCTCCTGCAGTCAGATTCTGCCCACAGCAAACTGAGATTCAGCTATGCTGTTTTGTCCAGCACAATGGGACCTCTTGCTCAGAACTCAACTTCTTAGCATTGCCCTGGAGAATCATAACATATTCTTTTTCTCAGCCTCACCACAGTGCAATTATCTGAAGTCACTCGTAGCTCTTCACACCGTGCTAGGCACATACAGTGCTTCAAAGAGAACAGTAATGAATCCCTTACACTCTAAGTCACCACAAGTGTCATTCCAAAAGAGGTTCCACTGGAAGTCAAAGGTTAAGGAATAGACCCTAGATTAGCTGACATGTCAATTTATGGCACTACACCTGGAAGAATGGATGTTTTAATCCTCATTTAACAACCTATCAGCCAAGCCTCATGTTGCTTCCTTCATTATTCCTCAGAAACTGAACCAAAGTTATCTCCTTGAATATTTCTCTTGAGGGAGACAGGAAATATTAATCCAATACAAACACAACCAAAGGCAGCCAGCATGCAATGCCATCTTGGAGGGTGGCAGTGAAAGTCTAAGGATTCTGTATGCATTTACAAACATTCATTCCATTCCTCATCTCATAAAGCTTCCTGGCACAAGTAAACAAAAAGTGCTAATGATTCCCTTCTATTTGTACCATTTATAGAAACATTGCAATAGACTAATCCAGTCAATCCAGTCTTACATACCACCATGTAGGGTGTATGCCAACAAAGCAGAAGCAAAAGCCATGCACAGAAACCTAAACCAGGTTGTCCACAGTCAGCTGAAGCATCTACAGAGGCCAGGCTACGGCACCCTGCTAACACAACCTCACTGCCACCTCCTGCAGAACTAGCCCAGGTGCCTCTGACACACACAAGCCCTCTGACAGCTGAAATGTGTCTCCCGAAAGAAAAGATAATGACAAGCCCTGCTGCCTTGATAAGAGCTGGCACTTCACTGTCACTCGGGATGAGCAACACTATCAATCATATCTATTTCAGATACTATTAAGATTAGCAAGTTCTTCAGAGTAGAATTCAGAGAGTTTATGGAAAAAATCTCGTTATCAGATGGTCTGCAATCCCTGAAAATGGTTAAAAAGGCAAACCACTTAACTTTTAGCCAGTACCATCTTGATCTGTTTTCAAAAGAAATCTACCTTCCTTATTGCCAAGCCTGGCAAGACAGACCCTTAGAGGATGTTCTGAAGCTCAACCCACAAGGCTCCCCACAGGAAACCAAGCCCTGCACAGCTGAAGGCCCTGTCTCTGGTGACTGTGGTACAGTATGTGTTCTGTGGGGTCACATAGGGAGGGTACCACTACTCCTGCAGCCAAAACACTCAAGTCTCTGGTGGGGTATATGTAACACAGGAAGATGCTCCATTATATTGCTCTCTCTTCATCAGCCCTCTCTGGAGGTCAGACCATCACAGGAAGTATCCAGAATGCTACATTGTTCATGTAGCTCTCACAGCGGTGTGATCTAACTCCCCACCCCAGTTCTTAAACACCCTGAGGCTCCTGACAGTAAATCCAAGTAAGGTTGTTCGTGAAGAGCTTCCCAGGTCAAAGCAATATGAAATAGTGGAATCAAAAATTTAGTTGAAATTTAGGATGATCTTTTAGCTTACAAGACAAGATTCTTAGGGCATGATTCCCTGCACCCCTACAAAAGTAAATAAAAGAGGTGTATTTAGCCTCTACTGGTAAGAGAAGAGCAGACATACACATCTTCAGGCAGTCAGCTACAGTCAACTGCAACTTGCAAGCTGCTCCTCTGCCTTAATCAGGCTGGTCTAAGGTCACATTTAAGAGCTCTATTCCAAAAAGAAAAGTACCTAAGACTTCCTTCTTTTTGAAGTTGAGCAATTAACTCAGGTATCAAGAAGATGATTTGCTTTCACAGCTCAAATATTACACAGAGAGAGATCCCAGTGTGTACCCTCAAGTAAGTCAACCCATCTCTCCAAACACTGTTGCTATGTGTGCATGAAATGGATAATTTTTTTTCCTCTTTTCTGAACCTTGCCCTGTCTGTTGAAACTGCTTCTCAATACCAAAGAAAGGAGACAAGATAACACATCTTTCAGAGCACAGTTTAGAATTTGGCAGGCAGTGCTGCTCAGTCCAGTTCAAGCAGATGCCACTCCACCTCCGGCCCCTCACTCCCCCGTTCACATTAACACCTTCTAGCCATGCCAGCACAACTACTTGTGTGGCAGAAAATGTATCAGAGTGAAAAATATAAACGTTTTTGGCTGGTTATTTTTCATCTGGATCGCTTCCCTGCTCTGTTTTTCCACATGGCTGCACAGACAGCTATGCCAGCCAGGACAGAGCAGGAACACACTGCGAGAGAGGTAGAGCTGGGACTGCCTTCAGATACTGCTGTGAAGAACTTGTGTAACAATGAAACAGTAAAAAATTGATGACTTACATATTATATAGTTTACAATCTTACCTTGGAGGGCTGACATTAAATTAGAAACAAATCGTAAAGCTTGTGCTCTCCGAATCATATGCAAATGCCCCAAAAGCTCATGTTTAATGTGAAACCAGTTTTAGCTGAAGACAATCCCAGGTAAAAGGGGCAAAACACAACCTGTGCACATGACTGAGTCACCCACAGGGTACACCTGCAAAGCCAAGCAATGAAAACTGACCCAACATCAATCTCACCTGTAATCTGACAACAACTTTCTGAATAACTAAAATCGAAAATGCCACACTTGCTTTCAAATTATTTGTTATATATGAAAGGTGTGGACCCTTATGATGGGGAGAAGAGCACAGCTTTTTCACCCTGAACTTGCAGAGGAGGCAATGATTCCACCTGCTTGCCTTCCAAGATTTGTCTTTCTGCCCTGCATTCCCTTGACTGTGCCAACACTGGACTGGGGTAAAACATCATCTTACCAGAGATGCTTCCAAGTCTAGAAGGCTTCAGCAGAAAACCAGGACTCAGTTTTAAAGAGGTGGGAAAGGGAAATCTACATTTTAAAAATAATTAATTAATGGAAGTGTTTCCCTCCCTGAAACAGCACAACTGAAAACCTGTAACTACAGGAGACTGGATTTAGGACAGAAGGAGAAAGAAACACCAGTAACTACATTTTAATGGTTTTGGACTGGAGAGCTTGTTTTTTCAAGGATGTTTATTTCTAAAGGAGTTCTTTTCTGTAGCAGACAAGCAGCTGCTCCCACGGCAGCTCAGGGTAGAGCAAGAGTGATGGAGCAGTAGATGAAAAAAAATAAAGCATTTTGTGTGAGCTACAAACACACTCCTCTAAGAGTGTATTTTAATATAGGTAAAGGGCAGAGCCAGAAATGCTGATGTCTCAACTCATATCTCCCCAGTGCCCAAACTATATGGATCAATTGTTGCCTTGCCATGTCAAGGGAAAGCCCCTGAGCTCAAAAATAATTGAGAGAGAGCTGTTCAGGTAATTATCATATGCACACCCAGCTTCGCTTCTTCTACAGATACCTGGTTTGATTCACCGTTGGAGTTAGTAACCATGACCAGATGGGCTTGGGCCTCAGCCCACATGCCCTTTTTAAAGTTCTAACTCAGTACTTTAATAGAAAGTCCCAAAAGGAACAAGAAATACAGTTAACTTAGAAAGGCTAGAAATGACCATCTGAGGAAAGTATTTCCTACCTTCTGATACTAATTAGGAGGGGAAGAATGTCCAAATTGGAATCCTCAAGGCCCCTCAGGTCAAATATTATTTTAGCAGTACTGAGGCTCTTAAAGGAAGAGAGGGATCACAGGAGATCACCAGCTCCACCCACTGCTCCTTGCTGAGGTCTTACAAATGTCTCTTCAAACAATACAACTCTCAAGTGCAACAGGAGAGAGCTTGAACTGACTAATGTCAACCCAAAACTGTCTCTCACATTAACAGCAAAAGAGTTTGCAACTAGACTGGACATGACATTTCTGGTTCATAATAATTTCAATACATAGAGAAATAAGAGGTGAAAAGGCCAAGCCAATGCTGTCCAATACTCCAGGCTTTGAAGGAACTCCACCAAATATGATATCCATATGTGGCAGTGAGCACAACAGCATCCAGCCTGGATGCAGCTTTCATCTGTTACAGTAACACAAAATCATAGAATGTTAAGGGTTGGAACATAAAAACATAACCCCACTACTGCACTTGTTCATGTCATTATCTTTAGGAATATATGGCATAACACTGTCGCTTTGGTTTTTTCAAGCAGTATAAAATCACATATTCTAAACTAAACAAAACTATTTGCAGTCATGTTAGCAGTCTATTTTCCAATAGTTGTACAGAAAATTTTCAATTAATCAGAAACACATGCTTAAGCTTTGTTTAAAACTGATGGACCTCCTGACAACAATAAAAAGGCTTTGAGGAATCACTGCTAAGCTGCCCATAAGAACATACAAAAAACTCTGAAATTCTGCAGGAAATTCCTGAAATCTTGAACTAAGGCTCAAGCAAAAGTGAAACTTTTTTTCTCATTTCTTAAGGAATTAGAGACAAGTCTATTCTCAGCTTAGAAGAGGCCAAGCAGAATTAAAGATGTTGCAAAGGTATTCACAGAAGTCTTCTCAGAAGACAGACACCCAATATTAGAAATCATATTCTACTGGAAAATTAGTTTAAAAGCTGTTTCTGTGAAAACACTTACATCATCAAAGAATGTTTCCTGAAAATACTGTTGTGTAAAACCAAAAAGGAATCTTATCATTTTCAGCCAAGAAAAACTGAAGTATGGTAATTCAAACAGTATTATTTCTTCTCAAGTTAGTACCTCCAGAAATGCATATGAAGACTTCCAGCTCTCTTTGCTCACTTCTTGAAGGGGTACGTGAATACCAGAAACTGATTCTCCTTGGTCTTGTTGCTACCAGTGCTACACTATTTGATATGCCTAGGAAAAAGTTCTTAAACTTGATTCTCCTCTGGCTTTGGATTAAAAGCTGCAAAAGCCAGTATTGTTCCACAGGTATCTAAAAGAAGTGTTAAGTCTTCTTTTCCCCAGGTGAATGCTTGGCTCCACTTGAGAAAATTGAAGCCAGGAGTAAAGGTTTAAGATGCTTGTTTGCCTCTCTTAACACAGCTGAGGTTTTAAATTTATTACACAATAGCCCAGCAACTTCATGATCATTTTCAGCTGCTGGAAGAGACAGCTCAAGAACCTTTCCTACACATCAAGCTTTGCAACTCATTCTCATTTCCTCCCCTGCCAGTACATGCCTTTCTGTGGCTGTACAGCCAGACAGACTAAGAATTTGATTCAATGTAAAACCTGAAACTTGTCCTGTCCTCTCTTAGCTACAGTGGTGTGTGAGTAAAGTCCAGGTCAAGCAAGGCACTAAGACTGAGCCACTCTGAAACACAAGAACGGCACATTCTTCTCCTGCACTCCAGTTTCAGACTTCCAAAATAATTGAAAGGTGTAAACTTTTTAAAATGACAGAAATATGGTAAAGAACTACATCTATTGGTCATTCATTTATTTTTGTGGGTGTAATGCACACTACATCTTATGAATACAGGTAGCTTGATCACCCTTAGACAAAGCATTCATGCAGAACTTGAGGCCCACAGAACACTACTTTCCATTTAGCCTTTTCTGTGGCAAGGTCAATGACTGTACCAAAATATCCTGCCTGGGGGAGAGGAACAATGCCAAGGCACCTGCACATGCTGAGTGCCACCCAGCTGGAAAGCAGCTTGGCAGAGAAGGATCTGGGGGTCCTGGTGGAGACCAAGCTGAGCATGTGCCTTTGCTGCAAGGAAGGTGGTGGTAATCTGGGTGGCATCAGAAGGAGTGCTGCCAGCAGGTCAAGGGAGGCAATCCTCCTCTACTCAGCACCAATGAGGCTTCCCTTGGAGTACTGTGTCCAGTTCCATGCTCCTCAGCACAAAAAGATGTGGACGTGCTGGTGTGAGTGCAGCAAAAGGCTACAAAAGGTGATTAACATCTTTCTTATGAAAAAAAAAAGCTGAAAGAGATGTGTCAGTTTAGCCTGGAGAGGCTCAGGGGAAATCTCACGAACATAAGTTAATACCTGCAGAAAAAGAGTAAAAAATGCAGAGCCATACCACATTTCAGTAGTACCCAGTGACAGCAGCAGCGGCTGACTCAAAGCCAGGTGATAACCCTCTGAACATCAGGAAACACTTTTTCACTGTGAGACTGACCAAGCCACAGGTTGTCCAGGGAGGCTGTGGAGTCTCCATCCTTGGATACTCAGAAGTTTTGTGGTCTGGGCAACCAGTTCTAGGTGGCCCTGCTTGAGCATGGGGGCTGGACATGACCTCCAGAGGTCCCCTCCTGCATCAACCATTCTGGGATTCTGTGTGACTGCTGCTTAATAAAGCCGTTTTAAACTAAAAAACAAGGAGATGAGTGCTTCCCACCTCCACTATTTGCACACCAACTTGTACTCTGTAAATCCCTTCACGTTGTGGTCTCCAGCACATATGGAATCCATTGTGAACAGACAATCTGCCAGCTCTGAAAACAGCAACACTGTTATAAAACAAGAAACTTCAACCCCAGTTTTGGCACAATTATGTTAGTAAGTCTCAAACATAACCATAAGAGAAAAAAAAAAGCCTTCTTTTTTTTTTTTTTTTTTTTTTGGTTAAGATTGATATAATTACATTAAGGGGAAAAAAAGAAAAAGCTACACCGTGGCAAGTTACAGAACTTCTGATTTCTTTTCCAGATTAAAAAAGAGTACTTCAGAACTTAGTCTTACAGGGTAAACTTAGATTTCAGATATATTTCCAAGCGTTGTTTAAAACTTCTGTATAGTTAATAATGTAAAATTTCTGTCTGGTTTTGCTATCAAAAACCACCCCACAGGAGTAAAGTCTCCCACACGTAGCCTAAAGCTGCATCTTTCTAAATAGTCTTTGTAAGCATATTCTGAAGTAAAAATAGGTGACAACCCGCTCCTGAAATCCTGTTTCTCTTCATAGCCCCTCACCTTCTCGTACACTTGACAAAATACTTACTAGTAGAAGAGGAAGAGCATCTGCAGTATCATCACAGACTACAGCAGGCCTTTTATTACAGACAGACTTCATATCTATGTGGTTTCATTCAATTACAAAACCTCACTGTAACACATTAGAAAAATCTGAGGAATTGTTATAGTTGGGCAAACCTGCATGCCACATGTCAGACTAGCAGGAGACTTCACACCAAGGATGTCCTGGACTGAAAAACCATTTTGACATAGTAATGAAAAAACCTCTTGACAACAACAGGCTGTTACCAAAGAGAAAAACAAATATATTTTTCTCACTCAGTACTGCATGGGTTCAGGAAACTCTTGTGATCATAGTTTGAGGCATGGGTATCAGACCCAGCTTTTGATATATTAAGAGAACAAACTACTAGTTAACAAATATTTCTGAGATTATCCTCCTCTTATTCTACATTAATTTTAGGAAAGCACTTGCATACTTTAAATTTGTTCCTCCTAGAGCTTGTGGTTAATTAAAGCAAATTATTTAGCTGCCTTGTCATTTGAATTATTGAAAAAGCACACTACTGGGGGGGGGCAGGGGAGAGCTTCCTAATCAAAGGCCATGGTTTCAGTGGCTCCCAGTGCCCTGTTCATCGCCCTCTTTATTGCCCCCAGTGTCTGCAGGCTCATGCTCCTCCTCTACATGTACACACACGGACAATGCAAAAGTGCTTCTCCTATAAGAGGTCACTTTTTACAGTGGAATAAACAACAAAAAAAGAAGTGCAGCATCTGATTTTGGTGTTGCAGTCACTGTCTTCCCTTTACGAACTGTACTAAGTATCTGAGCACCCTTTTTTGGCTGTGTGGTCAAGCTGCAGTCTACCTCAACATACCACAGCTAATATACCACTCACTCCTACAGCCAACTCTAAAACAAAGCAGCTCATAAAAAGGCTAGACAGTCTGTTTTAGCTACCTTCTGCCTTTTCATTTAAGAAGTCTGCTGCAAAAGCACAGCAGATCCTCAGAATGAGAGACTGTGCTGCATTCATAGTTCATAAACCATTCCCTCCAACCTCTCACTCATGGGGCAAGTCAAGCAGTGACCACATGGCACATGTGGACACTGCTCAGAAATAGCTCAAGATGGGACCTGCCTGGTTGGCAGTATCTGAGAGGAACCAGCAGATGTGTGCTTCTTGTTTGGGGGAGAAAGGAAGATCTTTTTGCTGATTTACTGCATGCAGCACCCAGTCAGAGCTGTGGGATCTGACTGTGCTCACCTTGGCTGCTGAGGGTCACAAGATCTCTCTCCTCTTCATCAAGTCACTGCTGACATGACCACAGTCCACTTTACACCCTTCACCAGACTAAAAGATGAGTTTGGTAGGGAACTCTTGCTGCAGCAGAGCTCAAGGGAAAGGAGCAAAGCAGAGCCAGAGTCACAGATGCAAAAGCAGCCAACAAAAATGAGCCTACTAGTCTGGGTGGGGCAGAGCAGAATGCAGCTGGAACACAGACAACATTAAATATTGATTCAAATATAAGCAATCGAGAGCTAAATCACTAATTGCACCTGCAGTGTTAACACTCTTTTTCTCCAAATGCCGTACTTCCTGATTTTACAAACTTCTGGAGACTTACAAACCTGTTTTACTCTGTGAGGAAGAAGTAGAATGACTTCTTCCTTTGTTCCTGCTACTGGCCACCTGCAAGACTGAACTAGTCTCTTCATTTCAGTGCTTGTGTTTCTTCCTCTCCACTTTTGTTTTGTCTATTTAGCTATTTAGCTTTGGGGCTTTGTGGGTGGCTGCTTGGGTATTGTGTTAGGTTTGTGGGGTTTTGGGGTTGTTTTTTCTGGTTTTTTATTTGGGGGGGGGGGCAGAATGTGCTGTAATTTTTATTTGGCACTTTACTTGTATCTTCTTGGGAGACACTGGCTGGGATGGAAATTTGGCCTAAATTGAAATATAAATGTTTTAAGTACTCTGGGTTTCAGAGAAATTCCAAAAATGTAATATGAATCCCTGAAAGGCTTCAAAGATAAGGCCAAAAAACAAGCTACAAAAAGTCATTTTAAGTCCCCACTTTTAAGCAGATCTTTAGGAAGAAGAGCTGTTACATGCATGAGCTGCACTGCCTGGGGCAATGGGACAAACCCTGGGTCTGGGTTTAATAACACTGGAACACCCACACACTGTGTTTTCAGGCTGTTACTGGCATCCACAATCCAAATTTAAAAAAAAAAAAAAAAAAAAAAAAAAAAAAAAAAAAAAAAATTCAATTTCTCCCTATCCGGTTCTTATGAAAACACACCTTGAGTGAGGGCTGAGAAGTTCCAGGATCTGGCTATATGTATGTGTGTGCCTATGTATCCACACAGATATCCACACCTATACATACACATATAGTTCTCTGTGAGTGCATGTATGTGCATGTGCGTGTTTCTAAGAGGTTTGCAGAAATCCCGTTTCCTGTTGGAAGACTCACAGACATGAATAACCCACCCATGGACAAATCAGTTTCATATTCTTTACTTCTCAAGCCAAATTTTCCTGGTGATATATAATGAGATTTTACATTCTTTGTGCTTCATTGACTAATGAGATCAATGCAGGCTACTCCCCCTGTCCCTCCCTTTTTGTAGTAGGGACTTTCATTGCCTGTAGCTACACAAGTGTGGTTGCTTTTGCCAAATACTTGGAGATACTGCTAATGGCTTCATTTGAACTCTGCATTGCTGCATATTAGTATGGAGGAGGGTGGGTTGTGTATTTTAATCTATACTGTGATTGCTTTGATGTTGTTTGTAATGAGGAATATGGGTTTATTTATACATATCAGAGCTGTTATAGGAATTTGTGCTTCCCAAAGGATTAGATTTCCACTATCAAACAAAACACAGTGTATACTTAGAAGAAGGGGGAGGCTAACTAGAGGTCAATTTTCCACTGACAAACTACAGTGCTTAGCCTCTCTCTCAGTTCTTTCCATCCACGGATCCAAACACTTTGTACAGAAAGATATCAGTTATCCCTATGTTGCATGCAAGAAAACAGCCAGGACACCACCACACACTGCTGCAGTTCACATGGATGGTTAATGCAGCATTAGGGAAGTCACAGGAGCCACTGCTTCCTCCAGATCGACACTGCCACACACACATTTAAAAAACCACACAGGAACTACCCAAAATAAGGATGTAAGTTTTACATCCTTGACAGACGGTGGATAAAAGGGCAGAAAGGATGAAGCTGAAGAGAAGGGTTGGCTAAACATGTTTTTAAAAGGAATACAAAATATTTAACCAAGGGACTATGTATGGCTCCCGTTACTCCTTCTTATTACAAATACTGAGACCGCAAAACAAGAGCACTACTGTTTTCTCCCTTCAGAAGCTCAAAGTCAATGTACAAATTATTGCAATTATTTAATTTTGAAATTAGGCATTTATGCCAGAGGCAAAAAAAAAAAAAAAAATGAAACTGCATCTCCACAATATAGAAAAATGGTATCTCACTGCTAGTCTCCAGGGTCAAGTACTTAGTACCCTAGATAGAGAGAACTGTTCTGGAAAATGAAAGCAAATTCACCATTAAATGAAGTTTCTGACACAGCTAACTCCCATGTAAATTTAAGCCTAACTACGTACCAGGGATTAATGTACAAAAGCCTGGAAAATAAATCTCTCTTGCTAAACTGAGTTTTGCTTCCCAGCTGCAGGGGCTTTTATCATTTCGGCTTCACAAATTCCTCTTAGCGTCATTTAACATTTACTTTTAAAATGAGGATCCTTTAAATCAAGGGGAGAAGACCTTTTCAGAATACTTTGTGGACACTCCAGAGCTTCCTTTTCAGAGCAGATTTGCTTGGGGTATAGCTTTGTCTCTTCATAATTATTCAATACTGAGTTTTACTGTAAGTTTAGTTACTTACAATATCCTGGTGGAAAGAAATTATGAGGGTGAAAGTAGAGGGAAGAGGGAGCAATGGTGTGACAACACTACAGACCTGGTAGAAAAGGCACTTTTACAGACCTCTCGGTACCCACAGTCAGATCCATGGAAGGAAGAGGGCTTCCTAGAAAACACACAGAGAACCTGGGTGCCCCAGGGTGCCAGAACTGTGCTCTGCACTCATGGGTGTGTGAGGGAGCCAGCCTTTTCCTCTGACCCAGTCAGCACCACACATTCTGATCACTCACTAAGAAAGCTCCTGCAATTGCTCGTTTATTTGGGGAATGCAAACACCATCTGACCGAAACCTCACAGCACTGTTGGGAGACAGGACTCAGCTGTATCATCCTCCCTTGGCCCAAGTGGCCACGGTGGAGTGGCACCGCACAGCACTCTGGAGCAGGGGGTAAGGACAGACAGACGCCCCCCCATCCTGTGTGCTGGGCACTGCCACAGCCCCAGCTGAACACAACAGGTTTAACCTGCCACAGAAAATGGCTTAAAGCCATGTCTGAGCTCAGTTCCCAGCTCACTGGCAGCAAGGATGACAAGCCAGGTCACAGGGATGCTGCAGAGAACAGACTCATGGAGAACCTCTTTCCCTGGTTTTATTAAACAGGGCTGAAAGCAAGAGAGAGCATTGAAACAGATCAAAATAATGACATTCTTACCCCTAAATACCAAGTTTACTTAAAAGAACAGCATTTTTAACAACCATTCCACACATCTATTGGACATGTGGGGGGGTTTTGAGCACAAGGACATGGGAGGAGGCAGCCACTGTAACTACAAAAATATCAGTTTCCTGTTTAAATCTGGGACTGTATTTAGACTTGATGGCTTATCATCTGAGAAGTTTCTCTGGATATAGGGAAGGTTGGTTTGTTTGTTTATATTAAGGATAACACAGTTTCCTGACTTGGATCACACTGTTTATATTTGCCAATTTCATGTCAATTGTGAGTAAAAAAATCAACTAATTTACTCAAAGACTGACTGTGGTGAATTTCTGACTCTTTTTATAAAATAATTGCCCATTTCCACACAAAAAACATTTCAGATTTTGTGAATGCTTGGACTACACAGCTGTTATGCAGTAAACTATTAGAGGAAATTCCTCTCAAAAAAGGAAGCTGAAGCTGGTTTAATCATAGATAGGATAGATAGGAGACTTCCCATGACCTTCCACTGCCTCCATCTTAATGTCTATGTCAGAGTTCCAATTCTATATTCAACACAAGACTCTTTTTTACCCCCAACCATGAACACCTGGCACTGCCTACTCCATTGGTTCTATGAGGAGCTGTCAAAAGAAGCTGCAACATGGACATAAAAGTAATTGCAAAAAGCTAGGGTGAAAGATTTAACCTTCCCATTTGGAAAGATACCAGGGTGAGAAGTTGACAAGTAAGATGCTTTTGGCTTGTCTAGTACTCATCCCTCCAAAGCAGAGGATATCTGAGAACTTACTGAAATTAATTTCATTTCACTCTTTGCTGGGGTCTCTAAAGGAGAAGCTCGAGTCGATTTACCTTAAATCACCAAGGCTGAAAAAGACAGCAGTTCTGAAGTTGTCTCACCAATGGATTTGTTGCTCAAGAACTCAAAGACAAGCAAGGACCCAGATGCTGTTGGAATAAACTGCTTGAGTCTCACGTACATAAACCTGTCAGATGTTAACAGCGTACAGATACAAAGGACATGCTCATTCTCTTGTACAAATGCTCATTTTGGCACAGAAAATTGTGCATTTTAAACTTAAACCAAGTTTAATCTGGAGGAAAAAAAATTAATTCATAGTATGAGGTATCCCACTCCACCTTGGAGACAAAAGTTATCTGACATGTTTAAGAAGTCTGTCTAATGCTCTGTCTCTAAATGATTTGTGTTTTATTATCAATTTATAGCAGCAAATTATCCTTGACCTCAACCATCTCCCCCCTCCCAAACCTCACTGGCAATCTTCTATCTTTTGAGAATCATTTGTTATGTGTTTTCAACTTCTTTGTCAAGATGGGATATCCACCAACAAAACCAGCTTTAACTATGAACTGACAAAGCTGTCCTATGCTACTTGGTGCCTTATTACGATCACAAATCCAAACTTTCAAAAGCCAGAAAATAGATAATGAAGGCACAGACTGATACAACCTTTAAAGTGTTCTTAAAAATGGAAACAGCCAGCACTGATTTTCATGCATTGTAGCACAATCAAGAGGTAATTGATAGCTATTAAAAAATGAAGGGGGAAAAAAAAAAAGATAGTTGTCTTGTAGATCTCAGAAGTGGAAGATAACAAAAACCATGAATGAGAAGCTCTTGACCACACAGGGATGAGATGCACTGGTTCTGTGGAACACATTGGCTCCATCCTCCCTGTGAACTGTCTCCACAGTGGGAACAAACAGGTGACACACAAGGTAGAACTGTCCAAAGGGTGTTATGTTCACACCAGAAGGAAACCCTGTTCTTGCATAAGCACCATACAAAGCCCACAGACCCACACTCCATAATGACATGACTACAAAATGTCAAAGACAAGGAGAAGATGATGTCCCTTTTCTTGCCTGTATGGCCATGAGCAAAAGGCAAATGCTTCGACCAAGAACCATTTTGACATTTGGTCTGGTGCTGAATCCTCAAAGGTGGATTCACAAGACCAGAATATTAAAAGTGTGAGTTAAACTATAAAGAAGAAAAGGCAAAGGAGGGGCACTCTGCAAAGATGCCTTAAATCTCATTTGCTGGCAACAATAAGTTTGTATTTATGTAGCATTTCATAAACCTTAAATTAGTAAGGCTTTAACAAGCTGGAAAACACTAATCTTCTTCCACTGCAGGGGCACAAGATGCTAAACCTCAGCCAAAGGTCTTGCAGCAAGTCAGTGCAAGCACCACCTACTTTTGTAGATCCCCTGGGGATCTACTTTATGCTGGAAGATTTCCCCAGTGCAGCTCTGCCAGATACACCCATGAGCAGAGGAACATGTCATACTGAAAGAAGGAGGAGTGATGGTGCTCTCAGGATAACACAAGTGCTCTAAGCAAATGACCTTCCTGGCCCTCACACAGGATGAGGGACATGACTTCTTCTACACTCCTAACCTTCCCAACTCCTAGATCTGGCCTGAGTCCCAAATCTGACCATCTCTCAGCTGTTCACCTAATGTCTCAATTTAATAATCTGTAAAGTCAAGTAATCACTGCCCTTCACAAGAGCTCTTCAACTCTGTAGAACTGGGTGGTGCAAATTTTCATCTTTCTCTAAATAGGAAGTACTTATGTTTCACTGCCTCATGAGATGCTCTAGGAAGTTGCTGCAAAATAAAATATCTCCCTAGGGAAACAAATCCAAGGCTGGACTTTATTAAGCCTCTGCTAAACACAACCAGCCTATAAGGAAAAACCCACCAAAACAAAACCCCAAATCCAGGAGTATTGCAATTACTCCTCTGGGAGAATCTTCAGAAAGCTCTGGTTGTGACCTCTGTCACCTCCAAGACTACTCAGGGAATCTGGCATTAATTGCTCATTGTTCTATGCCCAGCATTTCTGAATCACTAAGGTCTTCCCATTTTTAAGCAGAAGTTCAGCAGGGCAATGTACATTTCTTGTACTTTTTTCTAGTTTGGACTAGCAGAAATTTCCAAAGCACAGCACAATCAAGAGTAACTTCCAATCTAGGCATTAATTCACAGGCACAAAATTTCCCAGCTGCAGTGGTTTCTACACAAGCTATCCAGGCAGTAGCTGGGTGTTGAAAATTTGTTTAAGTTGACATTATTTTTGTAGGAGCTGTGCAAACAAACCCAAACAATTCTCTTTTTAATGCTCACAACAAATATTTCGCTTGCATTTTATCAAAGACACATTTCTGTGCTTTCAGTCCAGGTCCTGCTTCGTGTTGGTACATGTAGGGAATACTGACTCTACATTCAGCTGCTGGTTGCAGCTTCTCTTTAAACCATTTTTACTGATTTGATTTAATAATATGCCACCCATTAAAATTCTGATATGGCAACAGACTTGGGTAGTTCAATTATTCCCACTGAGAATGAAACTGCACCAGAAATTCGAGTGTTCAGAAAGGGTTATACAGTTAGAACAAGTTATATGGAGATTATCCTATGCTGCTGTATGACAATACCATTTATCAGTGGAAAAAACAGAACTGTTTTTCAAAAAAAAAAACACAACTGCTTTCCCTTCCAACAAAAAAACCTGACACCTGCCAAATCATCAATTCATTAAATGGCTCACAGATCTCAAAACCATTTAAGAACATGGGGTCCAGGTAAATTCATATGCTGCTCCACACTGAGGCCCCTCTAGTGGCACCGAATGTCACCCATCCACATGCCACAGGCAAAGTGGATAACACCTACACTGCCACAAAGATGCACAGCTCCCACATCTGTACCCTGCTAACAGCAAGAGGACCACGTATCAGCCTGCACAGCAACTGATAGAGAATATTCCTTCCTAACCCCAGATCCTTCTGAGTCTGCATACACATACAGGGCACATTAAGAAAGGATTTTTAAGAAAATTCTTTTAAGAAAGGATTTTCTGTATCACCTCAGACAACAGTGTCATGTCTCCAGATGTGGCTGAGGTGAACAGGTCTTCTTGGTGACACACAAGACACAGAAACCTTCTAACTCCTACAGGAATGCAGCTGGAGCTATGAGAACTAACAGTACTGCTACCTCACAGGGTCAGACTGAAGAAAAGCAAAGATAAAACCAAAGGAACTCAGAAGGATTCAGTAAAAACAATGTTAAAATAAAAAGAACATTTTTATTTATATCTTACCTCACTGGAAAAGGCAACTACATCACTTTTATTGTTCACAGGTAGCACAGAATTTGGATGAGGCAACAGCCATGGTTTCTGAGTTAATAAACACTCACATATGAGAGCAGAGAGGACCAGAAGGCAAATTAGAGGACTGACCACCCACCCTGTTTGAACACAATTTGTAAAACCCTTCTAACTGTGAAGGGAACTAAGGGAAGCGAGATCTGAAACCAAACCAGATCTTTCACCACAGACACTGGTGAAATTGATACATGGAGTTTGTTAATTCTGATTGTCTGATAAAACAAAGATCAATTCTGAGATTTGGGGTTTGACTGGGGGCATGGGGTTTATGTGGGGGCTTTGCTCATGTAGATCTGTATTAACTCCTGACGCCTTAAATAAATGGACAGGCTACAGGAACTGAAGGGCAGCAGGGCAGCTGGGCCCACAACCTCACTGCTTGAACCAGCCTGATAAGGAGAAACCCCAGGAAAGAGGAACAAAACCAAATTCTACTCTCCTAGAGACAGATCTCACCTGCCTTCTCTCCAAGGACACAGCTTTCGTGACTAGAGCCTCTACAGTGCTTCACCTGCCAGGTGACAGCAACGGGGTTTTCAAAATAAGACTAAAATACTAATATTACTATATTGACAAAAAAGAGGCCAGTTTTACATTAGAAACAACTACCTAGGTTCTAATGATGCCCTTCCTGAAAAGTTTCTCCTTGCCTTAAATTTGCAAAAAAAGTTTGATATTTTAACAAGGAATAAACCCAGATCCATAACTAGGAGGAAAATGCACTCTGTCTTTGCCACCCATTTTACAATTCACAATGTTTTACTTTTAAACACATAAAAAAATCATCTTAGCAATAAATTTAAAAAAGCACATGAGCCAAAACTTCATATAATTGTGAACTAGTGGATAACATAACTAAAAATAAACCAATGCAACATTTGATTTAGGAAAAAATGCGCTTTGTTTTTTTTAAGCTGGAAAGTAACTTTAAGAAACTTTAAGTAACTTTAAGAGAAGAACTCAAAGGCAACTCAGATGAATAACTGGTAAGATATAACCTGAGCAATCATTTATCTTTCTAAACTAAGAGCTCTGTTCAAGGGGATTTAAAAAGGTAAAACATCCCATGACGCAAAGTCAGTTCAAATTAAGAAGCAGGAGAAAATTTACTTTAAAAATATAATCTAAGATGGAAATAGTACCAGGCAAATTTTACAGCTGTGAGTGGATGGTAGGTGACATCCACAAGGCAGCCTTAAAAGTTGGACTGAAGTCACTAGAGGCAGAGCAAGATGAAAAAGAGCCCACGGTGTTGTTCTTACAATGGCTCACAAGAGGTTCCTGAGGGAAAGCAAGGTGACAGAAATACCTACAGCAGCTACAAATCCAAGAGGACATTAGAGCCCATGAGAGGTGAAGTCAGTCAGACAATAAAGGTCAAACACATGGCACCACAAACAGGCATCAGAACAGAGACAGGAGGCAAAACAACAACGATCAAATGACAAGGATCAAGATGTCCCAACAGTCAGAGTCAAGGAAACGACCAACTCGACTGTATTTCTCTACAAAGTTTGTTATTCATTTGTCCAGCTACTCAATTGAGTGACACTGACCATCAGTTTTAAGCTAAGAAATTTACAATTTAGAAAACTACAAAGAAATTAAATTATATATTAAATTATAGAATATCCTATCTCCTTAGTCTGCTTGGCAACTGCTTAAAAACTGCTTTCCTGGTCTTGCTGAAGAGCACATTTCTTTTTCTGCTTTTCTTCTCTTCTACTAGAAATGTGAGCAGGACTGACATACTGCTCCCCTTATTTCCTGTCCATTGGCTGTTGCACTCATTTTCACATCAGCACGAATGCAAAAACCACTGCAAACCATGCACAGGCTGGGCTATAAAAAAAATAAGGTATTTGTCAACCTTTTAATTCCTATGTTAAACAAAGGAAGAGAAAACCCACTCACACAGCTAGGTTTCCGTAAGTAATGGAAAGAGCAATGCAAAGAATCTATAGACCCATTCTTTAAAAACTATGAACAGGGTAAAGAAGACTATGAAAAAGGCTGCTCTTGCTAGGTTTTTTGAAGGTAGAAAAAAATGTGAAACAAAAGGTCTGAGTAGAAAATAAGAAGCAGCTTTCAAAATAACACCACACAAAACACCACTGTGTTAGGAGGAAAAAAGGGGAAGGGGTGGAAGAAAAAAGGAGAAGAGAAAAAGAAAAAAAAGGGGGGGGGGAAGAAAAAAGGGGTGAAAAAGGGAAAAAAAGCCAATCCAACAGCCTAAATGCTAGGATCTTTAACACTGCCAACTCACAAACCTGTCAAACATTTTCCTCCCATCTACTGTGTGTCTTTCTTCAATACTACAGTCCTTCTAAAAAGGAGAGGCAGAAGAAAAATGATTGCACTAAATTTACATAACTGCACAACACGGGAGATTTATCAGCATTTTTAACAGCCAAATCAGCCAAACAAATTGTCTGCAGAGCTGCAACAGTAACCTATTGGAGCTCTCACCATCGGCAACATCACAAGTGTGTTGGGAGAATCAAATCTTTTATTATAAAAATCAATCACAATTCCCATTCTGTTCCTCGATCCCTTAAAAAAAAAAAAAAAAAAAAAAGCCAAAAAAACCCGAGTGCTGCTAATTTAGCCTTCTCACTAAAGAATGAATACCAGATAAAAAGGGAGCCGACAGCTGGCCAAGAGCCAAAAAGAAAGCTTTTAGGCACTAAAATTGCTGAGAACAATGTTCTGCACTCAGAATTTTTTTACATGCAACTCTGTACAGACAAGACAGGCATATCTGGCAACATGGCTAAGAATATACATTTATGATGGAGTACACTGCCTTTTAAAAGGAGAAATAAATTAGAGATTAACGCCTTTTATGCAAGCTGCAAGGAGAAGAATTCCTGGAGCAATTCAATTCAGCTCAAGGAACAAGGCTTCTTTCAAAAAGTCACCCTTTAACTGGGAAGGGCGCTTCTTTGCAGGGAGTCTGAACTGAGAAATACGCAGCTCCTTGCTTTCTATTTATAGTCATTCAGGCAGTGAATAGCCTCATTCCAAATGCCACAAGGCATACTCACAACCTTTTATTCCAGAGACCTGATTTGTGTTTCATTTCAAAAAGTCCAGCCTGATGAGAAAAAAAAAAAAAAAAAACAGGAAAAAAAAAAAAAAAAGAGGGAGGGAGAAAAATAGCAACACGTCTCGCAACAGAAACACTTTTTCCCCACAACTTTTCCTTTATGAAGCGGGCGCTGGAAAGTGTGGAGAAGAGGGTGAGTTTTTATTTAGAAACTTCCCTATGGGAAGGGAAAGAAAGTTCGAGCTTTGGAATTGGATGCATTTTTACTCATTTAACACTGAATGCCAGTTGCCCTGCAATTTAAGCAAGTCTGGGGGAAGGAGAAAAAGGAGTGAGGGGTGAAAGCATTTCAATTACTTGGCTTTGAAGGACCCTTCTGAATGAGAAAGAGACAGAAAACACTTGTCAAATGCAAGTTCAAGTGAAAGCCACTTCTGCCAATGAAGTGTGCAGATGGCTGTGGGGGTTCCGCTGAACCCTAACTGGGCCTCTATTATGTCTTTATTGCTCACAAAAAGGCCAGGGTCACCTTCAGTTTAGAATAAGTTAGCATCCTTTCCCACAGAATGACTCTGGTCAATCAAGCCAAGCAAAGGAAGTCTTCCTTTGAGTGACTGCTATCCCATCAGTGCACTGAAGAATTTTTAGAAAGGATAAATAGACACAAAAACCTTTGGTCTCATCCACACTACCGACATTTATCAGAAAAATTTCCCACCACTGCAGGCAATCTTGGGAGAACTTGGGCAGGCTGGTGGTGGCTGTCATCTATGTCTGTTAGATTTCTCTCTCATTAGGCCTAGATGAGATGAATCTAAAAATGGTACTGACAGCTTTCAAAAATTCACTAATAAGATGTGACATGAAAAGCAAGTTCCCCACCTTTATTTGTAGTGTGAGTTCTTCAGAAGCATGGGAACCTCACCAGGCCAGCCCAGCACACCAAGTGTCCTGTTTCTTACAGCATCTAGGTTTCACATGTTTCACAAGCAAGAATTGCAGAAATTTGTGCTGATAGGCACCTGTGGTACAATCACCTGCCCTCCCAGCACTGCTCAAGACAATCCAGCCAGAATATTCCAATATGATGTTCTGTGGTGTTGTGAAATACCACCACTAATGCAGATAGCCTTAAAAAAAATACCCAACAAAGTTAAAATAGGAGGCTGGAATTTGTGTTTGTGGCAAAAACTCTGTGTTCTTCATTTAAGAAGGTCACACCTAAGGTCATTAAACACCAAGAAAGGGTTCAAACAAGAGCAGGGGGAGGACTTTTTCCCGGTGAAAAGTTAGTTCCCAAACTATGGTGACAAAAACTGTGCATATTGGCACAATTATCTTCAAAGCACCAGAGAAACCAAGTCTGTTTCAACACTGCTATAAGATATTATTCACAACTCCTGGGCAGCAAAAATCACCTTCCCTCTAGGTTAGAGGTAAGCTCTGTAGCATTCAGCATTTTTTGGGGGAAAATATAGAAGAAAGTAGGAAAATGAAATCATCAAAGGTATCAATATTTAAAGGAAATCACTTACAGTTGTTGGCAAACAATATAGCAAGTAACTTGGAGAAGGTTGCCAGCTAAAACTTCTCTCAACTATCCTACCTGCTAGTCTGAGAAACTCAAAGTTACTCCAACTTCCACAAAAGCCAAGTTTTTCTCAGCAGTTGGAAAAACACGTACTTGTTCTGTGCTAAAATGCGCATCAGGTTCTCTTAAAGGGGGGCTCATTTCCACACTTCATAGGTACAGAAGCCTTTGTACCACTACATATGAAATCCCTCTTTTAAATACAGGAAGCTGATCCCAGCAATGGAAGTAAAGCAGAATTCTCTCCCCAGCAAGAGGAAAAAGGTGATCGGATAGCCTAAAATAATTCTTCAGGGAGAAAGGAGAGCCCCAAACATGTAAAATCAAATAACTCTTCAACTTTGTAGTTTAATACATCCTCAGGATTTCCTCTCAATAAATATGGCAAAAGCTGCACATACAGAATTAATTTCTGAGCACTCCACAAAGACCAAATTTAGAAGCTGCCTGTCAGTTGCGTTTTTTTTAACTTGTCACCTTAAAAGAGTAGTACGAAACAAAAGAGTTCCTGAATTTAGATTCACAAGATTTAGTGGTTTTTATGGCAATACAGCAGCTCTAATAAATCATAAATTGTTACAGATTGATAAGTTTATACTGATAGAAATTTGAGTGTGGAAAGACTCAAAGGAGTACTTAAACTGGAAATACTTAAACTGTGTATTTTTCACTTCGAAGCTATTTGATACACTACCAAGCGGGGCATACAAAAGTTTAAGAGAATCACTGATCAAAACCATCCTATGGAGGGATCTCATTCAATCAAAACATTATTTGAGAGTTTCCTACTAGTGCATTAAGTGACATGACTAACATAGGCCACATCATCTCCTGTATCATTTAGGTGGGAGAAGTCCCTGCTGCAACTGCTTCTACACAATGGGGGTTTGCTGCAAGTCTGGTTTTGCTCTACTTCTTTACAGATAAGAATTTCTTGTTATTTATGATGCTGAAGGCAAGGTCAACTAATATGAACCTTGCACTTAGAACAGAAAAACAGAACTCCTTGATGTTTTTCAGTTCCTGAAAACTGAGGAAGGGGAAAAGAGAGAAGGCTAATCCAGTATCTCAGCACAATCTCTATGAAAAAATTCTCTTTACTACAGAAAAGATTCGCCTTTATTGTGGAAAATCCATTTACGCTCAACAGTAGCCCAGACAACAGTCTTCACTTCAGACATGTAGCTGCCTTTTCCATATGTATGGCCTAGGCTGTGAAGAAAAGCACTGGCATCTTGAATTTGATTCATAGTTAGTTATCTGGGAAATCTCTGCTTCAAGTCCTCAAGGACTGAAGCCTCCACACCCCTGTGGGGCTGCTGCATTTCAGCCAAAAGATGATAAAAACCAGGCTAATTGAGGTTAGGTCATCATTCACCTGCAGAGCCACTCCACCATCCCATCCCATCCCATCCAGAACAGCAGAAAAAAATTTTCTCAAGAAAATTTTGCTGAAGAATGGAAAGTTTTATGTATCTCCAAGAGCACTACTGAACACAGGATGGAACCAGCTACATCTTGGATGTGTTCATTAACACTTTCTTCTTAATAATAAAGTAATAAACACTTTCTTCTTCAACACTGCCATACCTTTCACTTGCTCAGGGCTCAGATACAAATTCACCTGGCAGCTAATACTGAAAAGGAACAGGAGAAAATTCACCTTCATAAGTTTATCTTCTTCCCTTCGGTCAATGAGTCTCTCTGCTCTGTGAAAACTTCCTTTCTACTTAGCTTAGAGCAGAAAGGTGTGACCCTTCTGTTCTGATCTAAAGCATCTCATTCTGTGAAACTGGATCTGACTTCTTCAACAGCTCCCACACTTGGCAAAAGTCCTCTTAGAAGTAAACAAAGCTCATGTGGTGCAAGGTATAAAATAACATACTGAAATGCCTAATTAAGCAGTAAGCAAAACACAGATAAACTGATCTGTAATTAGAAGAGTGGAGCTAGAAGGCTGTATGCTCCTGAACAGGATACGTGCACATTGTTTGTTGGCAGGTAGAGGCTGACTATATTTCTGTGTTCCAGAAGGAGGTAGTATCACATCAGGAAATCCTGAACCACAGTTCAGGGTTTAGAAACATGCAGCATTGACTCAGAAGAGTCTAAATTCACTAAAAGCTATTAAGATCTGAAATCACTCACCAGCCTGACCTGCTGAACATTACAGATCATTGTATGTCATCTCAGCAGTCTGGTCCACACTACACACCGGTGTGCTGGACAAACTGCAACATCATTTCTATGACAGCAAGTCAGTCAAGAAAGTCATTCCAAATATGCATGAGCAGAAAATTCTTCATTGCAGAGGAAGTTGAGACTCCACTAACATCTCTGGGAGTCTAAACTGAGGTGCTTACTCCTGACCCCAAATCTGATGATCAGTTCTGCTGCAAGCAGAACACAGCCAACAGGCAGAAAAGAGAGTGACGATTCTTAAACAAGAGAGAATAAAGATCCTCTTTCCCCTGGCTGCCAGGCTTCCTTCTTCTTCCTACCAATACACACCCCTGTGAGGCCTTAATTTTGTAGAATTAGAATTTGTTTTAGTCAAAGATACAGCTCTCTTCCCTCTCAGAAAGTCTGTGTTCCATCCCAGCAAAGTCCCTCTGGGAAAAGCAAACTGAATTGTCATCAGTCCTAACAAAGTCTAAAAACTGTCACAGAATTCACAGAATCACTAGGGTGGAAGAGACTTTCAAGAACATCCAGTCCAACCCATGCCCTAATGCCTCAAATAAACCATGGCACCAAGTGCCACTCCCAATCTGGTTTTAAACACATCCAGGGATGGTGACTCCACTACCTCCCCAAGCAGACAATTCCAGTACTTGATCACTCTTTCCATAAAAAAAAGAACCCTGTAACAACATTTTAAGGTAGTCCTTCTTCCAAATGACTCCTCCTATCCATTCTACAATGGCTATGTGGCTCCTGGTTTAAATCTGGTCCCAAGCTCACCAGTAAAGATTATACCCCTCCAGAGGCTTAAAAGATAGTTGGTTATCACCAGGTCTTTGGACACTGCTACAACCAGAGCTCTCATGTGATAAGTTTGCTGAGCAGGTCCCTTCAAGCACAAGAAAAAAATGCCCATCCACCTACAACTGCATTCATGCTTGCTGGTTCCTCAAGCTAAACACAGAGCAATACAGAGGCCTAACAGCTACTTCATAAAATGTGTCTTTTAATAAAAACACAGTGATATATAATGCTCACAAACCACCCACACAATCCTCAGCAAAAGACATACCCAACAGCCACAAACATGCACACATGTCACTCCTCCAGCAACACAGCTTAAAGCCAGTCAGGAGAACAGTGCATTGCAAAGAGAAAACCCAGAAGTGGCAGCATCCAAAGGAGCTGCAGGAATACAGTGCTGAACAGAGCTATATGAAATACAGGGATGAACATGAGGCTTGCCACCCAATTCTGGCATGTGCTATTCAACACTAACATATTGTATGTCAACATCATGTGATGTATGTCACTTCAGATATGTAGCACCTGCAGCTGGAAATGATGTAATTTACTGATTTATCCAAAGTAAAAAATAAAGGATGTAGTAAAAAGTATAGGAGATACCTATACTCATTCATTATATCTCATTCATCTAAGGACCACAGTGTAAGCTTCAATTAATAACGTTTCTTTGTGACAGTTCTAAATTGAATTGAATCGAATGTCACTGAGAAGTTTCAAAACAACCCCTCTGAAATTAAGGCTCCCTCACTATTATAAATCAAAGTGATTTTATTAATGCACCTGCCTATTTAGACTGATCTAAGATTGTAGATCTGTTATTTCAGTTAAGGGGATCCTGCATTCCTTATTTCTATATCCATTTAACTTTTCTGTTCTCCTCTACTAATATAAATATGCAGTGTGGGATTATTTACATTAATATAAGTATAAACTGGGTCTTCTGAAATGCATTTGTATTTACAGAAAAACAATGCTTTGAGATTTTTATAATTAGCATGTGGAAATAAGTTTAAATTAGTTGTTCTCCCTATAAGAGTTGCCTGTTTCAGTAAACCAGTCCAGAATATCTTCCAGGTAGTTTACCATATTATATAGTTTTTTTAATCCTTTGCTGAAAAATGAAACACACATACAAAATTGTATCAGTTATGAGAAAGTGTCTCATGTACAAATGAAATACTGCATCTTCTAGGTAAAATAACTGGAAAATAAAGTGTAATATGTGAATTATAATTGGACTTGTTTAGAAAAAGGAGCCTTAAGTTAGTTTAATTATTTTTTTTCTCCCCAGTACAACTGACTTCTACAAATCCTACTCCTATATTTAAGTTGCAAATCATTCCAAATATCCTTCTACATTATTTACGCACAATGTGATCAACAACACACTCATTATAAAGTTTATTTCCTGAAAATTCAAGGGCAGTCCACACAACTGCACCTTGGACAGAAATTTCAGTGAGCTCCATGATCATCATCTGGTGCTGACTTACACTTTAAACTTAAAACACCCTATAAACTTCCAAAGACTTACTGTATGTGTTATGTTATTGTGTATGTCATAGTTATGTGATTATGAATCTCCCACAAAAAAACAAATAAAAAATATTTGTCAGCAGAGGGGAAAGGGAAAAGGGGGATGAGGGGAAGCTGCCAGAAGGGATAGTCTGCCCAATACTTATTCCAAGAATATTACACAAGCTAAGCTAAAATGCATACATAATGACAGGCAGCTGAAAATTTCATAATTGCTCATTATGCAACTATACCTTAGGCACTTAAACAAATACTGAAGAAATAATACATGGGAAAACCTGGCTTGCCACGAATTTTTTTAAAGGAGAATTAGGAAACTATACACGTGGGTCTTTGCTTCTCTCTCTGCTGGAACCCTGTAATCCTTATTAATCTGCTGTTTGTTCCTGGAAAGTAACTTTTCTCTGTCAGTAAAATCCAAACTTCAGTTGGATTAATCCATGCCCTTTACTTGTAGCTGAAGCTGTGTGGACAAACATGATTTTAACAGACATGACTCAAAATTTGCTATCTATTTTCTGTTTGTCATACTCTTTGTCAAAATAATTTTTAAAAATAAACTTAAAACCTGGTAACAATGTTACCACAGGGTGCCAAATTTGCAGCGAAAGCCCTGTGGGCTCCTGTCAGGCAAAATTTTGACAAGCCTTGCCAAGTGATTTCTTCAGGATGCAAACTGCTTGCACAGTGACTGGATCCTTTGTGTCACAGCTGAATGCTGCAGATGGGAAGGTTAGCAAAGGGGTTTTGACAGGAAAGGGTAACTGCTGTTTCCACCCTGTGAAGTTCTCCACGCACACGTAAAACACAGTCTCCTGGTACAGGGTGATGCTTGGTGTACCCTCAACAGCTCTGCAGAGGTTATTTTCTAACTGAGGAAGAGCACACCCAAAAGTAATGTCACAGTGTGTTACCAGAACTGAACAAAACCACTCCTGAAACCAACCAACCAACCAACCCAGGGGCATTCACAGGACATTTCAAAGCCAAGGTCCAGGAAAAACAGCACAGATGCCTCCAGCCTATCAAATTTCCAAGCTGTACAAAGTTCATTCACTGTTTAAGAACTTTAAATTCAAACAGGCTTTCCCAGTGAGAGTAAGATGACTCCCTGCAGATTTAAAATACCAGAAACCAGAGTAGAATACCAAGCAGAGATACACACAAATATGCACAAGCTATATTCACTCTTGTGTTTTGTTCTATGTAGAAAGCATATGAAGGCATGCCATGTCATGAAAGCAATTCTCAATTACTATCTAACAGCAATTTGGGATCCCGTCTTCAGCACAGATAAGGCAGCACCTTCTTGGCCTTATGCAGTAGAATACAGCTGCAGAATGCAACTTTCTGAACTGTGTAGGGGCAAAATACTTGGTTGAAGACTTCCTTCTTCAGGAGCACTCAGCATAAATCTGAACATCATTTGAAATGTAGCAAGAAATCCCTCCTTGAAGTGTAGCAAGAGAGTAAAGCACCCAAAACATCATCAACTTCTATTTTTTTTCTTTTGCTACTTAATGACCTACAAAATAGTTAGAGCTTACTATCTACCATCCCATTTATGCTAGTTTTAGGTGATAACAGAAACTAAATTTATCCAGTAACATGCTTCAAGGTAGTTTTAGATATCTATTGGGAAAAAAGAAAAATCCCAATACCCAGCTGGGTCAACTATACTATAAAACAGAAATATGTATCCTCGACTTGAAGTCAGCTGATTTTTGTTTCTGACAAGCTGAGGATGCAACATACATACATATAGAACAAAACACTGAGATACAGTGGCTGCTACTAAAATGGCACGTCCTTGGCAACAAAACACAAGCACAGGAAAATGAGTTTATGCTGAATGACTCCAGCAGCAAGTGAAACTGGAAATGCCCCACCTCAAACAACGTTCAGTGAGGTTTTGTGCATATTAGGGCCAGTAGAGTAGCACAAAAGAGAAACTGAGTGAATAAAAAGCCTTTACATTGGTTTCTCTGGTTTTCCTAGACTTTGATGACACACCAAACAGGCTTGCTGGATTTGCTGCCTGCCAGTGAAGTGAGACAGACTGAACAGATTGTTTAACCTCATGAAACACAAGGCATAACCTTTGGCCCAGCTATAAAAGGTGGCACCTGGAATGTTCTAGGTCCTGCAAGCTGAAAGGTAAGGGGAGATAGGATTTCTCTGGTAGTCATAAAACTCAGTATTAGCTACTGCCAAACACTGAAGTTAAACTTCTGGAGCTAGCAGACAGTCTAGTTTCCTCTCTTCCTGATGGCAAAATCTTTAGAAAGCAGTCACTCCTCAAAATCTGTTTATCTAAATTACTTATCAAAAAATGTTGCATATGATACTACCTCAAACATTAAAACTCAACTGATTTCACAGGCCATTACCAAGGTAGAAATTTCCCTCCTCAAATTCAGGTGCAGACTGCCTAGATGGCTTTCAAAGCAGTAGGTACATTAAAAATTACTTCTTGTCCACAAATCTGGACACCACCTAATCATTAACATCCTGAAATATGGCTTTCCAGGGCCTCCATACCCACTGGCTCCTGTACGTGAATCTTGCACTGTCTTCTGCATCCAGCAATTTTAGATAGCAACTCCAAACACCACAGACAAGCCAAAACATCTTTTAAACAAATTTTACCAGAGTGTCCCAATTTGTTGCAAAAGCCTCGGGTAAAACATGAGATTTCAAGCAATTAAATTACACTTGGAGCAATGTAGACATAACAAACATACCATTTCTTGCAGAAATTTTCTGAACCACATGAATGTACTTCCTTTCTTCTCAAATACTTCTTGTTAGGCTAAATATCATTGTAATATTAACGAAACAACAGACTCCTCCAAAAATAGGCAAATGTACCCAAGACAAAGTTGCATATGAGAACTGCACTTCTTTTCTACAAATGTACCCAAGTATGGCTCTGTCACTCACCTCAATTTTATCTGTTTTTGCATCTCCCCAGTAAAGCTTGTTTTTTTCAAGGTCCAGTGCCAAACCATTAGGCCACCCAAGGGATGTGTTCACCAGAACTCGCCTTTCTGAGCCATCCAAATAAGCACACTCTATCTTTGGACTTTCACCCCAGTCCGTCCAATACATGTAGCTGTTAAAAAAAAAAAAGGGGGGGGGGACAGTTAATGAACGCAACAGGCGAGACAAGAGTTAAGATCTGTGTAGCTTTTGAAAGAGTTTGATTTCTTTTTCCCCAACAGCTGCAAACAAGCCAACTCAAACCCTAATCAGTGAAGACAATATGAAGTTTGAGCAGTAAATAAATTAAACTACTGAAAATATGCAGTGGCTGAATTCATTCGTAGTTAGGATAACACTGAAGATGCAGAGAAAAGAAAATTCAATCACCCAATGTATAGGTTAATTGAAGAACACTATATTTAGAAGTCACCTTTTATGTACACAGCTGTTAAAGGGATGAATCAAGACAAAACCAGTCATTTCCTGAATATCTGACAAATGGTAAACACATCATCCTGCAATTTGCACATTTCCAGTTTCAGAAGACCATAAGCTGGATCCCAAGATACCACAAGGCTCTCACCAAACACAAAACTTACCCCATTACAGGATTGAGCACTATGGCCCGAGGTTCATCTAGGTTTTCTGAGATAAGTATCTTCCTTGATGTCCCATTCAGCCGGGTCACTTCAATGCGGTCTGTGCCAGTATCAGTCCAGTAGAGGTTCCTGGCCACCCAGTCCACAGCAATGCCATCTGGATGGTTGATTTCTGTGGTCACCAGAGTCTGGGCTCCAGTGCCATCAAGATAGGCCCGACGAATTGCCCGGACATCGTCATCAGTCCAGTAGATGTAGCCTTCCACAGGGTCATAGTCAATGGCAATTGCATGTCTGATGTTGTCTATCTGCAGAATAATGTCAGTGAAATCCGGCATGTCCAGGGAAATCCTCCTCAAGTCAGTTCTTCTAGCGAGCAGCAAGACTTCCTCAGCACCTGGGGAGAAAAGCATTCATGGCATCATTTCCATTGCTACTGATGTGAAGATTTCAGTAGAGCACAGCAGGCTGTGGACTGCTACTGTTGCTGTAACAAGAGATTTCCTTAAATAAGGACATCAAGATTTCATGAAAATACACATTTGCTTATATTTTAGATTACAATTTCTCCCAGCCTCCTAAACTAATACAGACCATAGCAATCTGTCTCCAGAAACTTAAAAAAAAATATTCGGTGGGTGCAGGTCCAAATATTCTATCACATTATAGAGACTTGCTCAGCCAAATGTCTCACTAGCTCTATCAGTGCACTAGACAAGTTTTCACACATGCCCTACACAATAAATGACGGGGGCTAACAGAAGACTGGAGTATTTTGTAAACAAATTCCATTTACGACTTACTCCAGACAGTCCTACAAGAAAACAAGTCACAACCACAGCAAGTATTTATCATTTGGCCAAAGTTGATGCAAAACAATTTAAAGGCAATAGAATTGTTGTTTTTTTCTCTCCTCTATTTTTTCTCCCCAGTGCAAAGTTTTCTTGCTTGTGGAAAGGGTGCCAAACAACAACTTGGAGTACATTTCAAGGACAAATGGCATCTTCACTGTTGTCTGACACTGAAGTGGCAGCTTCTTTTATTAGTGCAAAAAAGAGAACCAAAAGCAACGTGCAGTTGCTTGATAAATTTCCCCACATCCACCCATGAATGCATGTTGCAGTACAAAAAGAGAAGTATGTGGCATTTTTCCTATTTCTGTTACCAAGTTGATGCTGTGTATTTTGAAAACTGACAACAGATTTTATTATTTAACAATACTCCAAAGCAGGAAACCTGAATAAAAGTAATTTGTTGTCCTTCATCCAGACCAGCAAACACCACTAGGCGGTGGCAATTTCCAGTTCTCCCCAACAGCTGAGATTAAATGAAAATGGCCAACACGGGGACGTATTTTTTGAGCCCACTAAGAATAACAGAAATGCCAATCCTCATTAGAACATTCCTGTAGAAATATTTCACACCTAGACATGCTTCTGTAGTTCTGGAGACACAGAAGTTGAATTTACTGTACAACCAAATTCACATTCAGTATGGGTGTTGGATTTGGTTTTGAGTCTGGAAATCAGGGTTTAGCCTCCACATATCATCTCAGAAGCCCTGAAAAGAAATAGTGCTCAGGGCACAAGTGTATAATGACAGAAAGGATCTAAAAGATCTTATTTTAGTATCATTTAAGCACTTAAGAACTACCTCAAGCCATCACAACTCTTGAAGTACTGTTCTACTCTCCTCCTTGCCATGGGCTGCTAGTTCTCACTTCTGTATCACCCATTCTCACATGCAAGCACAGCACAGCCTTGCACTATGGCTGTGTGCTGCAAACCACAGTAAAGAGCTGATCCAAACAAAAACTAACTCAGCAGAAATAAATCCATTGGCTTAAGTTAACAACCAGACCTGCAGAGCTCCACAAACACTTGTGCTGGCACCGTGAGGGGCACCAGCAAGAATGCTTCTCCCAGTCAGCATCAGCTGACAAGGTCTGATAAGGACAGCATCACTTAGAAAGAAGGTTTAGGTAAAAGCAGAGAAACAACAACTCAGAGCTCAAAAACCCCCTGGAGAAAAGGAAGGAACGAAAGCCCATGCATTCATGACAGCAAAGGCAAGAGAGACACAGAAAGGACAGCAGAACCAAATACCTGATGTAACAAAAATTTTATGTCTAGCTTCTATGCTTCTGAAATATTTCATTATGGGAGTCAAAATAAAAACTACTTAGTGCAAGTTAAGTAAAAATTCAGGCATCAAAGCTCAACATAGAAAGGGGGATGTATCTGGTCATCTAACTGTTGTACAAAACCAGAAGGATTTTAAATTGTACATTTTAAAAGACAGGCAGGATGTTGGAGTTGCTTTTTATTTATGAGAACACCTGGAACGCACGGTGCTCTGTCTCAGGGAGGATAATGAGCAAGTCAAGAGTTTATGGGATAGGATTAAAGAACAGACCAGCCAGGGTTACACTGTTGTGGGTGTTCGTTACAGGACACCAGATCAGAAGGAGCAAGTGGATGAGGTCTTTTCCAGACAGCTGGAAGGAGCCTCACAGAGACAGACCCTGGCTCTTATGGGTGACTTCAGCCACCCCCATCTCTGCTGGAGGAACACCACAGCTGAGCACACACAGCGCACGAGGCTCCTGCAGAGCACTGATGACAACTTTCTAATAGGTGGTGGAGAGGCCAGTGAGGAAGATGTGCTGCTGGACCTTGTAATAACTAACAACAAAGAACTGGCTGGGATGTGAATGGTGGGGGCAGCCTTGGCTGCAGTGACCATGACATGCTTCGTTTCAGCACAGGATCCTGCAGTGAAGAAACAGGGTCCTGAGTAAGGTCCTGAAGAGATAACTGATCTTTTCAAGCATCTTCTTGAAACAATCTCATGGGAACATGCCCTTGAGGGAAGAGTGGGAGCAAGAGAGGGGGCTAATACTGAAGGAACAGCATGGCAGCTGTTCATACACCAAGAGCACTCAAGTTTATATCCACCTTAACTTCTGAATTTCTACTATATCAATGTGTCTGCAATCATAACCTTAACACTGAAGCACAAGTACTGTGAAGCAGAGGACCATCAAATACATGCCTAGCAAGCAATAACACAGCAATTACCAATATTACATGTATTTCGAGGATAACCAACATTACAAGCCTCATTGCATGGGAACAAACAGATAAGAATCATATGAGTATGTTTTGCCTCTTCACACAAGGGATCGCAGGTTCACCTTGGTTCACTGTGAGCAGGTTCAGAGGAAGGAACAATCAGCTACTAAGGCCCAGATTATATCTAGAAATGCTGACTAGACAAGAGGCTGAAAGAAACTCTTAATACCCCTTAAAATTCACAAATAGTACCAAAATAGCCTTCGCTTCCTCACAGCACCAATAATTAGACTCAGATTTATTTCATCCAGCTTTGTGATAGGTTCACCTCTGCATATTTACTTGTACACAAACACATTATTTTGACCAGGAACAGGACAGCCCAGACACCTTGAATCAACTACATGACTAGAATCTTCTTGCAAATCAAAAGAAACAATTTGTTTCTGACACATTCAGCTGCTCTGACTTTTCCTCCAAGCAAACACTACTGCAGATATATTTCCAACCTTAGTTCTGTCCCATAGACATATATGGCGAAAATTAAACAGGAAGAAGAAAACTTGTCCCTGCTGATCTAGCAAGCAAAAAGAAAATCTTCAGCTGACAATTGGGACATTTTGTTGGTAGTTGAATGGGATGCCTCTTGGCAATTCCTTCTATTTTCTAACATACCTCTATCTGAAGGGAAAAAGGAATAATAAGGGAAATAAGCTATGTGGCCAGTCCCACAGGGATGCTTAAAATTAAGTGAAATATTACACAAAAAGACTCCTGACACGAGTTTCTACATCCTTGAAAGTTACAAAACACCTGAACAGAGAAAATGTTACCACAGCATGTATCACTACATTACACCCCTACTTGAAAGTCTGCAATAGATTGTTATCACAGGTGATTTTTGATAGGCGCAAAAAATCCTGTCTTTTGTTAGAACACAGTTAAAAATTACAGTTGGTTATAACTGTATTTGACTCCACTAACAAATTTCTGCTAGAGAGAAAGAATTGGCATCAGGCTCTGAGCACATCACCAAGAGATGAGAACTTGACACTGGCTCTCCTTAAAAACCTGGACAAACACGCTTGTCTGGCTCATTAGTATTATCTGTATCGTGGAGGTATTTTGATTATTAATGTTGGTAGGAATGTTTTCAAGGCTGCAGAAGTGTTGTGCCATGACTTGCCCAATGTTATCCTAGATACCCTAGAATCTGCCTAACGCATTACAGCCAGCTATTTACCTAGTGTAAATATAACATATTTAATTAACTTTGTCTTCAAAATCTCTCTCACTGCAGTCACTTCTCTAACCACACGATCAAGAGATTCCTGACAGAAATGCAAACTGTTACAAACATGGTCATTTATAACACCACAAAATGAACAAGAGCCTTTTTGGAGGGAGTGGGAAATGCAAGCTATTCCAACGTCGTAATTGCAGCAACCAAACACTTCAGCAAAAGTTTATGCAAAGTTTTCTATGCCAACCATAAATAGAATACCAGGAGAAACTAGATCAATCTAAAATTTCCATTTAGAAAGTATTTTAAAATGACCAAATTAAAATTGTTTTACTTTTTCAACTGGTTTAAATTTTGAACTGCTTATTTCTCTCTATTCAGCTCAAGCTTTCTGCAGACCTTCAAGAGAAATTCTCATTAAATCTAATAACCATAAGAGCTGATGAGCTGTTCTGGTTGACATACAATCACAGAAAGGTTTGGGTTGGAAGAGAGCTTGGAGATGATCTAATTCTAACCCCTCTGTCACAGGCAGGGATGCCATCCACTAGATCAGGTTGCTCAGGGTCGCACCCAACCTAGACTTGAACTCCTCCAGGGATGGGGCATCAAAACAATATCTGAATTTACAAAATAAAACAAATAAGAAGACTCTATACTCAATTTGCAATTAATAAATCCTAGAGAAACAGATTAGGAGACCTTTTTCTTTTTTTTTTTTTTTTTTTCTTTTTTTTTTTTGGAATGTACACAAGATGCTTTCCTGCCACACTCAGAAATCAGTATTTTTAATATCTATGCTAGCATATCATGCTTGCTTTGGTTTGGTTGGTTTGTGCTTTTGTTATTAAAAATTCATGCCTCACTGCTGGAAATGGCAACTGTATTCTATTAGCAAAATTAACTGCAATCAGAGCTGACAGCAGCAAAACAGGCCATCTCACCAGCTTGACAAGACCCTTTTTTATTCTTCCCTTGGCCCACTTCACATTTGACAAGTAACAAGACATCTATAACAGAGTAACAAATGCTCCAATTTATTCACCCAATCTAAACATGTGGATGGCAGTGGCTGCCTCTGTTAATCTTTGCCAGAAAAGGCCATGCTATTCCTTTCCCATTTGTCTGTCTGCTAATTAGGCTAGAACAATGACCTATTGTAGGACTCATCCTACATCATCCAGTTTTATGTATATGCATGAGCATGCACCTGCATGTACAGACTCAGTCACTTTACAAACAACTCTGGAAATCTTTATATTTGGGGGGAGAAAATCAGATACACCGTAAAAACAGGAAGAATTTCAGCTCTGCTCCAAAGAACAAAATGGTAAGTGCTTTTTGGAAAGAATGTGTTAGAAGTACATTGACTGCAGGCAACTCCTTTACAAGCTGTTTGAGCATAGCTACCTCAGCACTCTTGATAAACAAAAAAAGGTTTATCAAAAAAGCAAGGGAATTTGGTTGCTGCAACACAGTGATTACCTGGTAAAGTTTCAGTGTATGGGAAAAGGGGGCCAGCGTATGGTTCTGGGAGAAAACAAGGAGTGTATGAACACTGGTAACACTGCCATGCTGTTTAATAAGCTTTCCAATATTCAAAACAAGTAGGACACCTCACACAAGCCATTAGTCACTCTTCACACCAAAAGAAAAATGATGTCATGAAACTGACTGGATTTAAATCAAAACTCTGTAAAACCCCCTTCTTGTTCCTCAACCTCCCCAGAAAACAGTAATATTTAAGGAGTTGAAATAAACGTTAGCAATACCTCAAAATAAACGGAAAATCTTTTTATACATTCTCCTTGGTTACCTTACTAGAGCCAATTGCAACATGAACAGCACTATGCATTCCAGTTCAGGCCCTTATTTATCTTGCAGTCTGAGAGGAAGACAGGACTGCTGCGTGTTACTGTGTGACAGTGGTGGGCTGTGAAAAGCTGGCCATGTACTCTCCAACTGGACACTGCACATGCAATTTAAAACCAAGGACTGCGTGCAGTGGGAGTGTGCAACCAGTAAAATAGAAACAGGAAAGGTTTCTTTGAAAGAATGTTTTGAGTGGCCACATTCAGACAGGACTTGATTTAATTGAAAGGTAAGTAAGCATAAGGAAAACTAACAATTGTGACAAAGAAAGGAAATACCAGAGCACTTACGCAACTCATAAATTACATCATATCTGTCTGCATGTTACAGTGAAAAGCTATTGTCTCCTGTTTCTTCCACTATCACAGCAGCAGACTTCTAGCTTCTCCTGAACCAGAAAAAAACACCCACAAATCAGAGTTTTGACACATTCACACGGCCACCAAAATGAAATCCCACAAATGGAACATTAATTAAACTGCACAGCTGATAAGATCATCAGCACAAAGCAGCTGACTAGGACAAAAGTAATGTTTCTTCCAAAAAAAGCTGTTGCAAGACAGAAATCACAGTTACCCTGTTCTAGTTTAGGACAGAGTTTCTGTGAGACATGTTCAGTTTTACATGCCCAGCACCACACTTGTGAGCACAAAGGTTTGAGAAATTACTACTGACAAAGGAGTAGATAACTCTTAGGAAGATTTACTCAAAACAGCATTAATATAAGTCATAACTGCATTGGTATGAACCAGAATCAAAGGTCAGCACAGCCATCTGGTACTGCTGTACCAAGCAAAGAAGCTGCCCTTACACATAGGTTTCATCGAAAGACCAAAGCACTTGAACAACTAAATCTTACCCTGCCCTGGGGTCTGTCTATTCCCTGTGTGCTTCAAAGACAGAGAACAGAAAGTTTGAAATGTTAAGTGGCAAATCTGTTACCTTACAGGTATGCTTCTATGCTTTATTAACAAAAAAAACCCAAACCAACCAAACAAAAAAATATAAATTAACATCCCTTTGCACAGAATTCTTAATAACAACTCATTGCAAGCCATAGGAAAAAGGATAGGCCAAGAAAAACTGTCAGAAATCCCTACTGCTAGAAAAAGGGTAAGCTTTGGATTGTGGTGTTTCCTCATAAAGCAATGTTTTAAAGTTTACATGTACCTGCTCTCTGCTGAAGATACACAATTCCACTGGCTCAGAGTAAGCAATCACTGACCTTAGAACTGACATCCATTTTACCACCCAATTTCTGTTAAACAGAGTTCTGGCAGTAGCACCTCAAATGCACAGGGACAAGAATAAAAAACTCATTACAACTCAACAAGATACATAATTAATATATTTTTTAAATGAATAGAAATACAGTAGGTTTTCTACAACCCCACTTCTATTGACTTCTAATTGCAGATGTTTCCCATTCAGCAAGAGACCTTGAACATATTAAGTTTCTCTGCACTGCTGTCATCCTTTACACAAACAGAAATAAATACTTTACACCCCACCAGCCCTCTCTGAGGCTGAAAACTGTAGAATGCTTTGAAATTTAAGCATTATTTATTATGTGCCAAATCTGATGGAGCCCCAGAAAATTCAATTCTGAGCTGACACAATCAAGAAAAAAAGCAAAACAAAACAAACAAAAAAGATACAAACAGCTGCAAATTAGGGTTTGCAAATCTAGGGAGAGTCTCAACTTTACACTGATGCAGTAAAACAGAGACTCGGCCACCCAATGCTGGAAGAAGCAGTCAAGCCACAGCTGCTTAGGCAGCTATCACTGGGTCTTGGTGACTTTGCCTGTCTATGTTCCCAGCACACAGTGAGTGCAAGATAACAAAGTTTACATGTAAACCTTTTCAGTGCAGACCCAGGGTGTGGTTCTTTCGCAGCATAAAAACAGATTCAATCCAAAGACTCAACAGAGCTGAAAAGGGAGAGGGTCGCTATTTCCTTTATACACACACACACACAAAAAAACCACAAAACAAAAAAACCCCTAACCACAAAAATAAGCTCTAACTATACAGTGTTTCAAAGTCCTGGAAAGTAGTCATCAATTTGAAACATGCACCAACAAAGCTTGAAAAGAAAGTTTCATTCATCATAGCCCAGGAAAACCAACAACAGAACTGGAAGATGATGTGGCAGACCTTCAAGAATGCTTCTCACTCCCTCCAGGTTTGCTCCTATGGCATGTTTCTAATGGCTTTTATCCAGTGAAATTATAAATAAGGCCATTTCCATATGAGGCTATTTCATCTGGTTGCTACACAAAGCAGTCCCCATTGAGAAGCATTAAAGTTGCTATGAATAGAAAATAATGTAATCTTTTCATATAAATCAAATAAACTAATCAACATAACACACTGCAAGGGGAAAACAGACTCAAAACCAAGATCAACATATGAATGAAATACGTATGAAATTCATACAATTTTTGTGAAATGGAGTAGAACAAGAAGAGGTAACCTCTAGATTTCCCAGACTCTCCAAAACTACGGCAAGCCTGAATGTCACATTTGTCATCTGCTCTTTGCACAGCATGCAAATACACCTGTACCTCAACCATCCTTATACCTTCTTACCAAGAGGCTTCTCACATTGCTTTGAAACACAAGAAAGGCAGCAGAATCATGACCTTTCCCAACACAAATGGAAAGACAATAAATCAGAGTAAAATTAAATATCCAAGAGATTCCAGTGTCACAGAAAGGCTTGGCATGTTTTGGCTTGTGTTTTCATGTGGAAGCAAGTAAAAAAAGATTCCTCTTATTCAAGACAAATTTGGTTAGAGAGGAATTTAGATATATAAAATGGATCAAGAATTAATGATAACCAGGCCATGTGAAATTGCTTTAATGAATTTGCATAATGAGTAAAGTAAAATTCTGTAGCATTTACTGAAATATTTTATCTATATATTGCAGCAAGCATTACATATTTAATGAGAAGCAAAAAAAAATTACAAAAAAAAATATTTTTTTTTTTTTAAACTAGGCGTACCCAGCTTCCAGAAGCTTTCAGAAGCTGCATGGATCTGGACTATTTCTGATACTGTATAGCTCTGTGTGTCCTTGCTGAAGTTAAAAATATAGACTAAAAAGGAACATTAGCTGAAGTCCCAGTTTATCCTCCTTATTACAGATTTGTAGCCACAGAGGCAAGCTAGTAAAGACTTGGAAGAGTGAAATACAGAATACTGAAAACATTTTGCAGGTATCAGCCCTGGATAATAGGTCTTAAAATGCTATCCAACTAATTCTAGTCCATATACTTTGACTAACTTGACACTATATCAGAAAATTATGTGCAATGAGAGTAAGAACCTTTGGGAATGCAACTCTGACAGGCAGAGAGAATTTAGGAAGTCAGAGTGACTGCTTACAGGAAATATATCCACTTAGAAAAAATATGAGGCTTTTGACATTCCTTTAGAAGGCCTGCAGTGATAGCTGTATGCTACTGACACTAGCAGAAAGAAATTCTATATTTTTCCAGAAACATAAGAGAAACATGCTGCTGAATGCTGTTTACAAAAACCAGCTCAGTCTTGGAAGAATGCAGACACATAGCTGCTGTACAAGAGACTGGGATCAGAGTTTAATCACAGTTAGCTGGCAAGATGCACAAAAACATCTAGACTTCCCTGAATGTGATTAAACTGAACCACATGGTCAAGTCACAGAAGGAAGGAAAAAGCAGGAGGAGTCACCCAATATTTTGAGACTGCAGCTTCACCCAGCAAAGCAAACAAACCTGCTCCACAAAAGCAGAACAGGGTGCAAAGATCCAGGTCTATTTTATCTGGAAATATTCACTTTAAGTGGTACAAATTATACCAAAGGTGCACCAGAGCCGGAGTGAGAAACAGATAAATACATGTCATTTACTGTGCACTGTGGAAAGTGAGAAGCATGAGGAAGGTCAATCTTCTCAAAAGAGATGACAGGTATCACCTGAAGTCTCTGCCCTGCAAGGTAAAAATGGAGCAAATAATCTCCTGTTGGAGACAAGACAGTAGACATTAATACACTTGTCTTTCTCACAACACTTCAAACCACCACTGGCCCAACAACAGAACTCACTAACTCCTAGGAAGGGAACCCCAGGAGAGAAAAAGAAGGAACAGCTTCTAGAAGGGAGACCTTGCACACAGACAGAAGACTCATGAATCAACATAATTCTGTTCATCAAGAAAATAAATGTGCTCCTTAAACAATGAAAGAAAGAAAAACTTCAGGATATTCCTGAATCAGCAAAATTACCAAAAAATGGTCCCCAAGCTTGTGTAACTTCCACCCTTTTGTTCTGCTTTTAACTGGCCTATTTGCTGGTAGAATTACACAACCCTTCTAAATGACTGCAACCAAATTTGGGTTCCTTTCTCAAGTATTCATGCAATTGCTCAAGATATCTTAGGAAAGGCTTTCAAACAAATGAACAAAATAAACAAAAAAACCCAAACAAAACACAAATCAAGAAAGCTACCTAGTCTAAGAACTGAAGCTCCATTTGGAGACGAAATTTCACTAGTCAGTTATTCTTGAAAGTTGCAAGGTGTTATCAGTTTCTACTGAGTAGGCCACTGTCCACAGGCTCAACTGGAATCATCAGATCCTGACACGCTTTACAAACTGTAACTTCATTACCTTCTATGCCAGCAAGATTAAGTTGAGACACCTATCTGAAATCATTTACTTGACACATCCAACAAGACATTTAGGAGGCTGTTTTGTACCACTACTAATTTCAAAGACCAGAGCTTGAATATTCACTTTGCTGTGAGTACATCATCAGGAGCAGCTGATGAACTTTCCAAATTCATAACTCCCTTGCTTGTTGATACAGGAACTTCAAGGAAGTGCAGAACATTTTCAAGCCAACAGAGGGAAACAGACTTAGCACCATGGGTCTGCAAAACAATAAATTTACCTGCACAAAACACGTACTCATTCCAAGAGGAGAACATATACTTGATGCCAGTTGTTATCTATCTATCTATCTGTATACCTATCCAATATTCATTATTAGTGACGGATATTTATTATAAAGGTAATTAAAAAAATTTATTCAGAGCAACTCTTTAGAACCAGAGAGAAAGCAAGAATGAATCAACACTAAAAGCTAGAACTACAGGAAAATTAACTATTATTTTAACATAGGCACAATACTTAAGGTTTCAGCATATGAATGATTAGTTTAGTCAACATACAAAAATCCAGAGTTTCAGAGTTTCATTACATACAGACACAACTCAGCAAGGCAAATACTGGCACAGACTGTCCTTGAATTCATATTTTTTGTTAATTACCTAGGTCATTTGTAAAGAGCTACAGAGTGCTCTCATCTGAACATTACCAATGTATGTATACTTCAATATTCAAGAGAGCTAAAATCTCCCAAGTACCCCACAGCTTTTCTGCTCAAGAATTCTTCCTGACAGATATATACAGTAACATTATATAGTTAATACCTGCACCAGTAAACTCCCCATGTAGACAAGGATTGTAAGAAGACAACGCTTTTTCCATCTGCAGATAAACCCCCCAGCAGCTTTTGTGTAATTCACTTAACAGCCTGAAGTCAAAGAAGCTCATATGCCCAAATGACTCTGTACTTTTGCACCTCTGCCCAAGGCAACAGGGAACAAAATGAAGAGGTGGTCAACACCCGTGGGCCTGTAGCTCCTGCTACAACATCAGTACAAAGGGCTCGTGTGGAGAACAAAAAGTCAGTTCCTCGCAACCAAGGAGTTAATTAGTAAGATGGGAAAGAGAAGCACATGGATGTTGGCATAAGGCAGACAGGGCAACAAAAGATGTGGAGCTTGGGAAAGAAATAATCCATAAAACTGAACCAAAAAGCCACATTCTTATGCAAAACCAGATTTCCTGTTCTCATCCCACTTTTTTGCCCTCCTTTGACAGAAAACCCTTGGCAGACTGTCTGGCCTGACAATGGAAAGGTGAAAGCACAGTATAAGCAGTCGGTCCTGCTTGTGCTATCTGCCAAAATGCCAAAAGCAGGCTGACCTTCATTCCCACTCCCAGAAACATGAGGTCAATATGAATGTCTACAAAGGTTGTCCTGAGCATTCAGCGAGGGCTTTTTTTAAAGCTGTGAAAGGGAAACTTTCCAAAGCTGGAAGGAGTAAAGGGGAAAGCTGCAAAACTACCTTATAAGCTTTTCAATTACAGCAGGATGAGCTAATAAAGCCGGCCCTTAAACCTTGGAGATTCAGTGTTTAAATTGTGTTTCTAGTTCACAAATGAAAGGCATCTCTTATGCTTGCTTTAGTGCACAAAGGATTCAAGCCACATCAGAAAATGATTGTATTATTTGACTAGACTCAAAAGTGCGCTGGAGACAGGCAGCAGTCAGCAAAACACTCTCTGAAACCTTTCCTCTTAGTGTTCTACCACCATATCAGTGTCAGTTGCCTGCTTTTGTAAGATGCATCTTTAAAAGAGCCTTCTCAATCCATGAAAAAAACAAGTTTTTAAAGCATACAACAAGGTTCATTCAACCTGCGGATACAAAATATGCATCTACAGTTTCTAATTAAAGGATATACTCTAGTAATATTCTCTAAACAGCTTTTCATTTGTGATACACATCCCTCTCCTACTTCTCAGGGACATGGGCAGCTCACCTAGAACAGTATTTTCTCAGTTATCTCAACAACTCGGCCACTACTACTCTATCACAGATCTCTTCTGGACAATAAATGGGAGGGAGCAGAAGTTTCTCCACCATCCAAATGGAAAGATGTCCCACATGAACTTACTTCTAATAAAATCCTTCAGCAATGGGTTCCACATAATACTTCATTGCTACAGAGAACTGGTAGTCTTAAATACAGACAAAATTCTCTGATTTCTGCTACAAGAGATTACTTTAGTTCACTGTAGCTTGGTCGGAGGTTTGGATGCAAAATGACATTTCAGCGTACCAGGCAGCTCCTCTCAACTCACTTCTTCAAGGATCAGCTCTGAAACAGTGAACCCAAACCACACCAACACTGAAAAAAGCCAAGTTCCTACCTGCTTTGCAGGTCCTGCCATCATCTTCCAGCTGCACACCAGTGGGACAGGCACAGCTGTAGAAGGGGTCCCTTGGAGACAGCAGGCACAGATGGGAGCAACCACCATTGTTTTCTTCACATGGAGTATGAACTTCAAGAAACAAAACAGATTTATTCTAATTTTTCTAGAAGCCCATAAGCCCTGTTTTCTCTGTGAGGAAGAAATTACAGATCCCAAGTGACTGGCATAAACTTTAGTGCTAAAAACTAGAGGAATCACAATATAAAAAGCTTAATTTCCCCCCTCCCCTTGATTCAATTCAGGGGCACCTAAATTGAGATGTATGCAACTGATGGCATGACTAGTTCTATGAAGGAAAAGAAAATATAACAATTTGTATAATTCCTACATTACAGTACAGTTGCATGTACAGGATAGGCATGGACATACATGACAACTGAACACTCCTTTCTCCTTTAGATGGGTAAAAAAACCAGCAGCAAGTCATGAAACCATATTAATAAGTAATTATGGATAAATATTGCCATTTCTAAAAAATATTTGTAACTTTTGCAAGATTTCTGCAAAACTGCCGTTTGAATCAGCATCTGAACTACTTTAATATAGAAGCACAAAATGTCTGGCTAATTCGACTTTCATTACTTCCACTGACACTCACAGAGCAAAAAAAATGGTGAGGAAGGAATCCAAGCCTGATCTTAATGAAGTCAATGGCATCTGAGCTATTTTCAGCATATGCTCTTTCTCCATGTGCTGTATTTTCTTTGTGACTGACTCAAACACTATGACCCACGGCTGGGACATTCCTGGAGCTAAAAGCAATGACAAGAATTCAGCACAGACAAACTCTTATCTGGAGCTGTGAGATAGACCAGGGTGCTGTGCATAACAAGCAACCTCAAGGAAGATTTGCACATGTTCCATCCCCAAGATGATCTCCAAACTGCTTTTGCTTACTTTCAGGCCTGTTTACTCACATCCTATAAACTTCATTGGAATAACAAATGTTATCTTTAGGGAAGCAGATTTTACAGCTGGCATAACAAAGAAGCCAGTCGAAATGGCAAGAGTATTTCCCCTGGACAAGAGTTGATTCTTCCCAGAGCTACTCAATTACATACACTTTGCAACACTGCTTTTAAGTCCCATTCTGACAATCCTAAACAAACTCCAAAACCTAGATCACCTGCCACATGGAATCACATGCACATACAAAATATATGCAGCTCTATTCCATTTTCAATAGTCTACTTCCTTTGAAGCAGCACCAGAGAATATATAGAAAAATAGAGGTACATGCGTGTTTATATGAAAGCTCAAAACTAAAACCCTTCAATACTAAAGGATGGAATACATCACATTATACATTCACAAACTATTTGATATGTATCGAAGATAACCATGATCAAGTCTGGATTGCAAAAATAGCACTTATAAAACATGAACATTACATATTTTGTGGCAATTTTACTTATTTTAGAAAAAAAAATTTCTTACAGTTGTCTTTAAAGCAATAGCATTAAAAAGATGCCAAGTAAGCTGGTACTGTTCTTGTTCAAATATTCCAAACCCAAAGAAGTCACTGAAGTATTGCACTGGATTTTGGGTTTTGCTACCAACTGGGACAGTGAGTGAGCTCACACCCAATTCAGGCTGGAACACTCAAAGCAAGACAGCGGATTCAAGTACATTTACCACCCAATCCCCTGACAAGCATGCAAAATTTTGGAACTCCACACTAACCACGTTTCTAACTAAGCTTTTAAGTAACACGTTTCTGACTAAAGTTTTAAATCATGCAGGGGGTCTGAGGGAAAGCAGGACGTACAGTACGGCTGCCGGTCCGGACTCAGGACCTGGATGTCCATGGGTGAGTAGAGGGCAGACAAGATCTCTCTCCTTTTCTCTCCTGTCCTCTTGTTGCAGGCGTGGATGGAGCGTGTCTGCCAATCCGTCCAGTACAGAGTGTCCCCAGACAACGTCAGAGCAAAGGGATGAGTGAGGCTACCTTCAACAACTTTTTGCCTTTTGGGGAGAAGGAGAGAAAGAGTAAGGATTAAAAAATGGATTGCTTCCACTCGTTACCACACATTTAAAAACTGGGCTCTGCAGAAACTCAAGTAGGAACTGCCATCTTTCAACAAATTCACAGACCAAGAGGTTCACCTGGTGATAAAAGTGAGAAGCAGACTGAAAAATGTAAAATAAGGTCTTACCCCTTCATAGCAATAAGGACACAAATATATTTGGCTTCAGAGCATCAAGTACCTGATTTAGGCTCTACACCGACCCCTTAAGTTCTTTAACTTCAGGATCTGTGTAAATACCCAAACACAAGTGACTTTTCAAGGAAACTTAGGTCCAAAGAGTGCTCCTCTGATTAAAGCAGTATATGACATCTTTGCCCAGAACTTCAGTTGCACTCAGTCTTTTCCTCTTTCAGAGGAAAAGCAGAAAAAGGCAGAAATTACCTACAAGTCTCATTAAATGACCCCTTTTAACACTGTCTGCAGCAGAAATAAGTATTTTTCAGATTAATTTTTAATGTAAAGCAAAGGTCATTTGTACGTCTCCTAAAACTAAATATTTATAATTAATACAAATCAGAAACATTTGAGATGTTTTTTCAGTGACATACAGTCACACCTCAAGAATTAGCTGAACTGAAAGCCACAAAACACATGACATTTCTAACATGCTTTCATAGGATCCCAAAATTTATACCTGTTGCAGTAAGTGTGTAAAATTTAGATTTAGTAGTTTTGAAAATATTTATTATGCCAGAGAAAAGACACTTGACAATTCTCAGTCAAAACACTAGGTACTCAGTTTTCACAAAATCCGTGCATTTTATGTATGCACAAACCTTTCAAACCAGTGTTGTGACATAGCAAAGCATTATTCAAAATTTTTCACCATATGAATTTGAGAGAGCTGAAGTCACAGTGTCATCCTGAAGGAAAACGAGGAACTTAATTTTCTTATACCTATATTAAATCTGCATTGAATTTTTTCCCATTGAAGATATTTAAGGAAAAACAAAAACCAGCTAACATTTGGCAGGGAAAGGACTCTGATTCATTTTGAGCAGCATAGGTAATTATCTGCACTTTCAGAGTAGAAGGGAATAAAAAATACCCCCCAAATTTTTGATATATATTCAGACATGGACAAGTTTAAAACAGACTGACACATGCACACTGTACTGGCATATACATGAGAAAACAAAATTATTAATAATCTTTCTCTTCTAGAGATAAAATTGAAACTGTTCTTAAAATTCTATCTACCACTACTTCATACCATAAAACACAACAGAATAAATACAAATACTAATTTCACTTTCTCTTTCCACTCTCACCATTGTTCTTTCCTCTTAACTAATAACAGCAGTGGTTGTATCCTAAAATTGTAACAGCTGTTTTCCACGATGTATTGCCCCTATTTCCATCATTCTTAGATATCAAGTCTCCCTTTCTCCTGTAATTACATCCCTTGAAATAGTTCCAGAAAATGTGGTTGCAAATTGAAGCTTGCTAAGAGGCAAGCTCCAGTATTGCTCCAGAAGATTGCTCCAGTAACATTAATCCACCACACAGAATGCAAATTTCATTTTGATTTGAATTTTTGAGGTAATCCTGAATTGATTCTGGGATGGGAGGGGTGGAAGCATTTGAAACATCACAGATTTCTTTATTGTCATGTATGAGTGGAACTTGTTTGCTCCATGTTTAAAGAACAGAAACAACTTCTAAAGTTAACCACCTAATCTGAGCCCTTACTGAAGTACACCTTAACACCAGAATCTAGGAGTACCAACTTCAGACATCTGTTTCAACATTTATCAGTGGAAAGAAAAAGGGTATAATAAAAATCTCATTTAAAAGGAGTTATGATTAAGATCAATCTTCATGGCATTTTATCAACATCCGTAACACTTTAGGAGTTATTATGTTGGACAATACCTAAATGTTCACGTGCAGTCAGACATCAGGAACTTCCAGAATGCACCCTGTACAGCAATATTCTGACCTCAGGCATGCAATTACATGCTCTAGCAGCTGAGTAAAATATGCTAGAGTGAGCCAATTTTTTCTTAATGTAAAATTCATTATTTTTTCCTAAAACACTATTTGATTTATGGTTCAACAGAAATCTGTTTGGGAGGTGGGGCACTGATCTATCACAAAGTAATGTAGACAGATTGCTGGAATGAGTTTATTCAAAATCTTGCTCCCTTTCAGGTGGCCTTTCTCTACCTTCAAATGAGCAGAATAGATTTTACTTGCCAATTACAACTTCAAGATTTACACACACATGCAAGTAAAGTCTGTACAATTTGCATGTGCATGAAAACAGCAGAAACAGCCTGGAAGCCTCAAACTCCACCACTTGCCCCCAAATCAGACAAACATATTCATGTTGAATTATATGAAAATCTGCCCTTCTCTATATGAACCTGCAGCCAGACTTGGAGCCACCACTGCCTTCCACAAAGGCCTTCTCCCTTGTCTCTACTTTGGACTGTCAGTCAATACTTGTCACTTACTACAATGCCACCATTATCCAGCTCTTACACAGTGCTCTCAAAGGAACTTCAGAGCATTTTATAAAGGATGTCAATATTGCTATTGCTCTTTTACGACTGTGAAAATCAGGCATAGAATGCATCTCAGGAAAAAAAAAAAATAAGAAAAACACCATGGAAAATGTTTTTTTTGGGGGGGGAAAGGCATATTATTCTATTACACAGAAATGTGTAAAACAGAACTCCAACTTTTCACCAAGGCAAAACAATTTTATTGACACAAGCATTTAAAATGTTATGAAATAATGAAAATGCAAATGTAATGTAAAACTACCTGAAGACAAAAGCCAGACAACAATGTAGAGATTACTTTGGCTGGACATTTTACTGCATATGACACTCACCCTTCAGGACCAACACCACCTGCCCATTGAGCACTGCACAGAATTGAAGATTCAATCTCAAATGCCTAAGTCTGCCCTGCCTGAAGTGTCACTTCTCCAAGTCTACATAAGCCAAAACTTAGCAGCACACTTGGACAGCAGCCACCAAAAAACTTCCACACTCTACTTCCCAGTAAGCTTACGAAAATCTGCTTCCTATCTGAACTAACCCAAAATTGGTAATTAATAGGCATGACATAAAGGACATCTCTGGATGGGGCCACGGACAAGTGTGTCTCAATGTTTATTTCTTGTTAGTAAAAAAACATTAACAATACTGTAAAATCCCAGTCACAAGTTAAATTTTATATTGTCTAGGGTCAAAAATAAGCATTTCCAACTATTTTAAAGACAAGTAAGAGCCTAAAATAGAAGAATTCTGCTGTATAAGAAGACTGAACAGTCTATAGTAAAATATTGATACAAATATTAAAACCAGTTTTATAGTATGTGAGGTTGTTGGGATTTTTTTGCAAGGCTATTAAGTTCTGCATTTTAAAAAATGATAAGGTATTTGCATTATTCTAGACTACTGGGGGGAAAAAAAAATTATTTCAAAATGAACACAGAAAGTGAGGAATAACTCACACCTTATTATAGACTAAAGGAAGCTTACCTAAAGGAACCATCCAGATTTGCCCTGTGAATGAAACTCAGTTTTGCGTCAGCCCAGTAAAGTTTCTGCTCGTCGAGATCTATCGTGAGCCCGTTTGGCCAATAAATATCGGAATCAACAATTATCTTCCGCACGCTGCTGTCCATTCCTGCCCGTTCTATTCGGGGGGTTTCACCCCAGTCAGTCCAGTACATGTATCTGAAAGAGACAAAAAACACAAATGAAGCCACAAGACATGCTGGGACAGCAGCTCTTTGCAAAGCCTGTAATGGTGCAGACACCAGTGTTTACTCCCAAAACTTTAACACGCTTATTAAAGTAAATCAAACCCAAGGCCCACAGGGCACAAAATAAGTCCTTCATGAAATCATCTCACAAGCTTTGCCTCTGTGTAACATATTTACCATTCTCTTCCAATGCTGAGCAGTACTTGATTGTTATAAGCATTTACAGCTGAGTACCATCCTTGTGTGGTCAGTTATTACAAGTTAATATCCTAAATTGCATTCTGAAGCAACTAATTACCTATCCAAGCAGGCAATGACCACAGCTTAACCTCCTTTTGCAAATCCATAGGGAAAAAAGAATAAAAACAAGTGTCCTGAAATTTGTTTCTGTCAAAAAATAAATCATGAATCCACGAAGCCTGAGAAAGACATTAAATTTCTGGATATTTTTCCCCCCTTCCCATCGACATCCCAGTTTCCCTGCCACTCCACCTATGGGCAGCTTAAGTAGCCTGATTAGATATTAACAGCACGTACAAACTGGAAAGGACCAGATCAAAGTGTGGCAAATCCCACAACACCTGCATGAAAAGTTGAGATTGTACGGTTACAAGAGAAATGGTCTGGTGAGAAGAGGACAGTCAGTTCACAGCTGGTAAACATTACCCTGCATCACATGTCCAGCAAGCTGGACATGCAAACACAACACAGCCAACTCCTGTCACAGCTGCCTCAGGCCAGTCTGAGACATGACCCTGCTTTCCCAATGCCATTACAGCCATTTGGGGCATGGTTCTATGTGAGAAAGCCTTTGCCCTGAGGAAGCTCTCAAACATAACCAGGTATCTGTGCACTGGACCCATCACCTCCCCAGGTTCCCCAAACAGTATCAGGTCCACAAGAGCACCAGCTGTGCAAGTGCACTGAGCTGCATCTGAGCTACATCCTTCTACCACTGAAGCTCCAGAAAAGCATGGTAAAAAGACATCTATTCAGTCCTCCACAATGCTTGGCCAGATGTTTTACAACCTGGATTACCCCAGATCCTTAGCTCCCCCGAAGAAGACAGCACTTGCTATGCAGTAGGAAGTAAACTAATGTGGATTGTGAAAACACACTTATACAAAAAAAGGCTTCATGTTTTATTTTAGGAGAGAGAATGCTGTCCACTTCAGGGATGATGCAGGGACTACATTTGTAATTGCTGTCATGTCCCTCCACAGGGCAGTCTCCCCTTCACAGCACAAGTTCCTCCTGCAAACTGCAAAGGCTCTGGAGCTGCTTTACCTGCAGCTGGGGCCATCATTTCAGCCAAGAAGGAACAGGCAGCTCTACAGTTATCAACAGCAAATGCCCCTCACAACACACTTAATCTTAAAATGCTCTGATCTCCATGTGCATCCTCCACCCCAATTTTGGCAGATCTCCAGTTACAGGGCAGTCACAGCACCTACATAGCAGCATATAAAATCATGAGCAGTTTACCCCACTAAGGAGGGGAATATAGATAACCATACAGATAGAGAGACAGACAGAAATTGCTCACTTTTATCACGATACACATACACCTGAGTGTGAGGGTCAAACATGTTTTCTAGTTGAAATAAAAAACTTCCATGCAGGTGAGTCCTCAGGTTTCTGAGATAGCTCACGTTAGAGTGGCTGAGGCACAATTATGTCCCCAGATGCCTTCCCAAAGCTTCCACAGCTCCAGCAACCAGGACTGACTGCTCCTGAAACAGCAGCAGCAGGAGCTGAGAGCTGCCCCAGTTCACAGAACAACCTATGAATGTAAATTGCCACTCATTTTGGTTTTCCTTAACAAGTCAGGCTGTAATTTGTGGCAACTCAGACTGTGTGGGGAAGCAGCTATTGACAAACAACTAAAGACAGAGAAAAGCAGACATAAAAAACCTGTCTGCACAACTAGCTGCTGAATCACACTGTGAAACTGATATGGCCAAATAGTCATTTTTTGGTTAGGTCAAATGAGTTCTGATCCAGTTCATCTGCACTAGCGTGCACCACCTGCATCCATCTCTATGGGAATAAAGACAGACAAAAGATAGACTGTTGAATGAAGAAAAACTTGGCTATTAGAAGTGACTTTGGGCCATATCCTGTGGCTATTGAAATGTGTAAGTGCAGGCTAAAAAGAAGCTTAGACCAAAATGAAAAATCCCATGAAGTTACCTAAAAGAAAAAACCGAAGGAGACAAAACTAGCTAAGTCCTATTAAACCTTTAAAGCAGGTGAAAGGATGAAAAAACATCCCCTAAGTTATCATGGAACAAAATTCCTCTATCTGCACTCTCAATGCATTCATATGATGGGAAAAAAAAATAAATCTGTATACCAAAGGGCCCTCATGACTTTTCTATGATGTTAAAGGAGCCTCAACTCAAGAGCCTCTTCCCAAAAAATAGTGTTGATGTGTATTTACCCTTGGCCTCACAGAGACTGCTGTACAAAAGTAGTACTTTCAAATTCACACACAAATTTGTCACAGGAAAATTGCACCTCTACATTTCAGCTCATTAGCACGCATCAAGCTCAATGTTATTCAAAGTTTTAATACTATGTGGTATTAGCAAAGTAACTGCACCACAAAGGAAGGGTTAGCAGGATGAAGTTGCACTTAGGCAACATGGAGAACAATCTAAATGCAGGAAGCCTTCTTTTCAAAGCTCTTCTCTCTCAGTTGGACTTTTTTAAAGCAACATACTCTGTCACCACCTTGCCCTTACTACAGGGTGTCTCTGCAATCCCTCAAGTATCATAAAGCTCATCTTCTCAGTGAACTTTTCAGAGTATATGGAGTCTCCACACTAATCAAACACCTAATGAGGTAAAGGTTTCCTTCCCTCTCTGTGCCCCACAGAACCTGCGTGGTTCATCACAGGAGTGCATGCCAAGCCATGGAACAGCAAATACAATTTCTGCCTCCATTTAAACCCCCCGCTCCTTTTCAAAGAGGTTTCTGTCCTTTCATCAGGCAGCAGGTTCTGAATTGCAATAAATTCTAGGAAATTTCCTCTGTTTTGGGGATCTCTCAGTGCATCAAGCACTCCCTGAAATGTGAGTTTGGAAATCAATGTAAGAAGAGATCAGCTGCTCCTGCAGCAGGACTCATCTTCTCTGGTCTAAGTGAGCCCATTTATAGCCATGCCACCTCCAAATGGAGCACTTCTTCCCTGGTGTCCACACTAGCATTCTACAAGGAAACAAAAGGAGAAAACCCAAAACCTTTTAGTTACCTTAGCAAATAATCTGTCTTACCTACTTTCCTGCAGCAGTGGTGCTTAAACCGAGGGAGCAAATAAAGGCAGCAACCAGCCAGCTGAAGCCACCTGTGAAACTTGCTAAGAGAAAGAGGCATTTCTCATCAACTGCCCCTAGGCAAATCACTCACCTTTGACTGTACAATTAGCTAGGGCAGTCGTTACAATCCCTCTTCTTCCACCCTTCTCCACCCTAACATCTAGGTTCTTTTGACATTTTTTGGCAGCACAAGGCGCAACACAGCACTGGACATGAGACTCTTGACAGGCCATAAAATGTCATGTTTTAACTGCATGCCTGTAAGGGATTTTCAAGAATGCAGTGTCAAGTTTTCCTTTTTTTTTCGCTCTCCTCTATTTTGAGTGACAAAGCTAGTTCAAACCAAATTGAAAATACAGTGTCCTGGCTGGAACACAGTCACCTGAAGACAGAAATTCTTTTGCACAAGATATAAATCCTAGAGAAAAGAAACAACCATGGTTATTATGGAAAGAATGACACAAGCTTAGCTAAACCAGCACTTAAGCAAACTTAACTGGAACAGTAATAAGAGAAATTTTGGGGGCAGGAGGAAAGCCTCCTTGGTATGATTTGTGATAAAGAAAAAGACAAAAGCTAACTATCCTTGAAATAACCCATGGATCTGATTAAAAATATTAGCCTTTTGTCAAAAGTACTAAAATCTGCTTGCACTACCTGGTTCATCAGAGAAAGAGCGATACAGGAAAAACAGTGGAGAAATTAAATATTTCAGTAATGTCCTGAAGTAATCATTAGCCCTTATAGCTTGCATCTTCCAAATGCCTCCAGTATAAAGGATCAAATCTTACACAAAGAGATTGGAGCTTTATGGACAGGGAGAACATGCAAAAAGCTCCAAGAGGCTTCTCAGAGAAAGAAATTAGTCTGCATGCCTTTACAGTCTATATGTAGGAATTGATTTGATTCATCCTGAATAGAATAACTTTATTTCAGGAGCCTGAAGTGATAACTGGCATATTGTTTCTGTGGGGGGCAGTGGGGGGGGGCAGGGAAAAGGCTTTCCTAAATTTATTTTTAAAGATTGCTCAAGAGTCCACATCTCTTATTGACCTCAATAAAAACCAAGAATTTTCAAACAGTCAAGACATCATCAATGTTCCTGGGACAAATGATGGTTCAGGACTGGCTTTTTGTTTCTCAAATAGCACCTATTTTCCAGGTGTCCAGTGTCCCCATCATTTTAATTTCATCATTTTTAAAAACCCCAGTATTTAGCCCAGATAATATTTCAGAAAAGTAAGTAGACTAAGCAAAGAATCTCAGCCTGGTGCTACCTGTGCTATTATGCCTCCCAGTTTTTGAAGCCAGCTGAAAAGATGCACACTGAATAACAACGAAGTGCCTAAGGCAAGCATTTGGGTAGGTTTTTTTGTTTGGTTGATTTTCTTGGTGGTGGTGGTGTTTTTAAATGTAAATTACAGAGTTTTAAATACCCCTGGGCCAGGGGACTGCCACAACAATTGTAAGAAGCTAAAAATATCAAAACCAGTATCCCTGTACACATTAGATCGATCACATTATAGGACTGAGATCTGGCATCTGAAGAGTTCCACATCTTGTTTGCATTGCAACAGGTCAATAAAAGTCTAACAGCACTGAGGCTGTAAAAGAAAATGAAAACATGAATTCCTAAAGAGCTAATGAGAAAAAAAAAAAAAAAAAAAACAAAACAACAACCTTGTAAGCAAAATTCACTGCTAAGCAGCTACCACAATTCAATACTCTTAAAAAAAAAATAACCAAGCAGCACTATAGAAGCTCTAAATAAAAGTAACTCACAAACTTGTGAGTTATTTTATTTAGTTCTTCAGAGATGCTTAAGTGTCTTCTCCTCATCACTGGTTTTAAACCTTAACCCCAGACTTTCAAGGCAGAAAGGAATGAGGGGCAGGGCTAAAAAGAGACTAACATCAAACAATGCATCACTTGCAGCAATTCTGTCCCTAAACTGATCTGCTACATCACTTTGCTGCACCAAAGAAACCAGCTGGAACAAAGCACAGCAAAAGCCCAAGTCCCATCAAAGCTATGAGGTAAATGTATGCTTTTTTCTAAACACACAGCCACCAACAGTCCATCCAGTCCAGTAGCCAGAAGCACCAGACCCAAGGGAATACATAAAATTCAGTTACTGATCTATAGGTAAGCACAGTAGCTGCAAACATCACAACCAAGCCTTCTAGTCAGAGCTTAATTAAAAGCAATTCAACTGCAGTCAACAAATCATTGGATTTTGGCTTATAAATTACCACATTGAATCAGGCTTTAAATGGTGCTTCCCTCCTATCAGAAGAATGGGACTGAAAACCACCTTGCAAAAACAAACAGATTTTGAAGTTCAAAAACAGCACCCCAGTAGGTTTTATTGTTGGCTTTGGTTTTGGGTGGGTTTTTTTTGGTTGGTTGGTTTTCTTTCCCCTGCTTAACTCGTTAAAATTCCAGGTGCAGGAGCAAAACAGAGATGAAGACCATATTTCCCCTCTGTTTCAAAGCTGCAGGTCATTTCTTGTTTCCTGGTGCTTCATGTCTCTTGTCATCGTTTTCACAAAGATTAGAAATCAGGGCTGTGCCCTCCAAGAGCAGCCGATCAGCCATCTGAGCTGGAAGGTATCACAGACATAATAGAAAGCAGCCAACGTTGCCCAAACACTTTTTCCATCTCCCAGAATGCAGTACAGTTGCCAAACCTTACATAACCTGCTTACACAAAAGGGGCCAGTTGTACAGATGATATAAATCAGTACAAACTTCTCCAATTTCAACAATGCTCTCGAACTCATAGAAGCCCATGGCACAAAACAGGAGTTTACAGGAAATTGCTATGAACTTTAGATTCCTGCACATTTAAAACTTACTTCCCCCATCCCGCCTTTACAGCTACAAAAACTCCACTGTAAATTAAATATCCCCAACTGTTTACAGAAGAAAAGAATGTCTATCTTGCATAGCATTAAGCTGAAAATTACTTACTGAAATTACATTTTTTTTGTTGTTGTTTTTTCAAGCACTGAATTTTGAGACCTGGATGATAGTAACAAACTCATTACATCAAACCCAAAAATGAATGTGGCATATTTTGGGGTTTGATGTAATCATTACAACTAATCACACTGTATTCAAAAAAGTGTACAAAGCGAACAAAACCTTTGAGAACCAGCCTTCTCCACTACAGTTTTCCTACAATGTCTTTTATTCTGATTTTTTCTTTTAAAACACACACTATTAAGATGCCCTTAATGACCTCTGTGGCCCTTTGAATGACCCACACCAGGATGTCCATGTCTCTCTCCTGCTGAGGAGCCCAAAACTGGGCACACCACTTCAAGGGTTGTTCCACCACACTGAGTAGAGAGGGAGGTCCTTGATTTGATGGCAGCACTCCTGATGAAGCCCAGGATTGCTGCTGGCTTTCTTGACAGCAAGGTCAAATTGCAGTCTCATATTCAGTCCACTGATCCCAGGTCCCCTTCTTTCACAAAAGATGATTTATTTTAGGAATTGGAAAAATAGTCCAAATCTCACTACATTCAACCCATTTTTAAGACACACTGCAGAAACTCAAAATTCAGGGTATCCTCATAAGAAAAAGTGCAGAATGAACTGCTGAACTCTCCATCAGCTTGTGAGCTAGACCCAGTCATGACTTAACTACATCTGCCTGAAGTTAAACCTAGATTTCTTCCTCTCTCCAAAAGAAAACATTGAATTAAAACATATTGGGACAGCAAAAAAAATTGCATCTACACATTGTACTGACTTAATGGAAGACGGGGTGCAGCGAATGTATTGAACAACAGTAATCCAACTGTGTAAGTCAGGTGCTGGTGGCTCTCTTATCCACAGATCTCACAACTGCTCTTAAATATTTAGCTCAGACCAATACATTTTATGTTTCACTGTGCCAATGTGCTTTAACTCAATGTTTAGGGAAAGGTACACTCCAGATACAGACAAGAATTTGTCAAGGCATGCAACTTAAGTGTGTTCGTTTGCACCCTTGTAATTTCAAACACAAACAAAACCCTGAGATCACTCTCCGCAGAGTTACATGGAAAAATTCTTACTTCAGCTTATATTAATGCTTAATTTTACATGGAAAAAACTGAGAAACATGTTTTGAGTTAAACCAAAGCAACTCATTCATGACAAACAAAATAGTGCCAGTCCAGCCAGACCAACATGCTGTTGCATATGCTATGATCTCCACACTGTGCTGCTAAAAAATGCACCCAATTAAGTCATATAATCAAAGAGCTTCCATCACCTCTTTGGTCCCAAAGCATTCCTGACTTCACCCAAGAAACCACTGCAACACACACTGGCATTATGACAACTAAAGCCATCCTGTTATTCCTTGTGTTCCATCAAGAAATGGATGTAGAAATTTAGAAGATCAAAATACAATTCCCAAACTTAGTAAGACTAAATGCGTACAAGGCAAAAGAGCATCACACTCCAGGACTCGGGATAGGAGGAATTACAGAATCTATAGCAAAAGAAAAGTGCAAACTTTCTTTTGGGAGTTTCTTTGGGGAGGGAGTTCAATGGGGTTTTTAAGGAAGTCTACACATTTCTACCTCTTTCCCATGCAATTTTAGGGGGTAGGAGAGAAGTGATTTTTTTCCATCATCTCTAAACAGGCAGGTCTGCTCTCAAATGAAACAAAAGGTCTTTAAATAATATATGCCCTTTAGTCATATATATGAGCAGGAAAAGGGAGAAATAAGCAGAGGAGACTAATGAACTATTTCAAGGAAGGCTGTCACCATCAGGGACAATCATCTGAAAATTAGAGTAAATAACACTTCCCACAAAAACCTCAAGTTTCTTATGCATGAGATTATTTGTAGCTATTTGGAAACACATGTCAAAAGCTTTCCAAGTCCCAGAAATTACAGCCATACCAAGATACTGGATATGACTGTGAACCAATTTTACAGTTGAGTACTTTTCTTTCATTTTAAGACAGTAATTGTGCTACTCATATATTACAGAGTTTCAAATAACTAACCAAAAGCTTCAAAATAATTTTATACTTGCAATTAATTACTAAATAGAAGCACACAGGATATAAACTAATCTCTAGCTTTCAGGCAGCAATAAGCATGTGTCATTCAAAACCCGGGCATCATCTGCATTTTAACCAAGCAGCCACGAGTTAGGGTTTCTAAAGAGCAGTATTTACTCAGAGGATGTTTCTTGCTTTTCTTCTCCATCACTTGCAATAGTCACAAGTTTTTTCTTCAGTATTTTCCCTCCCCTCTCAACTATTCCAAAAGGGATTAAGACCAGAAGATACACTGCTTAAAAGATGTCATCATTCAGGCTTATTTGTATCAAAAGCCTCAGTTTACTGCAGCTCCTACAGATCCCAATAATTTCAACACAGCAGGCCAACATGCTTTAACCTTCAGTACCTGCCATACTGCTGTGTGGGACCAAGGTCCTGGTGAATTATCAGTAGCCATCACTGCAGTTTGAAGTGCTGATATAAACACAGCTGTGAGTTAGAACAGCTCCAGGTCTGGTTCATGACTCTGCTGTGACACTGAGGAAACACTGGATTAACAACCAGGCATGTCTGAGATTTTTAATTTTAGACTCTGAACTGAAAGCTTTTTAATTGTGATAGCTGTCCCTTCTATATACATTTTTTAATATCCCACTTGGTGCATTTATCATCTAATCCTTTCTTTGGTGGCAGATATATTTTAGGTCAGTGACAGCCACTACTTGCAGATTTTGGCTAATCTGCCATAAACAACCTGAGGCAATGGCTATGCTAGGCTATGGCCCACACTCCCTTAATGTTGTTGAGACACGATTAGACTTGTTTTAATCTCTAATAGCCATTCTGCAGAGTGCCAAAACAGATGATTTATTTCTAGTACTCAGTAATTTTTTTCTTATTGCTGCATTCTAATTTGTATCTTATTTCCCTTCCCCGAAGCTTTGCTATTCCAAGAGGGGAAGATTGCTCCATAAATGAAGTCTGCTTCTGTGGTGGTCACTGGCACCAGCACTGCCTCTGCCCAACAGCCCCACACCATGCCATGGAAGACTTCTTAAGAATTAAAATGAGGAAGGAGATGTAAACAGCAGTTTGCAGCTGTCCTTCAGTCAGTCAAACCAGTTCAAAGGTCCTTATTCTCCTCTTTCACAAACATCATTTCTACACATCCCACCAGAGTTAGCAGGGCAGCTCAGATATGGCAAATTCAGTGATTCAAACCCCAGTGACTACACCAAGTGATGACTGTGATTATACCCACACCAAAAAACCCACAAGACTGCACACCTTTTTCTTGAGGCAAGCAGTTTTTATCTTGCCCTAAAATAATCCTTTCACAGACATTTCACAGATGTCTCATTAAGCTCTTTGTGTTTCAGCAGACAGAGGGGGCAGAAATTTCTCAAGCATTATTGTCTGCTGAGTGAGCCAAGCTACAGAAAATACAGCCTGAACTTGGACAGTAAGCTCACTCCAGAAGGCAAGACAGCAACCATGACACCAGTAGGAACAAATTCAAGATTTATATTAACCAAAGTAAATATCTCTAATACATCGTAGACTTTAATAATGTGAACTAACTACTTCATTAAGCACTTAGTGAAAATCAGATACGAGGATTATGGATTTGCTACAGATCCTCAGAATCAGAGTCCTGTGTTACATGGAGATGGTAGCAAGCCTTCAGATTTTTATGTTGCAGATTTAATGACCCTTGTCAACACACATCTAGGCTGTTCAGATCTAAGACCTTCACTACAGGACTGAGAATTAAATAATTTGTTTTGGCTACTCATTCATGCATTCTTTTGAAGGCTTCTTTTCAGGAAACTGAAGTGTGCTTGCCATGACACGTGATAAAAACCTGTTTTTCAAATACATTCCTTCTTCTTCAGACAATGTTCATGACACTTAAGTTCTTTGCACTGCATTGCAGGGAATTTGAGCTACCTCTTTTAGCTGGGCTTGAGCAAAAACTTACAATAAATTCAGCTTTGCTAGAAGTTGCTGTCCTGAAAACATGTAAATACTTACTCAATGGCAGCAAACTCAGTAACACCAACACTGTTGAATCCTCCATCAGTGGTCTACCTATCAAGTGTGCACATAAATGCTAATGTTCTACAAAGCAATACCAAGAATTTTAGCCTTATGTCCTCCACTATATAAACTCAGCTTAACATAACTTACAGCAGGACTGGGATGTAAATATTCAAAACAAAGTGCCAGCAAATTTGCAGAAAAATGTTTTGTACTCTCCTCTGTCTTCTTAGTTTATCCTTAATTTCAGGGAAGAATAACTGAATTATCACATATTCTGCTTCCTTTGATTCCTAGAATATACAGTGGGTCCAGCAAGAAAGTTTTAATGTGCATGGGAAAGGATGATGTTACATACTAAGCCAACTCCTGCTAATTACGCTACTCTTCCAGAGTATCAGAAGACCCTGTACAAATAATGATTTTCACTAGCTCTGGGAAGAAGAGACACCCACAGATAAGCTTTAAGTGTCTCACAGTTTGCCTTAAAAAAATTAAATTTTAGGAACACACTGAATGATGGTTAGGGAGAGGATTGTCTCCCAGTCATAACCTTGAGATAATCACCTCCTCTAAAGAAGGAAGATTGGCTGAGTGTGCAAAAGATGCAGCTCTCTTGAAAAATGTCACTACACCACAATCATCTGACTTAGTACTTGGGAAGCCCATCAGAAAAACTGAAAAATCATACTCCTGAATGTCAATTGGAAATCACAGAAAAACAGGCTTCAGAAGGAAACTCCCCAAGTCAACTTAGCCCCTCTCCCACATCCTAAGGCTTGCTCATTACACTTCTGATGTTCCTGAGAGATGATGACAATATATCCAGGATGTTCTTCTCTACTCCCATAAACTATTCCTATGTCTTGAAGAATTGCACTCAAAATGGAATAAAACCTACTTATGAAGCAAACACCACTGTGGGCATAAGAGCCCTCTGCAAACACCACAACACACAGCCCTCCATCCATCTCTGCAGGACAGCCTTACGAAAGCTAAAGACAAGAGAAGGTGTCACCACTCTGCACAACAACATGTTATTTTCTCAAGAGAGAGAAATTAGATTTGTTTGGCTTGGAGCATTCTAGACAAACCCATGTTTGGGTACTAACAGTATCAGATAAGCATTTGCAAACTGCTTATTTGTCCCATTTTGGTTCTGGAAACTGAAGCTGACTAATGAAATTTTCTTCCTCATTTTCTAAGCTTCCCACCCACACTTCTCTAATACAAACTGCTAAAAGGACAAAATCACCCGTATGGAATGGAAATCCTTCCAAACTGAAAGCAAATGATTAGCCATTGACAGATTGCCTCAACCAATTTTAAGAAACCTAGTTTGAACTGCATCAGATTTCATGACCCAGAAAAAAAATCCCACAAACTTGCTCAGGTGCACTGATCTTATACTGTTCTGACAGTAGTAGGAACAGTATTAGCTACCTGATTTCAAAAACTTATTAACAAAAAGACAAATAAAAATGTATTAAATAGTTCTTTTCTCCTACTGTCACCCACTTTTCTTCCCCTGAGAATACCTGAACAAGGAACATATGGTTCTGCTGGAGCTCAACAACAGAGCCTGCTGTGCCAAAATCAAATGTCATGACCACTATTTCACAGATGCACCTAGGAAATATTTCAGAACTTCCCAGTGAAATGAAGTGGCTGTAAAACCAAACCTGAATGCTTTATTCTACTAATATACATGATGTCTGGTTTTTCAAATTTTCTTTTAAGTTTAATATATTAGTCTTTGATTCAACACTTAAAGAATCAGTCAAAAGGCAAGGAACTGCATCCACTTATGAGAAGTAAACCAAGCACTGGTATTTCATGCAAAGTGCTCTACCACTCTCTGTAATCCACCTCACCATGAAATACTCAATTTAACATCATGTTCTCTCTTTAAACATACTACTGAACTCTACATCTAATTAAACATTATTTCATTCTACATAGATTAATTGCTGTCAGGATACAACAGGATTCCTGTTAATTTATTTAAAACACCTCTATACAACCATTTGCTCTGGGGAGAATTCCTTTCACCTAAAGGAAGTAAGGAAGGCAGGATTAAGAGAATAAGGACCCCTCTGGAAAAGTTCTTTGGCCCAACAAAGCCACTTCACTTCTCCTTTTACTGGTAATGGCTGTACCTCTCCAGCCATTATCTGAAGGATACAAGCAGCTCCAGCATTTGACGTGTCAACAAAACTAAGGATCTTGTTTCTTTGGGTACACACATTTAGCCTTTGTATGCCCTTTATGTACTAATCATAAATGTCCATCCTTACATTCATCTGGAAAATCTTACATCAGAAACACTGCAAAAACAACCAAAACACAGTCTGTGGTATGGAAGATGCTGACATGGTGATCTGAAGTTGCCCTCTGTTGCCTAGTTTCCATTTTCACTTCTCGCACACTTGAAGTCAGTAGTTTCTCAAGAAACTGTCCATCTCCCAGAGCAGGATAAACCACCAAATACTTTATTTTTATGGTTTATACTAAGCCCTTGCATTAACTCAGCATCATTTTGCAAAGAGAAAATATCAGATAATGCCAGATTTTCCTACAGATGAAAAACCTACCTATGTATACCCTAGAGGAAGATCAAGTTATCTCTAAGAAAGTATTGTGAAAATGGCAGTAGATCAGTGGCAAACTAGCTCACTTGTGTGCATCTGTGCACACAAGAGAAATACATTTCAGTTCTCTTTCCTCATTTTCACAAGGGTCCATCTAGCTCAGGACATCTTCAGTCACCACTGCAACAAATGCCAGGCCCAAAGGACACAGCCCCCAGCACAGCTTGTGCACAGGGAGAGCAAGGAACACATGTGAAACCCTGGGGAGGATTGAACGAGGAGGGAGGGACTATACACATACATAAACATTTTTAAGAGCACTAGAAGTGACACATGCAGCCTGCACTCTTATTACTTCCTAACATGGTCACTTTACAGTATTGAAAAACACCAGTTTCACCTGGATTCTTTTCCTTGCTGGCACAAACATTATTATTCAACATCATCACTTAAAAATATCCTGATTTTCTTCTTACCAGAGCATAGCAAGTGAGAATTCCTGTTTCAACACATGCAGACTTGCACGTGTTGCTGTCTACATTAAATAGACATCACATATAAAATCAGAGTTAACTTAGTAGACAGCAAGATTACTGAGGAAAAAAAAAATAATAATAATAAAAAATGCTTGGAAAATTAATTTCTTTTCCAAAGTGCAATGGGATAAGCCAGGTAATTATACTGGTTGAATATTTGGCTTGGCACCTAAGAACCAGCTGCATTTTTCTTTTTGGCTCAAGGTCTGGGCTGCCATTTCTTGCCACAAAATACTTAAGCTCAAACATATGTTCAGTTACAGATCTTGAGAAAAATACCTCGAGAAAATGTCAAATGAAACAAAGGGCTATGTGTTCCTTTTCTTTTCAAAACTAAAAACTTAACATAAATCACCACCATATCCATTTAAGCATTTAAGCCAAATTAATATTTACCCATGAGCCGGATCCAAAGCTATTGCCCTGGGCTGATCAAGGTCTTGCCAGAAGAGGACTTTTCTAGATGTTCCATTGAGATTAGCTACTTCTATCCTATTGGTTTCTGAATCCGTCCAATAAAGTTTTTTCCCAATCCAATCACACGCCAGGCCGTCCGGGGAAACCAGACCAGAAATGATGACATTCTGCACCACATTCCCAGTCTGGTTAATGTAAGTTTGCTTGATGGCTTCTTCACTCACATCTGTCCAGAAAACGATGCCTTGTGAATACTGGAAGTCAACCGCAGCAGCATCCTCTAAACCACTGACCACCACAGTGGACTCCAGCTTTGTGCCTCCAGCATCCACGAGCCGAACATCCCGCCGGTTGGCAAAGAGCAGAAAGGGAGATGCTACAGAAGGGAAAAAGAAAAACATGTTAGCATTACAGGCATCTACAGATGTTCAAGAGCTGACTATGTATGTGGCAGAGGAGGATTTCTTCTCCCAGACCAGCAGGGCAGGGAGTACAGAAGTGTCACCATCTCTGAAAACCTCTTCCTTCCCTATGTCAGACAGAAGTGTAAAACAGAGATAGAAGAGCAGGCCCAATTCTTTTTCTATGGGATGTGAATAACATCTTCCACATAGTTAAGAGTTCAAATCAAGATCTTTGAACAATACCTTCAACACCTTCTGTCTGTTGTTCTAACAACTGACAAATTAGAACAAATTAAGTCTTCATGGTTTAGCAGCTTGGTTCAACCAGTTGAATTAGTAACAACACACAGAAAGCAAGCTCTGATGCCTTTTAGTAGCAGGCTGAAAGCTAACACTACTAGACACAACATCCTGAAATGCTCCTACCAAGTGCCCTCTCAGACAGCTGAAACTGGGAGAGTTTCAGAACTCCCATCTTCTCTCCTGCACCACAGCAAGAGAAATTCAAGACACTTTGAAGGCAGACAATGACATGGGTTGGGTGTTCATGAACACTGTTGTTAGCTGACAGAGGCAGAGAGAGCAAAAGGACAAAGGTTTTCCAGCTTCCTCAATCTCTCCCCAATTTTTCTAACTCAAGCAGTAGCTGCTGGAGTTCTACACCTGTCACCTGCTGACTACCAGCTTCATGTGCAACCACTTCATTTGATGTGTTGCCTCCAATGCACAGTCAGCACAGGTCCAATCACTCACTACTCAAGGAATAACAGGTAGAATAGAGCAGCATATATCTCCTAGGGTTCAAGTTGTCATATAAGTACCTGTAGTTTTAAATTTATGCTACTGTACATAATATATGAGTTACTTCTTGATATTGTCTTTCAGATTCAATTCCTCCCACACTTTTTAAAAAAGACAGTTTATACAGTGTCTGATTTGCAGATCTGCAATGCTGGCAGCCCTGTTAGATGCTATCACCTTTCTCATGAATACTAGCTCTGGCTACATTCTCACTGCAGAGTGTGTGCCTCTGCACATCCTTGAAAACAGCTAAAGTGTTTATGTGCAGGCCAAGGACCTCAGTCAGAATATATAACTCAACTTCAGATGAACTCAAAAACATGCATAAAAATTCAGAGTTTTTTATTATTATTCTCCATGGTCTTTTTCCCTCCCTAAGTCAGGAAAGAGATTGGTTTATTTTGCTTTTTGAAGGAAGAGTATGCTGATGTAATTTACATCACCTGGTGGTTTTAGTGAGGGTCTTGCACAGCAAAAAGAACCAGTTGTTATTATTAATGTTTTGCTGAAGATGTAGTATCTTTGTTCTCTACAATATTTAACTCAAGAAAGTTTATACAGCTTGAGGAAAATTATGTGTTGAGAAATGAAGTCTCAGTATCCCTGTTTAATTTTGCTGGCGTGCCAAGTCCTTCTCTCAGTCATCTTTAAAAACACTAGGAATAGTATCAGGAAAGTCCGACAGGTTAGTTATTGCAAAGAGAACAAAAAGTCTAAAATACCAAATGCTTATTTTCTTCTCTGCAGCTCACTGGTTCCCCATAGCCACATCTGTTTTAAGTGGCACTGTATCATACCATTTGAACACTTGGGAAGTTTCATGTTAGAAGGCTCTAAGTCACAAATTCTTTGGGGCAGAGACCTTCTCAAGTTATGCACACTGCCTCACAAAACCAGCCCCACATCCAGTCAAAGATCAAAGCTGTAAAAAGCCTATGTAAATTCTTTTTTAAAATATTGTCCCAAAAACATGTTTAGAGAAATCTGAATAGATGGATTTTCATCTAGCCATTTCCATGCTAAAGGCATTATTAATGCTACTACAAAGGAAAAACGAACCTGAAATATCAAGTCCAATCAACAGCAGAGGAACTCAACAGCTTCTTAACTAAAGATCAGACATGAAAAATGTCTAATCCAATCAGTATCAACATTATCCCAGCTCCCCATCCCTTTCAACAGCTTTCTTCCCTGCTGCTGTACACAGTAGGGCAGCAGTGCGCAGATAACACGTTAACTACTGCGTTCTCTGTCACTTCTGTTCTTCAGAGATGTCCTGACTGCAGGGCAGCTGCATTGTGCTGGCCATGAGCACCCAGCAGGGAAATCACACTGCCCTGCTTGCAATTGCGTTAGAACTTCGCTGCACTATACACTCACCTAAACCGATTTATTATTGAAAATGGCCAGGCTTTATCCCCTTCAAGAACAAGTATTCCACTTCCTTTGGGAAAAGACAAAGAAGAGAAGGCAGAACTCTGATTCTGAAAACTGTATTAACTTCTCCACTCCTTCCCAACAGCCTATTTTTTTATTCCAAATTTTATTTAAAAAAATGGTTACAGAGCCCTTTTAGAGCAATACTCATTAGGAAAACAAACAAACAAACAAAAAAACAAGAAAAAAACAAAAACTAACAAAAACCAGTGATCTGCTTCTCTACCGTAATACTTGCCTGAAATGCTGCTGAAGAAACCCCATGTCTCTCATATAAATGAAAGAAATAAAGCAAAAGTCAGAAAAGTACTTAAATGCTCAGCTTTCACTGTCTTGTATTTATCACTTCAGGTCAGAATGTGATGGCTCACGAGCAGGCAAAGTCAGTTCTGGTAACTCTACAGTTTCCACTAAATACAATTTCTAAGATGTCCCAAGAAAAGTTCACAGAACTTTTCAAATTTTCAACTTTCCCAGTTAGTAAGCAGTAAATGTGAAAGAGACAACCAAGACAACAAATGTGTTTCTAGAAAGATAAATGCATAGAATTTAGGTTCATAAAATCACTAAACTCAGCAGTTTAGCAATTCCAAAGATACACTCATACTCTACAAAGTGACAACCAACTGGGGGTTTAAGGCATGAGAATGAGAAACAAAGCTCAAAAATCATCAAAACAAATGGCATTGACAAAACACTTGGTTTGCTGTGCCATCAATAAACCATGCTAGAGATTCAAGGTCATCCCACCCATATATGGAACAAATTTATTTTGAATCCCACTTGAAAGTAGAATCAAAACTTCATTTCCAAGAATGTGAAAACTAATCTCCTTCCAAATCAAAGAAGCTGTCTCCTCAGTCCTGAACCAGGCTTGATGGTCCACAGAACACTCCTATCCCTGATGCATTTAATTCTTTACTGCACAACGCCTGACGAGGCAAACTGGAAGGCAAGGCCCAAAAAAAGCAGCAATAACTGACTACCATTAACCTTCAAGTGAGCTTATTTGTTTCACAGGAGAAAATATCCCTTCCTTGAGAAGTCTTTCCATGGTTAGAAGGTTAAGAGACTCAAAAGAACACTGAGCATTATGCTCTATTTTGATCAGCAATACTCTTGACAAGTGCAAATTGCTTGAAGAGGGAGACACCAGTTTCTATTTTAAAAAAATAGAAGAATAAACAATGAAAGGATGATTGCTGAATGTGGAGGATAAACTGTTTATATCCAGCCTATTACCACACAATTAAACGACATTTTAATGTAGTCACAAAAAAGTATTCTTTTTCAGTAAAATTAGAACAGCTCATATTTTTCCATAATAGGCAATATTTAAAACATCTGTACATAGCTGCAGTTCACAGTCTCTGGACAAAACAAAAAAAGAACCTGAAATCCCACAAATTTTCAAATAAACTCTAAACAGATAACAGCCTGAACTATACACAGCTACAGAATTTCTTCTTGCAGCAATTCTACAGTCTTGCTTGGATCGTGCAATGGTTGATCAAAACCACTTCATTCAAGAAAGACATATTATTTCTGTGCAAAAACCCACCAATTTTCCTGTGGTTTTCTGCTAACTGGAAAACACACCCTTGACTTGCAAATGTAGTGAGCTATCTACACAGAAGCCTATTGTACAACCGTGTGAAAACAGAGCTTTTCCTAAGTCTGTTAACTGCAGAAAAGGAAACACTTCTGATCAGACAGGGTAGGAATCAAGCAAGGGTTCAATTTCCAGCTTTGCCTTTGATCCTTTAAATGCTCATTCCCTGTCCATGGCCAATTATTAAATTTTAATTGTTCCACCTGCATCAGGAAATCTGTTTTGTGCAGACATAACTTAGGACTCGAGGATTTGTACACTTTTGTATAATTTATTTGGTTGACCACCATAAACAGTATCAGTTTCTGAACTCAGTCATTAATTTCCAAACTTGTTTAATTGTGCCCATTTAGAGCACTTGAATTTTATTAAGTGCTTCAGGAGTACCCATTAGCCCCAGTAAACTGACATGGAACAAACAACTAAAAAATGTACTATTTGGTCTTTACTACTAGTTTCAGTAATAGCTTTCTAAAAACCAGTCTGACGAGGCTCAATATACATATTAAGACTAAGAGGATCATGAATGATAATCAACAGTGCATTTGTCATCAGTTGTTGGTTTTTTGCAGAGGTGCAACAGTTCTGAGACAAGTTTAGCAAGAGTTTAAAAAAGTTATATTTATACTACTGTTTCATATTTGTTGACATGCCTACATTTTGTCTCCTTCCCCTTAAAGCCAAAATAGAAAGACATGAGAATACTGAGGCACATGCATGGTTTCTACCCTTGAAAGCACCAGAAGCACAGAACAAACACAAATGCTATGTATAGCACAGGAGAAAAGCCTAACTTACCAGTTCTTAAACCAGTTAACTAGGCTGAAGTTCATGGAAATGTTTAACTGTGATTGTAAGAAAAGTGACTGAAGATCTTGGGAACCTGGCACACAACATGAAATGAGGGTCTCATTTTAATAAGCATACAAGTGAAAATAGCCATCCAAAATTACAGTATGTGCACCAACTCATATTTTAAATATTATTTCAATCCTTAACAGGACAATTGCAGTGGAGACCTCTGTGGTTAAGCCATCTGTACAGATGGACAGAGAGAATAGCATAATTCTTGCAGCAGCCAATGTCCCAAGCCACAAAAACATTTATTACCAAAGAAGTAAAATCCCCCACACACCCCTACCACAGGCATGCAAGATGGTAAAAAACAAACATGTCAAAACTTTTGCACCCAAGGCTGCACCATGTTATGTAAACTCTTAGGCAGGATATGGAATTAGCATGCAGCAGCCCTCTACACTTAAATATAGCTGCTATGCAGAAACAAGACTGTGTAAGTAGGGTCCTAACAGCCATAAATTAATTGGAAAAACCACTTCTACAACACAAAATGATCCTTCTTGTCCAGCTCTAACTCTCTGGAGCACATGGAGGCTTAGATCTTGGATGTCATAAAATCACAGAATGGTTTGGGTTGGAAAAGACCTTAAAAAACATCCATTTTTAACTCTGGCTGCCATGGGCAGGGAGACCTTTGAACAGGTCACTCAAAGCCTCATCCAGTCTGACCTTGAACACTGACAGGGATGGGGCACCCACAGCTTCTAAGGGAAATCTGTTGCAGGTCTCACCACTCTCACAGAAAACAAATTTCTGCTTAATATCCAATCTAAAACCACTCTCAGTCTGAAGCCAATACTCTTTGTCCTGTCACTACATATTCTCATAGAAAGTCTCTCTCCATCTTGCTTCTTTTGCCTTCAGGTACAACTAGGTCAACTCAATGCCTTCTTATCTCCGTGTTGAACAACCCCAATTCTCACTGCCTTTCCTCGTAGAAGTCCTCCATCCCTCTAATCACTTTGGTGCCCTGCTCTGGACTCTCCAGCAGGTCAATGTCCTTCCTGTGCTGGGAAACCATCAACGTCTAAAGATAACATTGAATGTTGATCTTCCTGTACTAACTGCACATACCCAACCCAAGCTTCAGCCAGGTAGAGTTCTCTGAAGAACAGAGGGCTATAGCCGTCATCCTCAAAACATGCTATTGAAAATAAAGTGAATTCACAGTGTAATAACTAAATTACAGAATATTCATTTACAGAGGTAAATGGTAGCAGTTTGAGGGCAGAAGACTAAAAAAACAAAAATCAGGACTCCTTGGTTTCACTCCCACACATTTCTTCCCCCTTAGCAAAGAACTTGAGCAGGAACCTCAGCCCAACAATTTGTAAAAATCATACCTCCTGCTACAAACATACCCTTCCTTCTGCTATTAATTATGTCAAAGGGCTGTAGTGAAGCCACTCATGCTCAAGTAAGGCACTTGAAGTTATTCCAGCAGACGGCTCAGTGATGCACTCAGCTTTTCATTCCTGAATGGCTAAGACTTCTCTCTGTGACCTGATTCTCTCAGTGATGGCTGGTTTATAGCACTATTTGAAGAGGAAAATACACTCCTTCAAATTACATCCCATTCCTCTAACCCTCCTGTTCATTTCATTTGATAGGAATTTGGCTTTCCAAACCATAAGGTTTGGATATAAACCATATCAAATAAGGAGGATTAATTTCCATTTTATCTGATTTTACTTAGAATCAAGGTCTGAAATTCAAGATGACACCACTAAGAATATTATACATTTACACATATTGTGTACAGCAGGTAATTTTGGTTACCTGCCTCTTTACCAGCCTATATTTTAAATTATTCACATGTTTATACCAGGCATACACCAGAGTGCAATAATTCAGTCCACACTAGTGTCCCATATTATAAAACATATTTGGTAAAAGTTTTTTTTATTAATGCCAAGTATTATATTGAGTATCACTGCAGAATACCAGAAGACAGACAGGATTTCAGTGCTCAGATCTATCTGCTGTCAGGATATGATAGAACCAAGACTAATGTACCTAGAAGAAGTTACATGGCTTTATCCACAAATACACTTGGAAGTGGGTTATGTAAATAAATTACTCAAGTTTAAAGGACATCTGCTTTGGCAGCAGCAAGCTGGAAAGGGTCCACAGAAAGTATATAAAAAAGGGTTTAAGTGGGTTTAGAAAACATCTGAAGCTTGTTCTTCTCATCAAGAAGAAGACCTGGGAAGGTTGTGAGATAAAAACATAGTAAAACAACAGACCAATCAGCAAACACTTTCAAGAGAGGCTGAAGTTCAGTTTTCCTCAGCCAGTGGAGAAAGGACACAATGAAGTAACTAGATCAGGTTAGGCTTTGTGGCTTTCATTGATGGGGAAGAGAATGAAGACACAATGCAGAGACATTGGGGCATGCTACAGAAGCAACAAAACTGCTTGCAAAAGGTGACTTCCAACAGCAGTTGGATAGCCATTCCCCACATACGGTTTTTGTACAGTTAATTCCCACCTCAAGAAAGGAATTTCTTTTATGTGTCTTGAAATCAAAAACTAATTTAAAAAAAAAATTTAAAAAAAGCTCAGTGGACTGAATTCCCCATACGGTTTCACTGAAAAATCTTGATTAAGGGGATCTGGGATTAATTGTGTTTATGCCAGGTCTTACACAAAATAGTTTTGAACTTCCCAGTAACTCACATCACTGTTTCTAATACCCTCCCAAAAGAGATGAATTTAGCAGCTTTATCAAATAGTAATGTTAAAATATTGTTAAAGAAACTTCGAGCCACTTTTGTTCTATTTTTTAAATAAACAAGCAGCAAGTCTTTTGAAGATCTTGTTATATTTTTCGCATTGCACAGGGTTCCCACACACACAGTAATGACAGGGTTTTAGGAGGATGAGAGTCACTTCAGACCACTGGTTTTGTTTGGCAGCCTAGTTTTTAAATAATAATGTTAACAGTAACAACAAAATATAGCACTGATTATATACCATTTCATCTCCACTGGCCGAAATTAGTTCATTTCCCTTGGTCAAGAGATGCCAAAGTCTTTCTCTGAAGAGCATGCTCTGAAGAAGTCCAGCAAAGGTTCTTTATACAAATTACGAAATTTAGGATTTGTTCTATTTAGCTGGGTGGCAATTAAATACTTATAAAATCTCCACCAACACACTCTGAACATATTCATTTTTCTTCTGTCCTGTCTCTAGTTGTATTACCTACTTCAAGTAAAAAAAAAAAAAAAAAAGGATCACATGTCAAAAAAGCAGTTTTTGCATTCAGTGTGCATACTTCAGTGCACTTGCATCTCTTCAGACTCTGGAAGCAAGCTACATGTGTTCAAGACCACTTTTATGTGGACACATTATTTTAAAGGAGGGTTTCTCAAACTTTCTCTCTTTTCCCAAGACCACCCATTAAGCACACCACACAAATGCCTCTCCTGGTGCACCAGGCAGTGGCTCTCAGACTGCCCTTTTACTGCTGCAGCAAATACTGGAACTGGTTACATAGGACAACATATTTCATCTTCTAACACAAGCAGCTGGAAAGGACGACAGCCAAGCCCATGTGAGCTGACAACACTAAGGACCACCAAGCAGCATACAGAACATATTTAAAGATCCGCTGAAAAACTAAACAAAACCCAAAATATCAGCTGTGATTTGGGGACACATCAACTTACGATGAGATACTCATCAGATAAGACTTGCAAGCACTTTAAACATTTAGAGAAGAACATGATTCACTAGATCATAAAGCAATTTTTATTTGGTCTGTATTGTTAAGAGGAAATTTCTAAACATTATTGCAAAACTGGTTCTTGGCAATCTCTTTCTGTGCAATGCACAACTGGTGTTCAGCCAAACAGTTTTGAGGATTGCAGCCTCATGCAATCCCGACTAGTTAATGTTAAGCAGATAAAATCTCTGCAGACTGAACCCCCCACATCTTCCTGACCTCAGGAAAGTTCTCACTGGAGCTTTTTACAGAGGTTAAAATATATATGTGATTTTCCCAAAAGCAGCATACTGTTCACAACCACATTTGTTCTTCTGAGGCTTCTGCTGCAATTTGCTATTCAAGAATCACAACACACGTGACAGCTTAAATACAAATATACCATCTATTGGGGATTAGGGAATTGGCTTCAGATAGACACCACCAATGTGCTCTGGAAACCCGTACTTTGAAAATGGCTGCAAAACTGAGCATTCTCTAATCTTACAAATCTGCTTTTGAGTTTGGTGCTGGTTGGAGATTAGAACCTGCTCTCCAAGGGGGCTTAAACTGACAATTTCCATCAAACTTCAATGATGATGGTCAAAGCTCCCAAGGTACACTGAAAATCCCACTCTAAATGAAGACAGTAAACCCCACAAGAAAGGTGAAAACTTCCCTTCTCTAAGAACAAGTAGGCAGCAGTACTTCACAGATCTGCATTGGGAGGTTTGAGTCCAACACAGTGCCGCAATGGAGGGACTGGAAAGCAGAGACCCATCACACACACTTGGGAGATCCACTAGCACCACAGCCAGCCTCCAATCCTCCTTCTTGTTAAATTAAGAACAGTGTGACACAAGGAAAGCTGTCACAGATCCCACACACCACCTGCTATTTCAAGATGTACTAAGCAACTTCTGCAGACCCATCACAGACTGCTGCACTGGAGGCTCACCTCCTCCAGCTGCACAAAGCTATGGTCTCTGTGCTGCTGCCCCGAAGAGTGGAAGATGCTGTAAGCATTTCCAGTTTGCAACCCTGGGCCAAGAAAAGTAATGCTATGGGTAATCTTTAATGACAAATTACTTCCACTGGAGGAAGAGGAGTATTGCTTTATATACAGCTCCAACTCCGTAAGAGTGTTCACCATATTCCACACAGCATTCATACAGTTTTCTTTGTGAGAATTAATATGGCACTCTGCTTGTACCCACAAAAGTGGGAAACAGCCTGCCCATTGAGATTTCTGGTAATTTCTGATTTTAGAATAAGCAGAAGTGGTACTGAAGTAGCCTCTTACACAACACTGCTGTTGGGCTTTGCCAAAACGGGTAAGTGCAGAAGGCAGTGCTTAAAAATAGGGTTGGGGGATGTGACAGGAAAAAAATATACTTGGATGTTTCACATTCTGTGATGCAGAGTACATGGCAACAATTTTCCTGTTGTTATTCTAAATGCAATAGGCATGGATTTCCCCCCACCCCCATGATACGCTCAACAATTTTAAAACTGCAGAGGAAATTGAAGATTTGTCCTACTTCTGCATAAACTGGTTTAGAAGAATGCAGACAAAAGGGTGACTTCCTTGAACATCTAAACATGACTTCTTCTGGGAATAACAGTTCAGGTCAATCCATGAATGGAAAAAACCCTGCATCCCCTTTTTAGATTCTGGATGTCAACGGGAGCAAGGTTCTTTTCTGTTATTTTTTCTTTTTCAGTATTCCTCCTGGGTTTGGCAGACAGCTGTCTGGCCAATAATAGTGGATTACACAGTGATGAGAGTTCCAAACTTTTAATGAATAAAATAGTGGTTCTATATAATTTGGAAAATTTGGCTTGCAAATTTTATCCAGGACTTGAACAAATACAGTTTGACAAAGGTATGCTTGTTTCTGATCTGAATTGTTTCCAATTTTTAGTTCCAGTTCCAGATGTTAACTCCAAAAAACACAAATCTTCAGAAAGCTGAAAAAAAGATATTTTACTTCTATTTCCACCAAAGGTACAATATGTACTGTATTTGTAAATTGCAGAAAAAGAGACTCAGAAATAGCATGTGCTGGATTCAGCTGCTGACAAGTGTTACTCATTGGAACAAAAATGCAGTCAAGTCTCAAATGCAGGTTCCACAATTTGTTGTGGTTTTCTTCTAGCAGTTAAGAATATTCACAAATAAAACCACCTTGTTAAATGGAACCTGCTACATGATACTGAGCTTTAGAGAGTGTAAAGTTAAGAGAAGTTTTTAGTGCCAAGTTGTAGACACAACTTCTGTTTTTTGTGCAGACTATGTTCCAGTCAAATATTCAAGATTTAATTTTTGTGAGAGATTGTTAGGAAGGAAGAAAAAAAGAGGGTGAGGTGAAAAAGGTTATTTCAGATAATGAAATCTGTAACCTTGTGCTTGTACTTATATCACTGGTAATACTTAATTTACCACCTTGAAGGCAGCAAATAAACAGAACAACCTGTTCCAAGCTTTGCAAATCACTCCTTGCAGAAGATGACTCTGCTTTAGCCAAGAACATTGATGCAACCAAATCAATTCCTTATGGCTCCTTTTATCTTTTTAAGGTCAGTATTTGTCGTGCAAGTTATCTGGAGTGTTTGTACTGATGGAACTACAAAAAGCAAGATCTGCTAGTTTAGCTTAAGAAACATAAAATAATCATCTATGTTATTTGTCTTTCAACAACATAGAATTAAAGGATGTTTCCAGACAACACAGTTGTCATCTCAAATCTTCCAGAGTAAAAGAGTCTCCACATTTGGAGAAGTGTTGATAATATTTAAAAGAATGCAGATTGCATTAGTTCTGTACCTCAATGTATAGACTGGTAGTTTGTGTGTGCAAGAAAGGAAAGATGTTTTAGAATTCAGCCCCAGAATACCCCATTCGTTTTTTGTAAAAGGTTTTGAGCCTAGATAATTATTTAAAAATTTTAAAAATCTAAGAGGCAATGGAAATTTGGGGATTTAAAAGGTAAGTTACATAGGAGCTGTTTAACATTTTTGTTTTGTTGTTTTACAGGTAATTACTGCTCTGTATCGTTTCAAGATTATTAACTGGTCAGTCTCCTTGGTGTCTGTTGAATTCTGGTGTTTGCAGAATGGTGTGATATGCATCTATTGATTGTGTGGTATGTAATCAAGGACAAAGAACCCAAAAAGGAGACTAAAAACAATATTAAATAAGTACTGGCATGGTGCACCAAGGGAAGGCCGTAAAACTGAAAAAAAACCCAGAAACTGTGTGAATCAAACTGCAGCTACACTGTGTTAGGAGGGATCTTGATTTAAATATGCCCTTTGCATTGGGCTGGGTCAGAGAGGTTTTGTTCTGCTGTTTGAATTGGCCACCCATTCCTGCCCCTCCCCAGAGACACCTTACTCCCCAGTCTCCCACTACATCACAGACGTTTTGGTGTCCTGAAATCTGCTCATTTGGCTGCACACAGCTGCTTTCCTTGGGCTGATCCTGTCAAAAGGATCTTGGTTTTAACAGGCACATAGATTTTATAGAAAGCAATAAGGCGACTTCTCTGCCCAGCTCAGCTGCAGACAGACAGACAGAGCACCTTCTCCTATGCTACTCTGTCTTGTCCACACACAGTGACCAGGGGAAGGATCTTTAGAAGAGGTTTTGTGCTTACAAAAAATAATACATTGGTATTCACAGGTCTGCTGTACAGTTATGCTTCACGCATAAACCTAGGCATGCACAAACTCCCAAACTAAAGATTTTTAAATATGTCCATGTAGAGCTATGACAAATGATTAGCTATTTTTCAAGTTACTCTTATTTGCCTCTTGACATTTTCATGTGTGTCTCAGTAACATCTTAGGGGCATAAGAAATTAACTGTCTGCACTGCATAGGCAAGAGAAGCTGCCACAATGTTGTCAAACACTCTCATATTACAGAAACAGAAAGTAGGAGAGGTACTAGAAAAGCATGGTGCACCTTGACTTCAACAGTAGATTAACTCCAGAAAGAGCTAAGAAATAAAAAGAAATTTAAAAAAGCATTTGTTTCTTCCCCAAGTCATTTCGAGACTTAATTCTTCCTTTTCCTTCTACACGTGATTTCCCCACCTGTATAAACAGCCAAGCCTAATTATTGTTTTAACCCAACACATATCTGCCTTTCCCAAACAAGAAAGGAAACAAATGTCTAAAAAAAAATGAAATTCATTATAAAGGGGGAGAAAGGGGGGATCAAAAAAAGTCAATTTTGTCCTTGCAGAGAAACAAGGTGAGGGGAAGAAAAGTAAACAACAAACTTTACACAACAACAAACCGTGGTCATTCATACAATGGAGACACCTACAAGCCAGAATTGTGATTTGCACCCTGAAAGACTCAGGGTGGACACACTGGGAAGGACTGTCACAGCTGACAAACTTGCAGTCTAGAAATACAAGGCAAAGAATGAAAGGAAACCCACAGAGGACCAGGATTAAGGGTCATGCAGTCCGTGGCACAACCCAGGTAAGAGCCCAGTGTGCTAATCAGGAACACAGCAGAACCACAGCCAGTGTTTCTTTCCAGACAGAGTAACTCGTATCTTTTCATACCTCAAGATAGCTTACAATTCTCTTTTTTAAAAAGGCACAGATTTTGCTATGATGAGTGGTTTAGGAATGATCTCAGCCACTCCACATCTCCCATTCCTTTGGCAGCTGAGACAAGGTGTACTGCAAATAAGAAACAGGATTTCTGATAAGGAACAACAGGATTTCTGCAGAAGGAAGGGCACAAGTGTGTTAGCATTAGACAAGGAAGCAGTATCATGGAGGGCAGAACAACATGCATTTGTTTATACTATAACAAAACTAACTCAAGCAATGTGTGGCCAGGATTAGTCTAATCATCCTGTTTTATGCACCCATATTGCCTTTCTCTACTCTTCATTTGCACTACTTGTCTGTGCCTGCGTTGCTACATGTAAATTTTCCATTGAGAGACAGATTTTAATGTAAAGGTGACAGGAGAACTGGAAATTTTACATCAAGTAAAAAGTCAGTGGCATTATTTCACTCCTCACCCAAGATTTCATAAGCTGCTCAGAATTGCACTGTCTCTGTCAGGAATTCTACATCAAGATTGCAGTACCAGTGTAGCAATTACACCTGTTTCAGCAATGAAGATGTGACCCAGGACTTTCGCAGCAGGTAAGTTTCTCTCTTGGTGTCTGGAAAACATCCAGGGTATTTCAGACGAACAGTATTCCAAACAACTATTTCAACCACACACAACAGTTGAGAAAAATTAACAAATACTGCAGTTCTTCAGACACTGGACTGGGAGTCTGAAGCAGAACACACGTAACACACTCACCACTGCAGAGCTCTGCCCAGCACTGAACACGTTCACAGCTGGATTAAGGATCAGAGTCATTTGTCCTCTGTCTGGTGAATGCCTTTTAGCACAGCAAACTTATTACAACCAGTTTTACACCTCTTCTATTTCCAGCTGTTGCAGACTGTTTTGGAGTTAAAATGTCCTGGATCCCACCCTCCCCTATTAAACATGTGCATATCCTTTTACTTATTAAAAACATCACAAAATATAACTGTTAATACAAAAAGCTATGTATGACCCACAGCCTAAAATCACGTTTCGAATCCAGAAATGTCAGATACTAGCACACTGTCAAGTACCAACTGCATTTTAACTTTTGATAACCAAGAGTGTGCAGCAGACTGTTAATAAACATGAAATGCACGCAAGAAATGAGCATTTGCATTTAAGTAACTCCCTCCAGGTATGAATGACAATTACTAAATACAAAACAAACATCTGCTCTCTTATAGTACAATAGGGGCTTGTGAACCCAATCTAACCCACATATTTACATGCACAAGGAAGGGCTTTTTTTTCCTACATACTGAAGGGGCAAGATTTGCCTAAAAATATGTTATGACCTAAATCTAAGACTTATGTGAATAGTTTCAAAAACAAACAGAAGACACCTTAAATTTATCTGTGAAATGCAAGAAAATTGAACATGCTGTCTGCATTCACCTAACCTTTGATGCACTGTCTGAAAGAGAAGGCAGAACAGCCAGAGTATTGTTAAACTAGAGGAAAACCCTACCTTCTCTACAAATTAGATGTAAACTAGACCACAAAAGCATTCACATATTACAAAAGATTACTTTCTCCTCAAAAACACCAAAAAAAGCACCTACCAACAAAACTAACAACAAGCCACACCAAACAAGCACTAACTCGAAACACAGCTGAGGAAAGTCCTTCACTTCTCTACTAAACTTAGGTAGCTCCTGTAACTAAATAATTGCTTAGAGTTCAAGCAATCATCACCTTGCCCTTGCAGAAAATGCTGTAATATTGCAACAATAGCAGTAGTAAGTGGAAATAGGAAAGTCCTTTATCAAGCTCATCTGGCACAGAAACAAACTAAGACGTAAAGGAAAATTAAAACTTTTTCTCCTTTAAAAAGGGGACCCAAATACATGTTATCACTTCTGTAGCAAAGAGATTCAAAACCACCAACTTACTTTATAAAAGCCACCCAGGGGCCAGTAACTACAAGTCATTATCACCTTTTCACTGCTGTGCATCAAGGAGCTCTGAAATGAGAAGATGCTTTATTTCTCCTAGGTTATTATCAACATATGAAAAACATCAGCTTTTTAAAATTTTACTTGGAGGAAGTCAGGACATCTAAAACCTCTCAAGAATGTGTTCCACTGATTATAGCATTAAGTTGTTTCCTTTATAAAACCTCAAAATGCAAAGGACATTTTTATATAGATATAGACACACATACACACACACATATATGTATGATTAATGAGCTAGTAAGACTTGACATCAAATGACACCAAACGTTTCTAAAGGCAACAACATAAGTCAAAATTTTCAAACCAAAAACTTCAGCTGATGCATTAATTGTCCAAGGACACCACAACATCAAAGGAGAAAACATCTATCTACTCCAGAGAACAGTTAATCCATACAATTAACCCTCCTTCACATCACATCACACTATAAATGCGAACACATGCTCCGTTTCTGCATTGTTCAGAAGATTCTCCAAGATGCTATTCTTGTCACTAATGAGGTGCAGCACAAACAATTAAAGACTTGCAAAAATAACACACAGAGCTTACATTTTTTTATTCAAAAAAGAATCCCCAACACCATCATATCACAGGCTGTGTAACATGTGAATTGCATAGAAACATGTGGCATCATCCTTCCTTCACAGCTGAGTATGTTAGACCCATCAAATCCTTGATCTTTCAGTATCAGATTTATTAGACTAAATAAAACATTTTAGCCTATATCATTGATCAGTTCCCTCTTTCTCCTCTCTGATGCAGGTATTTATTAATAATATGTTTGATGGAGGGGTGAGAGTGGTGACAGAAGAACAGAAGGAAGTTAAAACAATAAAATAATAATTAAAACAGTGAGTAAGGATAAGACATCCCACAAAACAAAAGATAACTAATGAGGTTACTCTCAGGCCTAGTTTACTACGTGACCACAGATTTTTGTGCTGTCACTAGAACGAGCATGGAACTAAAGCAGAATGCTGCTTCAGCTAAAACCCCTGGACACTTCCAAAACACTCCATTTGAAACACAGCCTTGTTCTAATCTCCACCAGGTGTTGCCAACCAGCCCCTTCTGGCTCAGTGTAATGCCATTAGTTATGAAAAGTTCCCAGTAGGCTCAAAAATACATAAAATTGGTAAATTCACTGAATGGCATTACATTGTTGCAACTTCATTTGCATGATCTGTGCCTATATATTGCATTAGGGGGGAAAAAAAACCCCAAACACACAGAAAACCCACAACCATTCTCTAGGATTTAGGAAGCAGTAAGGTAATGAGTTGCTGAGTTCTGTGTCAAATAAGCCTCTGGGGAAGATTAAAAAAAACCCTAAAACCTAAAGAATAAACTGCAAATAAATTAAATTCAGACCTTTTCTGGTAGCACCAATCTTACAAGTGTATAGAAAGATGTGCTTTGAGATGGCCAAAAGACAAGTTTCAGGAAATCTTGTTTTTTAAACATGAACTTGCAGCTGTCAGAACTAGGAAGTTTTGTGCCATTTCAGACACTGGGAAGAATTTTAAAACCATTACTACTTTGCCAGTGCAACAGGTGGTACTGAAGTGGGGAGATCTGTAGTCTCCAGCAGAGTCTGACCATACACTTGGCACATGCTCAGCCAAACGTGGGAGAAAGCATTCCATGCCTGCCTATCTGCTGTACACTGATCTATCTGTCAGTGTTTTGGGATCATCCCACACAAAATTTTCCTCTTAGGATTAAGCAATATTTATGTCGGGGTTTTGAATAAATTAACATTCCATCTTCCAAAGTCTTTCTGAAAAAAGATAATAAAACACAGTCACTTCTGGCCACATACACAAGAGATCTTACAACTGACATCATACACATCAATAACTACAAAAAAATAAAAACACAAACAAAAAAAACCCCAACCAACCAAAAAAAACCCAAAAAATCCAAAAAAACCCTGATTTTTTCCCAGTCATCTTACCTTCCTGGTGAAGGCCAAAGTTTTGGAACTGAATTTGAATAGCTTAAAAGCTAAACTTTCATTAAAAGAAATACTGCCAAGCACACTAAGCAAACACAAGTTACTCAAATACTCACAGTAATCTGTTCTCAGTGTCCTGCTGAAGTTTAAATATGAAAATAACCCTGTGAAGTCCATTCCCTTTTATAAACAGCCAACATTAGTTCAGACTTTATAATAACAAACTAGTGCTAAAATTTCTTTTTGCAGTTTTAAGTGTGTGCACATAATGTTTAAACATCCCCCTCTGTGCTTGACTGCTCTATTCTTGCATACAAAACATTTCAATTTAAAAAGAAAAAAAAAAAAAAGTCAGAATTAGTTCCTGGAGAAAATATGAGGATTTTGTAGAATCTGGTGTACTGCTTCTGCCTCACAATAGAGTGGAAGACAATTTTACACAGGAGAGAGCACTGCATGCAGCTGTAATTCAGAGCACAGCAGCTGACAAGTTATATTTTTATCCCTGCAACCTCCCCACAATCTCCAGTCGATGTCCAAGACTTGAGAAACCATGCAAAAGCTTTTCATTAGGAATGGAACATTGCCCCTCAAGTGCTGTGAAGCTTTGCTGACCCACTGAGCAGTTCCTGCCAACACAGTGGTTTGAAACAGCAATGGCACTTGTGCATCACCGAGGAGACACCTGAAGTCATTTTAGTTTCCAACAGAAACCAAAGTTTTATTCATAAAATTTAAATACATAAATAAGAAAAACCAACCCAACCAAAAAAAAGAACCAAAAAACCCCAAGCCAAACCAAACCAAAAGAGTAACACCAACCCACACAACAAAAAAACAAACAAACCTACTGCTACAGTTTCAAAATTAGAAGGAAAGAATATATAAAGCAGCTTCCTCACAACTAATGGTCAGGGATCTAAACACCCTGGAGAATTTAACATAATTAAAAAACAGAACAGCAGAATTTACAAGTAATAGAATTAATTCCTACCCCACACTAGTACACACAAGTGGAGGGTACCTGTCCTTCACAGTGGCTTCCCAAGCAAATCAATACTTTTCCTGTTGTCCATTCAAACAAGTCCACCCACCTCTGCCTCACTGCCAGTCAAAGGCCACGTGTGTCTGAAAGACACTCTTGCCATGTGACCCAAAGTGTTCCCACAGAACACAGGAAGGCTTCTGCCCTCTGAAACAACCGTTTGTGGACAAAAAGGTCCTAAGAGGCTTTCAACAAGTGTATAGAAATGTGACATGTTATAAACAACCATGATAATGAAACAGTTTACATCAAGATATGACCAGCAGATGCTCAGATTCAGTAACATGAGCCTGTAACTCACTCTCAATCCCCACAGTGTGAAATGAGTTCCAAGACCAAGACGAATGTAGGACCATATTAAAGTATTCCAGAACTAATCTTTGTGGGGAAACCATTCCAAAATACAAGCACCCCAGGGGAAGTAATTGTGGAATAGCTGTTAGAGTTTGAATTCATATTCAACCTCAAACAAAGCCAGTTTTGTTAACCTACAAAAGCCTTATATTCTGTGCAAGGAAGGAGATTCTAACAGGCCCCAACTAAGGTCCTCAAAGTTGAACACTTCAGAACATCTCCTTGCGAAAGAAAAATTTCATCTATGGCCCTGCAACACTGACTGCACAGAATCCCAAGAGACAGAAAAGCACAAAAGACAGGACCCCAGAATCTTTACCTGTATCTACCAAGTGTCTTCTACAGTAGTAGAAGCAGGCATTTTGCATATATAAGAGCACCACTGTCAAGAAGCAAAGACCGCTTGGAGGACCAAGTAAGCTATATCAAGAACTTACAGTACTCCACATCCTCCCTCATTGCACAGACTTCCTCAGGAAAAAAAAAACAACAAAAAACCAAAAACAACCAGGCGAGAGGCCAACACTCACAAAGATTCCATAGCCATTGTTCAGAGAAAACAAGTCACTTGCATCATTCCCCACATGCAATAAGCCCTAGGCTGGCTGTATTCTGCCTCTGAGGACCAGCACCAGATGTGCTCTATCTCCAGATGCCAGGAGTTCAACCTGGGAATCAGCCACCAGAGTTATTTTCCATTAACTAATTACTGTCACAAGATGGTGAAGGACCAGATGTGTCAAGGTGGTTAATACCCAATGTAAATGAATCAGAGATCACTTACATCTTTTGCAGGTAACCATGAAAACCTTAATTTGGACCATGCAAGTTGAGAAATAATATAACAGAGGTCACAAGCCAAGTATTTCCACGTGCTCATCTTCTCTCCACTGTGCTCTAGACTGAATGAAAAGCAGCAATCCTCAAACACACATTCAATTGCAGCTTCTCCAGTTTTACTAATTCTGTCATGGGCAATGCTAGTGGAGCCACACGCTAAAGGGACATCAGGCAGCTTTTCCAAACTGCCATAAATAGAAGCGTAGTTTGGGGCTGGTTTTTTTGTTTTGTTTAGGGCTTGGTTTTCTGCCTTTCATCCAATGATGCTGCCTCACCATCCTGCTTAGGGAAGTAACCTAACAATTCCCCAAGAGCTCTCTTGACCACTGGGTAATAAAAATTACAGACATTTCAGCCTTTAGCAACCTTGGTTCTTCACACAGTCGGGGGAGAGGGGGGGAACAACAGTAAGGTAGCAGGTAAGAGTTTTTAAAACAATATACAAGATCACTGCTAGAAGAGCTTTCAAGTGAAGAAGAAATACTCCCAGTATAGGAAAGTGATACAGTATGCAGAAATTGTAAAATAAAAAATGCAAAAGGTATGAAAGTGGTTATGCAAGGTCAAATATTTAGATGCAGAACACTGATCAGACATCCAATTTTGAAGAATAAAATACTCATTGCCCTGCATTTTAAGGAATACTTTACTTATCATGCTATTAGTTTGAGACTTCATTTCTCTCTAATGGAACAACAGTCATTAAGAGAACAGTGCAATGGAGTCAAACAAAATAGGTTTACTCCTAGATGCTTATTTAAAAACCATATACACGGAAGATGTCTCTGAGGTGCTCCTTGTGTAAAACACTCTAAGATGCATCCAGAGACCATTTCTGCATCACTGTCACCTGTTCTTGGACAAAATGCTGAGACTTCACAGACTTTAGGGCATGATTTGGTAACACCACCAAAACCAAATCCAGGTATACTGAATTCCAGTCCCATATTTGGCAACTGTGAAACTCTCCTCCTTAAAATTCTAGGTATCAACACCTAGCATCAGGCATTCAAGTCTACATAAAAAGTATGGTTGTGGTTTTCTGGCTCATGGAGGAATTTTTTTTCAGAAACAGGAGGTTATTCAATAATACAGCCATTAGAATGAGAGGGGAAAAGCCAGAGCAGGAGAAACTGGTTAACCAAGTGTGTAAGCACATAGATACTCATTGTGTACACATACTCACACATAGACATATGAAGAAAACCTCCCCACACCACCCCGTCCCCCCAAAGTCTCACACCCTTTCCTGTGTAAATACTTCACCATAAACTAGCCAGCAAGAGATTACTTCTGCCTAGGTCAGCATTTTTCTTAACTAGGAGCAATTCTGCCCCTGCTCCAGGAAAACTGAATGGTCTGGTAGCTGCACACAAGCTACAGAGCTCACCTGAGCTGTCTGTAACTCTTACAGAACACCTGCTGATCGTGGCTTAGTCACTGCAAGTATACCCAACACTCACATTTCTGCTGGTGTCTGTGCATTTCTCCAAATTTCACAATTAGCTGCAAAGTCCACAGAAACCAAGTTATGAGAACCCTTAAGAATTCAGTTACTCTACTCAAAATGTCTCGAGGAATATTTCCCCACTCCTCAGAGGATGCATGGTTCCTTCTGTTAGTCACCACACCTGGCTTTTGCAATTGCAAAGTGCACCTTTATAACAGCATCATAGAACACCTCCTCCTCCTGTGCACAGATTCCAAAGTCACAGTTGACAATGAGACAGGGTTTTGTGGCTCAGGATGGCTGCTGAAGATAGGCCAGATGAGATGAAAATCCAGGTTCATACAGGTTTTAGGGGCAGGGAAAGATTGCAAAATATTCAATTCCAATTTATTGACGCTCCACTATAATTTTGCCTGCATTAGCCACACCCTACCTACTCTCACTGCGTAGCTTGCCTAAGTAAGTCCAGATGCCAAACTGCTTCTGAGTATGCCCTTTCTATCACTGAACACCTGCAAACTGGAGATTTAGAACATAAGTAATAGTCTACCACATTCAGACAGTAAAAAACACACTGTTAAAACCCAGACAGACAAAAATCCCCCTAACTACGCATTTCTTTTACTCAGCTTTTGAAGATGCAGATAATGTATAGACTTTTTTAAATCATCCACAGCTGGACAGACCTTCTAAGTGGAAAATGCTGCCCATGTGCATTTTCATCTTCTTAGCTCTCACTTGGGAACACAAAAAACACAGCAGTTTAATTTGCTTTATTATGTTTAGACATAAATTTTTTGCTTTATTATGTATAGACACATCCAGGTAAGTCAGCAATAGAGATTTCTGAGGTTAAAATATTTTCCTGTTGGAAAAAAAAACATAGATACTTAAACACCTCATACTTCAAGCTGCTGAATTTCAAGCAGGGGAACCAATCAGGAAAAAAATCCAAAGCAAAAGTAAAACTATTTATATCCTATTTTATGTCAGAATTCATTCCTATAGGGCAGGCAACTCTATTCTGAGCTTTTGATAAAACCATAAAGTTTCAACAACTGAAAACAAAGCAAAAGGTGACAGAGAAAATAGGAAACTTCCTTCAAGGGGACAGCATACATAAGTGACACTTTATTTGAAATAATTTAGTCACACAAAGCTTCCAAAGCTCTTGGAACAATATGCACAATGTAAGTAGGGACCAATATACATCTAACACTAGGTAATTTATGACTCAGTGGCCAAAGGTGACACCTTCTATAAAAAAAAAGGACTAGGGCTTTGAGAAGTTCAAGAAACAGCATACTGACTTTGGTATTAGCTTCAAATAGTAAGAAAGAATACCAAGTATGTTATCTATATAATATAGACAATAGACATTCCCTGGTTATACTATAGAAAATAAATCTCATAACCTCCCATTCCTTTTCTTCCTTTAATCATTCACTGTCATCAGCAGAGACAGCTTGTTATCCAAAGAAGATAACAAACTCCTGCTTTTTCTCTTCCTCTATAATGAAATGTAAACCAGATAAAAAGATAGCTCTATTTCAGAATATATTTTCCTGGCATCAGCAAGACACTGGTCTAAGCGCCTGAGCCTGTATGGGGTTGGTGTGGCAATGTTTTGGTAACTGAAGGGGCTACAGGGATGGTTTCTACAGGATGGAAGTTTCCCCCATGTCCCGTAGAGTAAATGCCAGGCAGCTCCAGCATGGAGCCACTGCTGGCCAAGGCCAGGCCCATGGGTGATGGTGGAAATGTCCCGGGAGGAAATTAACAAGGAAAAAAAAGTTACTGTGTGGACAGCAACATGTGGAAAACTGACTGCAGCCCCCTTTCCTTGTCACCTTGCACTGCTGGCGGGAAGGAGGGAGAAAATGAGGACTAAAGTCAGGCCAGGGAGGAAAGGATGGGTAAGGGATAGGTATTTTTAAGATTTTGCTTTTCTTCTCTTTATTTTAGTCTGATTTGATTGGTAATAAATTCAACTAATTTCCCCAAGCTGAGTTTGTTTTGACCCATAACAGTAACTGGTGAGTGATCTCTGCCTGTCTTTACCTTGACCCATGAGCCTTTTGTTAAACTTTCTCTCCCCTGTCCAGTAAAAAGGGGGAGTAATAGAGCAGCTTTGGTGAGCACCTGGCATCCAGCCAAGGTCAAACCACCACAGAACTAAAAACAGTATTGTGAAGGCAAATATGCAGCAGAAACATTTCCAAATACCATGGCTTTGTGACTGTCCTTCTAAAGCAATCACTTTTTGCCCAAAAAATCTTATTTTTGTATCTGCACAAAAACTTGTAGAAGCTGTCCCTTATTAGTATTTGAAAATAACCCTTGAACAATAATAGTTACAAGTAAAGATATAAGGCCTTTCACATTGCCTTGAGTACCATGTATGTTCCACTTCTTAGAACTAAAACTAGAGAAATCAGCTTAGAAGACTTTCTAAAATTTGACACACTGAGATTTCAACACTCAACAGCCTCTTCAGACAAAGTCTGGTTACACAGAAACATGCCACAGCTTTCACAACACCCTAGAAATGATGGGCTGAAGGAAAACAACATGAAGTTCCCAAGCACCCCACTGGGTACAAGGAAAAGCAAAACCTCATAACAATAAGGCAGCTGGCAGAACAGAACACTCACTCAATGTCACAAAAAATACCCTTCAGTCTTAACCTGAAGGAATAGATTTAAAGGATGTACTATTTAGGAAGTCTGAGAAACAAGAAAAAAAAATCCTAACTACAAACAAATCAAGATTCAAGTGCCATAAGCCAGAAAGCCCCCAGAGATGTGTCATGGTGTGCAAAATCTTTACCTACCCTGCACAGCCCAGCTGTTTGCTTCAGGAGCACATACTAAGTACAAACAAGGTACTTCTGATCACCAGCATCATAGAAAGTCCACTAAAAAAGCATTTCATCTCTTACAGCAAGGCCAAAAGGAAGGAACTTGACCTTCTTGACAGCCATACTCTAGAACATGATGGTGTGTGGTAAAAACATAGCCAAATCAAAACCAAATCACACCATTTAATTACATTTCTTGTGTTCTAAAGACTTTTCCAACCCCTTCTTAAGCCCGGCTAGTACAAATTCAATCTGGAAGAACAGAAAATACTGTGTTTGTGCAAAACTAATGAAAAATAGTACAAGGGCTGGAAAAAACAGCCATGAAACTGGAATGAGAATTTCCATAGAAGTTATTCACCAGGATTTAAGTGTATTACTGCTGTTAGGTGTAATCTGTGACTAATCCAAGCCCTGGAGTATATGGCTTAAGCCATAAATACATACAGAATTCCACAGAATGAATTCTTAAATGATGCATCAACAGCCAATTGATTATAGCAGCACTGTACACTTCCATCATCTTAGTCTTCTCAGATTCTCTACTCCTTTTCCTTTTGATTTAGCTAAAACCAGCACTGAACAGCAGAAAGAAAAATGACATCTGCAAAATCGCATTACAGTAACAGTATTTGATTCCCAAACCCCAAAGCCAAGAAGTTCACTAAGCAAGTTCATTCAACCCACTGCTACTCCTCATATGCCCAGAGGTGCAAAAACACAAAGCATACAACACTCACTCACACTCTGGCCTTGCTTTACTCTTAAAAACCCTGCAGAAAGAAGGGGTCAAGCTTCTGCCTCTACTGACTGCCCCCTTCTACCTTCAGTCTAATTCTTGAAGGCTGAGGATCAAGAATCCCCCAGGGATAATTTATCATCTTAGCAATCATACGTAACAAGTCACTTTCAAAAACGTGTATTTTAAAATCGATAATTCATCACATTTAATGGTGAAATAAACTAAATATATAGTCATGGCATTTAAAGAAAGAGCAAGACAGAACCTCTGAAATCACCATCAAAAATGTTATCAAGAAGAGATGTCAAGATAAGTAACTCAGTCATTTCTCTCCCTCTCAGACAAAGCTCAAGCAAACAGGTGTCCTGTAAGGACAGAACTACCAAATTAAAAGCACTACACTTTCACAGAACACCATATCTCCTTTAACAAGAATTCATGAGAATAAAAATGAAAATCAAGACATTTGTGTAACGAAATAAAAAACAGAAATACAATTTCCATCTTTCTACTTGCCACAGTAGAGGGGAGAGTTACACCCTAACAACTTCACTTCTCCAGTTGCATCACCTTTCACCATAGCTCAGGAACACTACATTTGATTTATTGAACAATTAGCTGGTTTACATCTACAGGCTCAACAGGAAAACCAGAGTTCAAAAATTCTGCCTGCCACAAAGACAACTTTTGTTACTGTTTAAAGTAAGTGAACTTTAACTGTGGAAGCTTAATTTCCTTATGTATAATAGATAAATAATAGATGTCATTCTTGCAGAATATTCAGAATTAGCTAAAAATACATACAGCATTTCAGAAAGTAAAAGTGTCAAGCAGAATTCAACAATTATTGTATTATTAACCAGGCACATTTTTAAACACACATGCCAACATTTGAGCTTCTCAGACCACTGACAATCTCACCAAGAGCTTACTACTGCATCTGCTGTCAGTGCTGTTTATTGCAATAGCAAAAAGCCTTCATACTGTGAAATGAAGACAATTCCGTAGCTGATTTACAGTAAAGAAATCTCTTTTCCCAGTAGGCTGGTTCCATTAAGTTAATCTAACACACCACAATTATTTATTGGTTTGAAAGCAGTTTCAATTGCTTTAACACTTCTATCATCCAGAGCAAACATACCAATTTAAATCAAGCATGTGTCAATTTATTGGCATCCTTGCAAAAGTTGCCCATGGATTTAACATCAATGCAAAATGACACCTTACATCTGTCTGTGCTGGCAAAGTGTGACTCAAGCAAGAATAAAGGAAAGAACAGCTAAATTAAAAATCCTGTTTATTACACAGACCCTCAACACCCTTACCAGCCCATCACCCATTCCTTACACTCTTTGGAGCTTCTCAGTAGAATTGTGTGGCTTAACAGATATTTTCAATCTTTAGTAAACAGAAACCACAAAGATGAGGCACTGCTAAGTTCCTCATTCCAATTTTTCTGAGAGAGAAGAAAGCAGAAGAATGTTGGCCCATAAGCTCCTAACAAACAACTGTACTGAACAATACTTTGTGGGACATAGTTCCCATTTTCTTTCCTGCTCTCACCACAACTGTTTCATCACACAAAATCTCAAGAATTGCTAAAAATATCCTTTGACTCTTCCATAAGCTTTTCCATAGCCTAACTTAAGGGCAGTAGGACTGTCCAGAGCTACTTTTTCCAGTTTAGAAGTCCCAAATGTGAGGAGATGGCACATCTCTGCCACCTTCAGAAAGACCTCAGTGTCCAAACAGCACATGGGTTTGGCTAGCCAGCAAACCTAGCCATCATCATAATTATTTGTTCCTAAGTGAACTTGCAGTGTTGTTAGAAATGTCATGTCAGAAAGAATAGCGAAAAAAAAGAAGAACAATCCACATGCCTCAAAATCTAAGGAAAATGCTGTTTTCCACTGTGCACAGTAAAGCTTTATTGTTGCTGGCCTGTGCCACAAACTTAGGGGGATAATTGTTCTGCTGTCATTCCTCCCCTGAAGCTCAGGTTGCTACTATTTGAGTTCTCCACAGAGGTCTTGAGCAGAAAATAACATCCATTTCTTTCAAGTGTTCTCAGTGCTGTGGGGTTTTTTTCAGCCACATCCACTCCCAAGAGAAATTCTGAACTTACAAAAGCCAAACATTTTAAATGTTTAATAGCCCTTGGGTAAAACACATAAGGAAAAAAAAATAATAAGAGGATTTCTTAAAAAGAATGTATTGTAGGTAACTTTATTTCTCTTCATTCTGAGAAGGAATTTAAACCTAATTATTACCTTCAGACTCAAGATGGCAGGCTGCTTTCATACAATACAGTAAGTTCACAAGAAATACTGATCTAACATAAAACTAAACCTTGCCATTATAGCTGTTTCTAAGCACCACCACTTGAAATTGACCAAGTGAAATTTATTTCTGTTTTGACAAAAAGAGAGAATTGCTTTGAAATGTACACTGCTGGTTAATTTTCAGCTAGAAGCAGAGTTACAGTAGACACTCTCCTATAGTAAGTCAGGTGTGTATATATTCCAGGAGAGGTTTTGCAACCTTCATTTCTTGTTACGCTGCCAAATCTTACCTTAACACTAATGGATAACAAGTTCCCAGAAACAATCTGTTTGCTAAAAAGTTATCTTGGCTTGCCCTTGCTAAAGAAACATGCAAGACTGAGAAAATTTACAGCTGCAACAAAACACATTGCCTATTTTACTAACAACTACATTATAAACAACTAAAAAAAAATAAATTGTTAAGCCAAAGCAGCAAGAGGCAAAGGTGGAATTTATGCTGGGGTATCAATGAAATACTTCCACATTCTTCTGACTTTGGTTGTCATGCTGATCTATGTATTTCAGACACCTGTAGTATGACTGATTTTAAAGCATTTCTGGACGCTTTAAAATAAACTTAAATAATTTAATTTAAAATGAAATAGTAACAAACTAGTTCACCTACCATATCTAAAGACAATTAAACCCATTTAAGTTTCCCTGGAGAGAGAAGACTCAGTGCTTTGAAAGTTTCAACTTAAAACTTCAGAGTCAACCTGAACTTTCATTATTTCCTCACTATTTCAAGAGGATTTATGACCATAATTTGTGACAGACCCTCACATCATGCTAGTAGTAGTTACTAGGAAAATAGCCCCCTAAATCAATGGCAGACTGACTGGAATGGCCCTGAAATGCACTTGAGGTCTCCTACACAGCACATTTCCCTGTCATAAAATTAGTAAGTGATTTTTCCTGCTACGTTCTACATTTAACCACAGCAACAGGTTTCACTAGCTATAGGTTATCTCAGGAAAACAGTGCGGATTAAAGTCATTTTAAGGTTGTGCTCAAATGCAGTTTTTATTTCGTGCTACATCCAGTTTCAGAGATTTGCAACATCACACTTCTCTGTGTGACGTGCTCTCTTCACCTTTCTGTATCCTGTGTTCCTTGGTATCAGGCAAGCAGTTGTTACATTAAAGAAGACTGAGATACAATCTCACAATTTTGGGAAACATTCAAGTGCATGACAAGACACAGTTAAGCAAGCATTTGCAAGTTTAAGTAAAAATTCTTGTTCAAGATAGTTCTTAAGCAAGAATTATCTCAACTTACTTGAACATTTTAAGACCCTCATGTGAAATACCCACTGTGAAATAATAAGAATCCAGAACTTACAGTATTTTCACAAAAATGAAAAAGCATTCAATACTTTACATGAGCAAGAAATTCCCCCCTTCAAGGAAGAACCAAATGCAACGATCATTTTGTCTTTTCACAGTGAAATGAGTCAATTACAAACCATATCTGAAACAGGTTTATCATTATTTCAAGCCACATAAATAAAACCACTCCTGACACCACCACATAGAGAGCAAGAACTTAGCTCTACAGCAAAATTATTTCATAGTCAAAGCATTCAAGATCTATTATAACATGCCAAACTTCAGTGAAGTTTGAGAAGCTCCAGCAGATCCCCAATCATGCAGAGATGCATTTACATATTTGTAAGATAAGCACATCAAAATACTTTTAATAGCTAAAAGTCAGGCATCTCCTTACAGAGTAGGGATTCTCAGAAAGGGAATTAAATCCGTGGAGAGCCTTTCATAGTATATCCATGCTCCTTCCAAAAGGACAAATGAACTGTCCTTAAAAGTACTGCCCAGTTCAACACAACAAAACCTTCTTGCTAAGTAGGCAGAACAAAAGCAATGTCATTAAGATCTATAATATAATAATATTAATATATTTACTAAGAAATAATATTAGTTAAGAGTTCTTAACTAATTATTAAAAATGGTACATTTGTAGCTGAGTTTTTCCATGCATGTTAAGGAAGTTGACTGTTCATACCAAACACGCTGTATTAAATCAATCACTGTCTCTCAAATGAGGTGAAAGCAAACTCCAAGGTAGAACTTATTCCTTAGTTTTATCATGAACTCTTGTTTCCCCAAGAATTCCAAATGCAAAGTTATCACTTTTTTAATATATCCCTTTCTATTAGAGCCTGTTAAGTAAATGTAAGGAAATCCTTTAAGGAGCCTTCATGCAAGAATCCTGGAAGTAGATTTCCACCCTCCAAACCCCACCCTCCCCAAAAACTACATTTAGCTTCATTCAGTCAAGCAGGAATGTGAACATCTTTACACAAATATAAGTGCTCAGAAAGGAACAAACCACATTTCAGGTTTTCAGAAATACTTTTTTAAAATTGCGGCAGTACGTATGGAGAAGGTGGAGCCTGCAATATGAAGGGTATCTTTTTGATATAATCCAGACAGAATAAGCAATACATAATACACACCCACACAGAGCTCCAACTAAAAATATAGAATGATGATGCCAGCAGAAAATGGTCGGTTCTCTTGCTCTAAATGACAGTTCTAATAATTACAGGAGGTTTGAAAAGGTGGGTGGCCTAATAAAAAGAGGCCCTGAGGTGATGTTCTGACAGCCTTGGCCACACTGCCGAGTTTTCTAAACTACCTAGGAAATCGCAACAACCAGGCTTCGGCTTGCTCAAGCACCGGGGTGATGTATTCAGGCAGACCACATGCAGCAGGAAAAAATCAGAAGTCTTGCACATGCAGCCCCAACTCCCCGTCGTGGGCGAGACAAAGTCGGGAGCGAAGAGGTACGCAGGAGAACCGGAGGAGGAACGGACACCGGCCCGCTCCCCACGGATGCTACAGGCACAGCACCGCCTCCGTTTAGTTGTGATTTAAAAGGATCAGCACACTCGCTTAAAATCGAGACGACCAAGAGAAAGCGGAGGGCAGGCTCCGTGGCCGGGCCGGGGCACCGGGACCGCAGCTCCGGCATCGCCCGCGGGGCTGGGCCGGACCGGACCGGACCCCCGCCCGCCGCAGCGCCACCACCGCAGCCTCACATCGGAGCTGGGGCGAGGGGGGGACACACAGGGCACACACACCAAACTCGCCTTCCCCCCACCCCCTCCCCGGCCCGGCCAAGAGTTTGAGCGACACCCGACACCGACCCCTCCAAACTCCACAGAAATCCCTGCCCGGGACCGCGGAAGGACGGGAGTGGCGGGGAGGGCGGGGGGGGGCCGACTTTTGTCTCTCTTTTTGCAACTGTGCGCGTTTACCTGAGCCACTCCTAAAGGAAAACCGCCCCGTCCCCCAAGCGGGACATGTCCCGAGGGAACAGGGAGGACAGGCCTCCTTTTCCTGCGCACTCTTTTTGTAGGAAAGAGGGGCGAGGAGCAATAGTTTTTTGGGGGGGAAGCGGCGCAGGCAGCCTCCCGTCCTCCTCCCGGCCCGTCTCGTCCATGTGCGCTCCTCTCCCTCCGCGGGAGCCTGGCCCCGCTCCCGCCCCTCCCCGCCGCACTCCCGGCGGAGCGCGGGGGAAAGTTTGCCCAAGTCCGACAACAAAAGGGACAGCGGCGCTCTCCTCCCCGCCGGCCCGGGCCCCGCGACGCCCCGACGAGCTTACCCCCGGCCGGGCTCGGCTCGCAGCGCAGTACCGAGGCGGCGAGGAGCCGCAGCAGCAGCAGCAGCGGGAGCGGCGGGGCCGCCGCCGCCTCCATGTTGTGCCGCCGCAGCAGCTGCCGGAGCGCACGGAGCGGCTCAGGCAGGCTCCATGCTCGGGGCGCTGCGCTCGGCGAGGAGGGAGGCGGGGAAGGGGGGAGGCGCTGGAGCCGACCCTCCTCCTCCTCCTCCTCCTCACGCCGCCGCCAGGGAGGGGGCTGGGATGGAGGATCCCGGCTCGCACCGCATCCCGGGAGCGGGCGGGGGCGCACCGTCCCGCCGCGGCGTGGGAACACCTGGCTGTGCGGGCAGGAGGTGCGGCTCCACGGCTTTCTTCTCCGTCTTGTTAACTCGTTCCTTCTGGAGCAATCACTCCAGAGCCAGCCGGCAAGGCTGGAGAGGATGGCTCGCTGCGCGTTCAAAAAGCAACCTTTCGCTGGTGGATTTGGAAGTTAACAGCGGGGACGTCCGCCCCTTTTCCTGTCTCCAGCAAAAAAGAGTGGTTGTTTTCTTCCAGAACGGAGGTTCGTTCTAACACCAAAGCAAACATTTTATTATGTCACTCTTCGATAAAACGCTAGTTTTCAAAGAAAAATGAATTCAACAACAGATTTTTGCTGCCTTCCCTTCCCCCCCCCCCCGTTAAGTATACCACCTGCTCCTAAAAACACATTAACACCAGGAAAGAGGCAAAAACTGCACTGTGACACGGGGCTTGCGTTGTGCCGGGGCCACGTACAGAGGGCTGAGCAGCACCCGGCTCACGCTGAAACATCCCGCATCGTTCATAAATCAGATACCGCCTCCGCCTCCCTCACAGGGATAAAACCAAACGGCCTAAGTCAAGAATTTTCATTTAAGTGTCCATTTTTGGGCATCAGTGTCCTTGTGCTGACACTGGTTTGACAGTAAGAGAAAGGATTGCTAGATGGCCTTGTATAGAGGTGGAAATCACAAGAGTCCGCCCGGCCTCCCCTTTAAACGGTTTTTGCGAGTCTCAGAGCAGGAGCCATTAATCACAAGCAAGTACATAGCAAATGTTACAAAAATGTAACAAAAAAATTACATTTTAATAGTTTCATTACATTTCAGAGGTGAGTGACTTCCAGACTGCCGCGTACTAATTTATCTGCCTTGTGGTAGGTGCTAGAGCAGCAGCTGAGATTTCTTCTTGGTGCCACATGGACCCCTGCCCAACTCAAATACCAGGATCAAATATTCAAGAATTGGTTTAGGTTCTGTTGGTTATTCCATTGCAGATGTCCCCTGCAAGGGAAAAGGCCAAGTGTTTTAATTTGATTTCTTTCTGAAGTCAGCGATATTCAACTTAACCCAGAAAGCAGATTAAAAATTCAAGGGGTTACAAAAGTCTTATAGTGCTGACATTAAAGATCACCCATAAAGGGGAAAGCAGAGGTTTTCTTCTCTCACCTGCTTCTGTTTTAACATATAGAGAACATGTATTTTAAAGAGGGCACATTTCAGGTGACATTTAAAACCTAGAAAAATCTCAACTTCCTTGAAGGCAGGAAAAGCAGTAGTTGGTCTTTGGTGATAGATAGATCTGTAATAAACTGGAACCCAAATCTAGGCTGCTGTAAGTTATTAATGGAAAAACTTTGTGTGAACACCAACTGAATGAAGTTTTTGTTTTGCATCTGCTTAAAGAAATTACCCAACACCACACAAATAACTGGATGAAAGATTTCTTTGTTGAAGACAGTGATTGGACTTTACTTTTGATGGGTCTGACCTCCTGCATCGTGGAAATTACCCAGCAGTCCAGGCATCACAGTAAGTGGGGTCAATTGAAGTTAGAGGCAGAGAAAGGGCACATGGAGCAGTTGTACTTGCAGCAGGCAGTGGGGAACAGTGGGGTACGTATCCCATCCCAAACCCTAATCAGCATAGGGGGCTGCATACAAAACTGGTTTGTGTGCCTGCAGGGAGAGCCAGACTGTCCTGTGATGGCCTCAAAGGCACCAGGGCAATTGGGTTCCCTGCCCTTCCTGCCCCTGGCCCTAACAGGATCAGGGATCAGCTGCTGAGATGACCTATCCATCACTCCAGTGCCAGCACCAAGCCATGTGGAGGGGGTGAGTCTGCCCACAGGCTGCTGGAGGGCAGCAGCAGCTTCTCTTTCAGCTTGCAGCTGCTCTCAGCTCTTGGTAACTTGGGTCTTAATGTCCCATACTAGGATGCAATAGGCCTGCTGCTATCCCTGCTACATCCGAGAGTTGATTATCCCCCTATCTGATCTTGTCAAACTGCGTGGTCAAGTTAGGAATGGCAGCAGTTTATACCAAAAGGGAGCGATAGCAGCATGTAAACAATTAGCAGATTGGGTAATAGACTGACTCACAGTCTAAATCAAAATGAGAAGAGAGATCAGGCCATGGAGGCAGGCAACTAGGGAAGAGAATCTTACCAGAACACATCTTTGGGTCTTTGACCATAACAACCCTGCTAAAAAAACATTAAAGACATTCATCTAAAGCAATGGCAAATGCATTAGCAGCCAGAAACACAGTCTTTCTCCAGCCCAAAAGAGGGTATCTTAAATTTAGGTAATATGTTGTAAGAGGAATTTGGAGGAAGTTAAAGTTGTGCAAATCTGAAGTCATGAGCTGAGCAAGCTGCCTCCCATCTCTTTTCCAACCCTGCAAAAATTCCTCCAGCAAAACCAGGGGAGGCAAAGCTGTGACCTTCCTGAAATGTCCAATGTACACATTTTTGCAAGAAAGTAAAAAAAAAAAAAAGCAAAAATAAACAAAATCCACATATCAGGATAGCACAAGTGTAGTTCCATCCCTCATTTTCATTGAAGAAAGAGGGATTTCTTTTCATACTGCTGCATCTCACTGTGTCCAAGAATGTAAAACCAAAAAAAGCCAATGCCCCATTTCATCTAATATTTCTTGAGTGAGTCTGAGCAAGTCACAGTCTAACATCTCCTCTGTTTCTCTTCCTACAATAAAAGGAAGACAGGGAATAGTTTTCCTACCTTTCATGATTTCTGTTTATAGTTTGACAGAAACTGCAGCAAGTTTGGAGCCTGATTGTAGGAAGCAGGAAAGGGAGGAAATCCAGACTGGGAGCCCACACCTCCCCTGCCAAGGTGTAAAAGCAGGCCAGTTCCTGCATTCTTCCATTGCCAGCCCTGATGGGGAAAGGAGGGACACACAGGGAGGGAAAACAAAGAGCTGTGCCTGAGAACTGGATAATGTTGCCATCCTGCCACAGCTGGGAAACTTGGTTTGACTGAAGTGCTCCAGATGTTTCTGCATGTTTACTTCTCCTGGATTTCTTCTTCCTACCCCAGTTTACAGTATCCTTCTCCCAGCTGCCAGAGCTGTCTGAGCTCCTGCAGGGCTAACATTTAATGACAACTGCAGAAGGCACTAAAGTGAATCTACTGTTTTACAACTGACACCCAGGTTTATTTCATGGTGAATATCAGTACTAAGACACAGATCTTTCTTCCCCTGGGGCAGTGCAGTTTAGTCAAGATGAAGTCACTAGACCCAGATAGACTGATGCTGCTCTTTTGCAAAGGAAAGGTAAAGTGATCAGTCAAAAACAAAGACACTATCAAAGTATTTTCCTTCTTTACTTTAAGGCCGTATGACAAAATAATTTTCCTTTATCCACATCTCAAATACACTTCTTCACCCTTTCTCTCCCAGCTTCCAGCTAGAAAGCAGTCTCCACCTAATTATGTGTAGGGACTTCTATTCTCTATCACCTTGTATCAGAAGAGAAAATGTTTACAGGTAATCTAGAGCAAGTCAGAAATTATAGCAGAAAGTATTACCTGGATACAGGCTCCCTCATCTCCTCAAAAAAATAGACACACTGAGAAAAATGTATCTACACATTCAACCATAGTAAAGTTTACCCCTCCTGAGCAAAAATCTGAAGTAGTCTTGGTAAGGGGTGGGTTTGGTTCTGAGGCTGCAAGGGGAATTTAGGTGTTGCTTTGAAAAAGGTGGGTGTTTAGGTGCCAAATAATACTTGCACTGCACTGCCACTCATTAAACTGCCTGAAAGGGCAGGAAAGTGTCACCATCACCACCTTCTTATCCATAAAGAAAATGGCAGTACGAAAAATAATAATTCTGTTTGTATCATGCAGTTTCCCTAGCATTGCATAAGGACAATAGCCTAATTTTTTCAAACTAATTATTCCTTGAAATATTTCAGCAACCCAACTTGGTGTGACAGTTTTCTTCCCCTTCCTTCTGCTCCTTCCCCAGACCAACTCTGACATGAACTAATAGTTTAACCACCATAGTGTGCTATGCAGACAGATTAAAATCAATGCTCTTCCAGCCTGTGGGTTGCAAGGCCCTTTTAAGGCAGTCCTAAAAGAAACTATGAAAAGGAAGTCATATTTTAATTCATTTAAAATCTCTATACAGAACTTTTTATGCTTATTGGGAAATCTTCAGGACTGAGAAAGCTTGAAAACCTTAGGAAGAGCAGTGAAAGGTTAAAGTTAAATCTCAAAGAAAACTACACTTCTCAGGCAGCCATGTGAAAGAGCACAGGTGCATTATAGGTATAACTGGAGAGCATTAGGCTCTCAATAATTATCTTACATGATAGTCCATGTGAGCTGGAGAACATTCTTGCACGGAGAGGGCTCCAGTGCCACACCTGAATTGCAGCCCCAGCGCTTCCAGTGTGGTGACCCCAGCGAGGCTGGTTATGGACTCACAAACTGAGGACTGAGGTCAACCAAAAAAAAAAAAAGCTTTTTTCAAATACTTATGGCATGTTTTAAGGGAGAACTGAAAGTGCTGCAAGTAACCTAGGTGGGACCACAGAAAGAACAAGACAGAGAATGGCAATTTCTCAGCATTTGCCAGTGCTTTGAAATTTTCTGCAATACTCAGGACCCATCTGCCAATGGTTTCTGCTCCAAGAGGGATAAATGTGACACACGTCAGTAAATCAAATACAGAGAAATCAGGAGACACTGCAAGCCAAGGGAACAGAGTGCTACAGGACAGAGGCTTCCTGGCAGAAATGAGCTTAAGGAGAGAGATGGCTCACATAGGTTTGCAAGAGGAAAACTGACATTGAAAAAACAGTCTGACAAATGCCCTGCTGCTATCTCATTTTAAAAACATTTAAGTGAGACAGCGAGTGTAAAGAGCCCATTCCCAAAGCCTCATGCTGGCTAGCAACATCAGGAACAGAGGGGCTGACACTGCCTGAGAAACATGTCACCATAAAAAGTTCCGAAAACATAAAAATAGTTCAGTGGCTTTTTTTGGTGGTGATTCTTGGACTCCGAATGCTTTTCTGGTTACAACTACACTCCCTGCTACAGCTACCAGAACAGCAGTCACTGCATTTCCCTGCACTGTATGAGCTAAAGTTTTTTTTTTTTAAATCTCCATGAGAGCAACATTTGCAAAGCTGCTTGAAAAATTAACTACTAGTCATCAAAGTTCTGTATCAAAAAGAGGAAATATTGTGAAGGAGCATGGAAATTAGCTTGCAGGGGAGAGAGAAGATTGCCATCTTCAGTGACTAAAAGTAGAAGTCCTTTTCTTTGCCCTGTAAAGACAAAGTTGTGAAGAATCATCTTTTATTACAAGCAACATCAATATTTCTGTAGCAAAAGCAAGAGCAAAAATTAAAGAAATCATCACAGAGATAAATATTAAAGAAATACTAAAAAAAAAACCCTATATGAATAAGAATTGTTTGGGTTGGAAGGGATTTTTTAAAAATTATCTAGTCCAATACCACTGCAATAAGCAGGGATACCTTCAATTAAACCAGGCTGCTCAAAGCCCCATCTAACCTGACCTTGAACGTTTCTGGGGATTGGGCATCTACCACCTCTCTGGACAACCTGTTCCAATGTTTTATTACTCTCAATATAAATATTCTTCCTTATATTGAGGTGGTTTAACCCCAGTCTGCAACTAATATCATGCAGCTGCTTGCTCATTCCCTCCCACCAGCCTGTGGGGAGGAGAATCAGAAAACAAACAAAACTCATGGACTGAGATAAGAACAGTTTAATAAGTGAATTAAAACAAAACATAATAACAACTATAATAACAGCAATATAATAGTAGCAATGAAAAGGAGAGAGAGGAGGAGAGGAGTAAACCCCAAGAAACACAGGTGATGCACAATACTACTGCTTACCACCTGCTGACCAATGCCCAGCCCATCCTTTGGCAGTGATTGGTGGCTCTGGGCCAAATCCTCCCAGTTTCTATACTGAGCCTGACATTTTAAGATATGAAATATGCCTCTGGCCAGTTTGGTTCAGCTGTTCTGGCCATGCTCCCTCCTTTCTTCTGCACCTCCTTGCTGGCAGAGTGTGGGAAACCAGCAAGTCCTTGAGTAGAGTCCCATTATGTAACTAAAATATCAGTGGTATCACAGTGTTCTCATAATAAATCCAAAACACAGCACTGTACCAGCTACTAGGAAGAAAACGAACTCTATGCCAGCTGAAACCAGGACGTTTATATCCAATCAGAATCTATCTATCCTCTGCTAGTTTAAAACCATTGCCCATTGTCCTATAGATCCTGCTAAACAGTCTGGCCCCATCTCTCTTAGAAGAACCCTTTAATATTGAAAGGCTACAACAAGGTCTCCCCAGTTGTTTCTTCTCCAGGTTGAATAACTCCAGTTCTCTCAGCCATTCCTCATAGCAGAGGTGCTTCAGCCCTTTAATAATTTTTGGAGTCCTCCTCCTGGAGTAATTTCCTTTGAGTCTAGCAGGACCAACAGCCTTTCCTGTGCTTGGGAGCCCAGAGCTGGATGCAGTACCCCAGGTGAGTTCTCACCACAGCACAGGGAAATGGGTAGCATGAGGAGCTTTCTCCAAATGTAGTGCTCATCAGACCAAACTGCCTTGAGGACACAAGAACAGATTCTGAATGGATTACAGAAAATTGATGTGATTTAGGGTAGTATATTTACATGCCCCTGCACTGCTCCAAACATATCTGCACTTCACAGGTGTCTGGGTACTGAGGAGAGCAACAATAGGGGGTTTTTTGAAGGAAGAATAAACACAATTTGTATTCATACAACTGCCAGGTTCTGCCTCACTTTACACCCCAACCAACTGCAGTTGATACACACATGTAAATAGCAGTGCATGACACGAGTACGTGACTGTCACATTCATTCATACCGTCAGTGACAAAGCTCACTTCCACCACTAAAAGCATCAAACCTAGGATTGGAAGGTGTAGAAAGAGTATCAGAACAACCTGGTGGTGATGTGCTTCCTGAAATAGATTACTGACAAGGTCACAGACTGAGGTAGGTTTTTTGACATTTTCAGCATTAGAAGTTTCTTTTACTTTTGAAAGCTCCTTTTTTATTTCCAAAACACAAAGAATGTTGTAGAGTAGGAGTAAAGCCATGCTCAACTAGTTACCACCTGACTAATTTTTGTGGGTGGTTAAGATGCCAGGCAAGACTTGCTCTGTCCCAGCAAGATGGAAATCTTTCCACTGTATGCAGTGGGAAAGGCCCTTATGATATGGCTCAGTGCCATGACTATTTAGATATTAAAATGGAGGATGTTGAAACCAACCCTGAATGCAGTTACATCAGTTCTGCCTGCCATCTGCTCACTGACAATGCTGGGAGCAGGTCTTTCTGGGGTTACACTGCATGCTCTTGGTGGCTGCCAAACAAAGTACAAGTTAAGGGAGGAAAAAAAAGAGAAGAGTGACCTGTGGGGGTAAGTTGCAGACTAGTGTAACCTAGGGGGAAAAAAATTCCTGATAAAGTTTCCTACAAAATTTATGTGTTTCTGGATGTCAATACACATGAAAATAAATTGCATTTAATACCCTCTTAAACAGTACCTGTTCTGCACTTTGTAACAAATAAAAGTATATAGTACCATAGAAGGATGTGGGGTAGGAGGGACCTTAAAGAAGAGTTAGTACCAACCCCTCTGCCATGGGCAAGGACACTTTCCACTAGACCAGGTTACTCAGAACCCTGTCCAGCCTGGCCTTCTAACAGGGATGGGGCATCCAAAGCTCCTCTGGGCAACCTGTTCCAGTGCCTCACCACTCTCACAAATTTCTGTCTAGTAACTAAACTAAACCTCCTCTCTTAGTTGGGAGCCATTCCTCCTTGTCCTGTCACTACATGCTGTCATTAAAAGTCCTTCTCCATCTTTCCTGTATGCTCCCCTCAAGTACCAGAAGGCCAGAGTTAGGTCAGTCCAGAGTCTTCTCTTCTCCAGGCTGAAAACCCCAATTCTCTCAGCCTTTCCTCACAGAGAGAGAGGAGAGATGGAGAGGTGCTCCATCACTCTGATCAATTTGGTGACCCTCCTCTAGAATCACTCCAAGAGGCTGATGTCCCATCTGTCCTGGGGACCCAGAGCTGGACATGGCACTGCAGGTGGGGTCTGAGCAGAGCAGAGCAGAGCAGAATCCCCTCCCTCGCCCGCGCTGCTTTGGGTGCTGCCTTGAGCACGTTTGGCTTTCTGGGCTGCGAGTGCACATGGCCCATCCTGAGTTTGCTGCGTGGCAAATCAGGCGGCTGAAACTCTTCCTGCAGGGCGGGATTCAGTTCTTTGGGCAGCCGTGCGGCTCTCCCGGCGGACCTGCCGATGGCAGCCTTGGGATAGGCGCTGCTGGCACCCGCCCAGCGAGCGCTTGGGGCGCTTTTCGTTGTGGAACACAGCGCGGGGTTCATCATTAATTCGCTTTTCACGGTTTTTTGTGAGGGCTCATTTTTGTTGTTTTGGGGGGGTTTTTTGTTGTTTAGGTTGTTTTTTTTTTTAAATAATTAGTTTTTTCTCTCTCATCCCTGTTGGTCAAAGCACATTGCACCAAATCAGAGCTGTGTCAGCAGCTGGAGCGAACTCCAGTCAGTGATAAGGAACTCACTGCTATGGGGAGTATCCAGCTGTAATAAGGATTGCTGCTGCTCCTGGAAGAGTCGTAATTCAAGGTAAGTTAGGAGCCTAATGATGAAAACCCTGAGCTCTTGTTGGTCTGTCAACACTATTTAAAGAATGTTCATTTTCTTTTTCATTAATCCAGGATTAATTATAAAATTAACAAACTTTTGTTCATACAGAACTACAAAACTTTTCCTCACTTCAGAGTTAATTTGAGTTTCACACTTTCATGTGCCAGCAGGTGGCTGTTGAATTTCTGCTGTAAACAGCATGGGAGAACTAAACAGGCTAGACTGTATGCACAGTGATAAGCAAACACAACACTATTTCTGTGAGCTTCTCTAGCCTCTAAACATCAATTCTTACAAACTGGTTTTGGGGCTGGATTTTCTGCATCTGTTCAGTTCTTCACATAGTTTGCACCTTACAAACCCATAGCACCCAGAAGAGAAGCTTAAAGCCGTGATCATCATGATCATCCTGCTGGGGGTCTTCAGCAAATGGCATCTGCTGGAAAAGCAGCAGAGCAAGCTTTGAGTGATCCAGGAAACTCTTAGAATGCATTGAGGGTAAATTCTTAAGCCAGGCAAGCCAGGTTATAGACATCCCTGCCAAAGGAGATGCCATACCAGACCTGTAATTCACCAACACTAGAGAACTAATCCAAGACATCAGGAGTCAGCCTGGGCTGCAGTGATCCTGCATTGGTGGAGTTCATAGTCCTGGGGAATATGGGTCAGGCAGAGTAACGTCAGGCCACTGAATTTTAGGGAAGCAAAATTCCTAAGTTTTATTTCCTAAGTTCAATTCCATAAGACCCCTTGGAAACTGCCCTCAGGGACAAGGGAGAAGAGCAGAGCTGGCAGATCCTTAAGAACTCTTTCCACAGAGCACAAGCATTCTCGATCCCCTCATGTGAGAAATCAGGAAAGAATGGCAAGAGACCACCATGGATGAGCCAAAACCTGGTGGTCAAAGTAAAAAGGCAAGAAGGAAATGGACGGTGAATGGAAACAGGGAGAGGTATCCTGGGAAGAATATAGGGATATTGCTTGTATGTGTAGAATGGGGTCAGGAAGGCCAAGGTGTGGTTGGAGCTGAGCTTGGCAAGGGACACGAAGAATACCAAGAAGGGCTTCTACAGGTATATCTGCCAGAAAAGAATGTCAAAAAAACGTACTGCTTCTGATGAATATGACCAGCAAACTGGGAACAACAGACAAGGTGCTCGATTTTTTGCCTCATCACTCTTCCCACACCTCTTGAGTGAAGCAAGGCAGGGACTGAGGGAGCAAAGATCTTACTCTTCACTGTAAGAGAAGATCAGGTTTGAGACCACCTGAGGAATCAGCTGAAACATAGGTAAGTCTTTGGGACCTGACAAGATGTGTCCCAAAGTCCTGAGGGATTTCGCTGATGTGATTGTCAAGCCACTCCCCATGATATTTGAAAAGTCATGGCAGTCAGGTGAAGTCCCAGGTGATAAAAGGGAAAAATTGCACCCATCTTAATAAGAAGTAGAAAGAGAGATCCTATGAACTACTGACCTGTGAGCCTCACCTCTGTGCCTGGGAAGATCATGGAACAGATCCTTCTAGGGCTCAAAGAAACCTGATGTAGATGAAGATGTCACTGCTCAATGCAGGGGCATTGGACTTTATGATCTTTAAAAGGTCCGTTTCAACACAAATAATTCTATGATCAGATACTAGCATGTTCTGGACCTTACAGTTTTCCTCCACCCATCTTCATGTGATAATAAAAGTACATGTCAAAAATACAATATTTGCATAACACAAATACATATTAGACAGGATTTTTGACAGAATAATACAGCAGGCACAGGAACATGAAGCTGAAACACCATTCAGGAGATCAGAAGTTACGCACAAGAATTTATGTAAGGCTCATAGTTGTACTAATGAAGTGTCAGCATGGCTTCAATCCAATTAAAATAAAGAACACATGATGTTCTGCTTAGAAAACAGAAGGATTAAAGTTTCATTACTTGTTGGACTTCTATGAGATGAAAACAATTGTTTCAGCCAATGCAGCAGAACACTCTCCTGACAAGGAGGAGGTGACTAAGTTAACGTCTTCATCCTCTTCAATCAAGAGCAAAATGGGGTCTTTACAAGGAACTTCTATTAGCTCTACCTTCAGCTTACTGACTTCACTTCAGAAACAGGCTAGTCTTGAAGTTAACTTTGCTATACTGATTTTCACAACCCTCCACCACACACACATCCACCATTTCTGAGTTTTCTTTACTGCTCTCTTCCCTGAGGGATTTTGTAAAACAAGCATTGTAACTACTCCTCAGTGTGGCTGGTAAATTGGAATAAGATCTGACGGAGAGGGCAGAGATGGTTGGGGTAAATTCAGGCCATAAGAAAACAATTTAGAAACCAAATTACGAAACTTCAGCCAAACTGAAACATGACAGTTGTTACCTGTAGTAATCAGGGGAAGCAAGGAATGAGCTGAGACAAGAGCACAGGCTGCACCACAGGTTGTTCAACCATATGCAAGAAGAAATACTGTAGATGCAAAAACTCTGAAATTATTCAGAGGAATATTTGATGCTGACAGTAATGAAATTCAGAGAAACAGAAAAGCAAGGAAGGAACCTGATAGGAAGGAGCAAACTATAAAGTCTCAGAGTCCTAGAAGAAGAAGTGCAAGAGCAAAATAAGTTGTTGAACATGCAATTAAATTAAAAGAATTCAGCTCCTGTGAGGAAAAAAGTTCATAGGAGCCTCCAGTCCTTTAACAAAGCACACCTAACTCACAAACTGTCATAATGCAGAAATGGCAAGGGCAAAGAAACCAAATCTTACGATTCTTCAGCAACCTCCTCCACAGAGAAGAAGCATGTAGATTCTGGAAAAAGAGATAAACATTACAAGCAATGATGGTACAGATGTACAGAGATGAAAATATGAGAGGCCATGGCAGAAAGTAGCATACAACTTAGAGAGAAAAACTCATGTTAAAGCTTTCATTTTCACAATATTAGAAAAAGGAAAACAAGTGATGAACAGATTTATTAAGAGGCATTGGAAGCTCTTATTAAGTATCACTAAGCAAGGAAGTGTTTAATGAATGTTTTTGCTTCAGTGTCTATTAAAAACCACTACAGATCAGGCAGTCAACAAAATTATTACCAGTAATATCAGTAATATTTAACCTCAGGTTAGAATTCATAAAGAACAAAATAGATGAGCTATATAATTTTTAGTTGGGTGAAATGAATCCAGAGGAATTTAGAAGAACCCTCAGAACTTGTGGGTTGCTTCATTAAACTTCAACTTTGAGAGAGAACAAAACTAACAAACCATGTGGGAGCATCTACCCAGTATTTGGGAGGTAGTTAAAACCCCACCCAAACCTGTCACAAACAGATCCAATGGTGTGTTTCTTTCTGTGACAAAGACTTTGTAGAGAGAACAGACAAGCACAAAACACCACATACACTGACTCTGCTGAGGGCATGAACAAGGTTTTGTGTGACCTTGGCAAAAACAAATTAGGAAAAATATGGTCTGGGTGAAAATATTACAGAGTGACTGGGGTATTCATTGTAAAAAAAGCATCAGTAGCTGCAATGTTCATCAGCAGTGGCAGCCTAAAGGAAGGAGGACTGAGAGGAGAGCTGAGAACAGCATCAGCTGCTGTAAAGAAGAAAAGAATAACCTACCCTCTGTGCCCTTGGTGAACAGCTCAATTAAAGGCATCAAATCACAGCAAGATGGGGGCCTGGGGTTTATATCAGGAGTAACATTACAATGTTACACATTCTAATCATTTCTATTTTCTCCCCATTTGCTGTGTGAGCCTTAGGAAAAAATCAACAGATGTCAACATTAGTTGCCATGAGGTAGCCTAATCAAGGCATAGCCACTCAGGGAAAGGAGAAGCCACATATCTGAGAGGCTGGAGACTTATATTCTGGTCATATTCTCACCTGATCTGCTGAATAACTTTTACATGTGCTTTGGTTCTCCCACCTGTAAAAGAGTGGGAATTAATCTTGCTGCAATCTCTGAAATGCACCCAATTCTACCGGTGAAGCCTACTACGTAACAGCTACACAGAGGTTCCATCAATTCCTCACATGAAAATCAGCCTGTCTTTGCCTTTTTTGCACTAAAGGAATTTCATGATGCACTGCCAGCTCGTAGGAATGGGCACAGTGGGCAAGACTGGTTTGCTCTAAACAGTCTATGCCACAAGACAAGCCATGCTGACATCTGCTGCTATTGTGAGAAGACACCATGACTCAGGAAGTACCCAAAACCAAATAGCAATAAAGAGAAAACACAACAGGAAATAAGATTCTTAGCAATTGGGCAATAACAAGCCAAAGTGGAAAGTTTAAAGTGGCTACTTGCAATAAGAGAACTTGCACTTTATCTGCAAAGCCTAAAAAAAAAAAAAAAGAAAAAAAGAAAAAAAGAAAAAAAGTCAACCTCAAGAAGACATGCCAGGGGAAAAAAAAATCTATAAAGGGGCAACAGTTTTGTGTCTGAGAGCATTAGTAGGTGTCGGCTGTAGCAGGTTATTAAGCAGCTTGGCATTGAGAAAAGCCAAATGTTTATTTCCAGACCTCTAAAAACTGCAGGCTGAAATATGACCATGTGTCTGCTTACTATAAAATACGAGGACTCCTGGGGTCTGAACTGAAAGGTACGTCTTAGTCTGTGAATAATTTGAAATTAAAAGAAAGCGAGTGATGGGTAAATCCGTGGCAGTTAACTTAAGCAAGAAGCTGTGAAAAGAATCCAGTGTAGTGCTGCTTGGGCAATGGGGGAAAACAGAGAGGCAAGTGTGGGGAAATCTGCCTCCTCTCTGAAGTGCCTGTATTTGGAACATGAAGGTTTTGTTCCCAGAGGACTAGAGAGACAAAGACGAGAAGCCACATCCTGTGGCATTTCAGCAGACCGGGAAGCAGAAGGCAGACCTATTCTTTGTATTAAGTATTGCAGACTGGGGAGCCAAAAGGAAGAGAGATCTAGAGAAGCAACATCCAGGCTCAGTTGAGCAGTGCTTTGTCACCTTCTCCTCTGCCCCCCGTGGCTGGCAGATCCTCTGCACAGTTTTCAAGAGCAAGGACACAAAGCCCATTGCTTACCTTGTGCTCCAGCCCAAAGTGAATCTGAATGTGAAAAGTAGAATACTTGTTTCCCATTTCTCACCTTTATTTTTAGCCCTTGTAAATTATTAATAATGGTGATTTTGGACCTAGGGGGAAAAAAAGAAAGGTTGAAAGAGGAGGGATGGCAGAAAAGAGAGAGGAAAGAAAGAGTTCACCTGAGCAGACTTTTTTGTTATGGCAGAAATGAAAAAAGCTAAAGGTCTTAGCACTCGAATTTCTGAGAAACCCATCATGTTACAGAGGCAGTCTGTGCTCATCAGCCTTTGCCAAAATATTTACTTTGGCTCCCTGACCCAGGCTCTTGGCACCATAAGGATCCAACACCAGACCCTTGGTAGGAGAGGTGGTCATCAGGCTGGTTTTCTGGCACTGCCCCGGCTTAACCATTGGCTACCCTGCTCCCCATTATCACAGCAGTGTGTCCACAGGGTGCAGAACAGCTTTTGCCTCTGACTTTATTTCCCTGCTGTCTGCACTAGGAACTCCTCTTTATTTGCTCTGTAACAATAAGAAAGTATCCAAAAGGATTTTGGCAGAAATCGTGGGCACAATCCAGTCTGGAAGAGGTGGGAGCAAAGAGTCTTGAATTCAAAGACTGAGCTCACCAATAACATGATATCCCTGTATGTTGGTATGTTATCACTGCTAAGAGTGCCATTTCAAGAAGTGGCAAAAGGCATTCATCCCTTCTGTTTAAATAGGAGAACAATTAGGAAAAGTGAAACATCCTGGTATCTTATACAAACCATCTTAGGAGCATCATGCTTTTAAATGGCCATAAGTGCTCAGAAACAGAACTGTATGTTCAATTTACATGACAGGGCTCTACCCGTGCCTATCTGCAACCCATAATTTTCTTTTTCATCCTGAAATCTTTTAAAACTCTTTGTCAGTCTTGACAGAAGAAGTGAGGGCTCAAAGATACCAAATTTGCACAAGTTCCTAGAAATAGGTGCCTAATATTCCCATAAAGAGGAAGGGAGAAGCAGGACCTAAACTCTTCTTGGACACCAGAGAATATCTACTGGTGAAGACCCTTTACTGGACTCACATTTCTAGGTAACTTTTCAAATCAGATCTCCTTTCTTACTAGGCACTGAAGGTTCCAGCTGATCCACAGGAGAACAGATTCACTCTGACACCTGCCCAGGCAGCTACAAGCTGAATTTCTTACAAACCACTAGCTAAGAGTTGTACAAGCAATGTTCACAAGTGCTTCAGTATTCACTTCTTGGGAACAGGTATTTAAATTAGACTGGCAGTCAGGGAAGAATCAAAATAAAGGGCTAAATCTCTTAAACTTATGAATATGCTTAAATATCAGTGCACTAAGTATGGACAGATTGGTCCTGGGGGTAACACTTGAAAAATGTGAGCCCAGCTGCTCTGCATTGATAACGTCAGGATAGCTGACCCCACTTCACTAACTCGGGCACAGGGAAGTGCCTCCTTTTCCCCTTTTCCAACAGCCTAAGCAGCCCAGGCCTGCTGAGGTGAGGACGGCTCACATCTGGGTCACTGCTGAAATCCAGTGAAGCAGCTGCACAGGAGCTTATCCACAGTTAGAGAATGTCTCACTGTCCACCTTGCTGGGCAGATTTGTTCCAACACTAGGACAATGCACCAAGAGTTTTCCTCAAAAGTGAGACCAGAACATCCTGTGACTGCAGTGCTTTCATTTCTGGTGCCCCAGACCCTCCCTTTGCCCAACTCATCACTGGAATTACTGGTATTACAGGACCAAACCTTCTCAGTACTCTGGTGGGAAATGAAAGGATGTTTTCATTGCAAATTGCATTCAGTTTGCTTGAACACATCCTGCAGAAAAAGAAGCTGATGCTGCACAAGGAGGAGCAGGGAATGAGTAGGACAACTTATCCAGAGCAGTGCAGAGTCCAGCAGGAGGGTCTGAGACATGGCTGCACTGCTCATGCTTTTACTGCCTGGCCCTAGACACGTTATTTCACCCCTCTGCCTCCTGTGAGCAGCAGGTGATGGTGCATGCCTGTGTGCTGGCACATTTCCAGACTGGACTCACAGAGCTCTCCTGCACATCCTTCACCTCCCTTTTTACCCTCCATTCCCTCTGGCAGAAATCTTGATGGAAACCCAGAAGAGCAGCCATAAATGCTAGCACTTCTTCCACAGTACAAGTTCAGGCTGGCCTGAGAGCAGATTTGGAATTAAATTTAAAAAGCAAGCATCACATTCTTAAACACAGCCCATGAAAAACAAGTGTCCAGCCCCTGGCACAGCTGGGAACTGCACTGCAGTTACTGCCAGGTGAGGTCAGCATCTTAGTATTTCAATGGAGATGTGGAAGAAAGGGCAATCTCATGCCAAATTCAAATCTCTTAAGTAAGAGATTTCCAGTGTCCTCCAGGCTCCCTCCACATTCATCTCCGCCTGCCTTCCTGCATCTTCTACACCAGCTCTACCATAGTAAACAAGGTTTCCTTGTCACCAAGTCCTCCTCTTGCTCTCTTATAATGAAAAACAGCTGTGGCAGGCATGTCCAAAACAAAGCTTTACACATTCCTGGTGGAACTGCCTCCTCACCGCCAAAACCCCCAGACATTATATTTACTACAGAAAATTCAAAACACAACCACTTTTCCTCCTCCAAGCTGTAATTTCCTCCTTGACAGGCCTGTCAAATTTAAGATTTCACTTACTATTCTTATCTCAAGTCTCTGCTTCCCCCCTGCCTCACCACTTAGCAAAGTTGACAGCTCTCCAGCACCATGAACACAGCTATAAGTAGCTTCTGTGGAACACAGTAGGACATTCTCCCTTCTCTGAAAAAGACTGCAGAGTGTGGTTTGAAGTAGAGATAGGAGAATCACCATGACACAACAAGAATCCTTCTGAACTGTATTAGACCTTCTCAGCAGGTGGACACCTGTTTAAAAACAGGCAGGTGGTGAACACCTCTCATCTTCTGCATTTCATTTTGCATTCTGCTTTCTGATAGCCTTTCCTAGAAACTAGTATGGCAAAATTCAGAGGGAAAGCCTGGACTTTGGATATTTCAGGCCCTGTTCTGCAAATTGAAATAGTCTGGGTAATTTAGCTTGGGTTTCAACACAAAGAAAAGGGATAGGGGTGTACTGTCAACCAATGAACATTTTACACCTTTGGTGTGACTGCAAAAAGCCAGGTCTTGAACTTGGCCTTTGCACACTCAGAAGCAATTAAATTGACTTTTGTAGATTGCACTCTGAAAAACATGAGGACAAATATGCAAGGATCTGAATGACTCTACAAATACCACTGAGTGATCATCTGTAAATTTTGCTACTCGAAAGAGGAAAAAAACCACTCTATGCAAGCCACTGACATAGTCAAGACATGCAGGATGAGTTCAGGCACTAGCAGTACCTGTCAATGTGTGCTGTTGTAATGTAATGGCTTTAAGTACTCCAGTGATTTCTGAGTGAACTAGATTGAGTCACACACAGGAGTTTCAGAGAGGTCCTAAGGTACTACCAAGGATGAGGCTGGTGATGGAGCTTAGCAGAAGCCTCTCATGAGCAGGATCCACCTCTACCAGTCACAGACTGCAGTCTGGAAATGGTGAGGGGAGCACAGGGATGTATATTGGCACAATCTGTGCAGCCTTTTGCAGAGAAGGTTTCTTATGCAGGCTGTGCTCACCCCTTAGTCTGGACTGAGCTTTAATACATTCTCCTGCAAATTGCTCCTGAGATTTTTCTGCCTTTTGCTGCTCAATTCTTCACCTACCCAGCAATCTTTGTTACAAGAACAAGGGAGATCTGAGCTACCAATGGCCTCAATGATAACGAAAAGGAGTTTTCACCAGCCAGGAGAAAGCAGTAGCACTGTACTTTCTTTCCTGACCTTTTTTGTCAATTGTTTGAGCTCCAGGCCAGCAATTTAAGTTATCAAAGTTTGCTCCAATGTTATGCAAACAAGCAAGGGAAAGTCTGAAATCAAAGCCAAACAGAGGAAGGTCAAAAAAACAACCTCTTCTCCCATCAGACCTTTAATAACATTATTTCTTCAATAGCCAGGATGTATTAAGACTACCACCACAAAGCTTGCCCTCCTTCAAGCTATCTTCAGGCAACAATTTCCATAACACTGGAATTCTTGAGGCTTAGAAGGGAAAGTCTTCTGTCAGCGTGATTGCCAAAAAGCAAGTTTTCCTGCCTTTTTACTCCTACCTGGTTCTCTTTCTCAGTCCAGCTACTTTGCTACATAGGCAGTATGATAGACCACATACTAGAGAGAGATCCTTCCCCTGCCACCTCCTCCTTGCTCCAGATGATCAGAAAATCACTCAGATATCCAGGAAGCTCCATCTCACCAGAGTACCTAGAGGCCATTAGTAGCAAACACCAGTCTTCTTGGGACTCTCTAGAGCTTGTACCTGCAGCTATATTTTTGTTAAGTGGGGCAATCCCAGCCACATCCACAAACACCTCAAATTTCAACTCCCAACTAGGTTCTTGGCCAATTGACTGCAATGAGTTGGTGAGTCTGTGAGCAGAAGTCCCCAGAGGGTTTGGAAACACTTGCTCCTACCCACCCTCACAACAGATTTTCACAAACTACTGGCAAACCCCAATATCCGCAATCTTCCAGCAGAAAGAGGTAAATCAACATACCCAACTCTTTAGTACCACAGCACATACAGCATCCCTAATTTCTTACCTACTACAAATCTACCAATAAGAAGGAATCAGCCCATTCTGTGTTGGCAGGAGATGCTCACTTGACCTTTGGCTAGACTGTTGCTGTGGCCACAACCAGTCTGGCTGTTCCAGTGCCTCTGAGCCACCAGGTGGGTGGCCTTAGGGAAGAACTGAATCAGAGACAGCTTCTGGCCACCAGTTGGCAATCAAAGCCAATCTCGGCAAAATCTACATAGGATGTGGTTGCCAATATTTGGTCTATGATTTCCTGTCTTACACACAACTTTATTACCCTTTACTATAGATGCAGGGCCACTGTATGATTTCTACACCACCCTACACTTCCCAGCTCCAGCACCCAGCTGTGCTCTCCAGAAGATTCCTCATAATTCTCCTGAGTAAGCTATGGAGAATAAGTAGGAAAAGGACGAGAAGAAAAACATTTTCATGATATCTATAGAGACATCTGTACAGCAATTCCTTTCTTACTGAATCAGACCTATAACATTATTGAAGCAGGACAATCTGGGTGGATCTCTTTTGGGAAGAAAGTGTGCGGGACACTTCTGTGCAGGAAAGAAGTTTGAGATTGGGTCAAGGAATAGTCAAGACAGGGGGGAAAAAAGACATCTTTGGTGATTTCAAACTGTAATCATAATATGCTTCTTGATCTTTCATTACCCTCATGAACTAAAAAATGTGCAACCTCTTTTCTAAAACCTCATAAAACCCCATAAAATATATTTACTGTGCTGTTCCAAAAACAGTCCATGAAACAGGACTTGTCCTGGCACAGAATGCCGTAGTGCTTTGTTCTTCCAGAGCAGCATTAGACCTGCAGGTCACTTCAGTGCAGCCACAGTCCTGCAGAGCCATCTCTGCCAACACTTGGGCCAGGTCTTGCCATTCTGCTGTTTTTGAAAAACATAAGTATTAAATACATGCAAGTAAGAGTGAATGATAAAACCCACATAAAGAACAGGAAAGTTCCACTGTTTCCAAGGAAGGAAAGGGGCAAATAGAAGAGGTTATTACATTTCTCTCACCAACTGCCATGTTGCTTCATTGAGATGTAAGACTTCCCTTTTTAAAAATGCTGGAGATTCCATGGTCACACCCAAAGCTATTAATTCAGGTCATGCTTGGAAGAGAGGCAAGAGATTACAGAAACCAAGTTGAGGACCTTGTGGAGCTGTAATAGTTTTAGGTCGTCTAGTTTTAGAACCTCACATGTACAAATACACACACACATGCAATACCTGCAGCAGAACCCTTCCATCCTTGGAGAACCATGCAGGGCAGTCCTCAGCCTACAGCAGTGGCTTGGAAAGCTTGGAGATAAGCAGGAGAGCCCCAGTGAGATCACCAAGAAATTTTCCCTCCATCTTCCTCTGATGACACAGCATAGCACAGGGACACCAAGGCTGAGGGTGAGACAAATTATCATCCAACTCCCAGCCAGCTGCAGGAACCCAACAGCCCATATGTCAAGCAGTCACTAGCTCCTGGCAGTGAGACCCCCACAAAGAAGGATTTAAATTATTTACAGTGCACTACAAAAAACTGAATTTTTGCATTACCTCCTCCATCAGCTTTCAAGAAATCAAAAATTTCCAATGATTGTTTTAATTGTTATGGGTCACATTTCCCAGCACATCTACTCATCCTTAAATTTTCAGATAAAAGCTTTGATCCTTAAGCAATCGCCTTCTTTGTTTACCTGGATGGAACTATTAGGATGAAGTATTGGCAGAGTAATTTCACAAGGGACCAGCATTTAATATTTACTTTCTCTTTTAGAACCATGAAACAAAGCAGGTGAAAGAGATTCTTGGTCTAGCCTAGTAGAGTCAGTAATAACTTCTCAGAGATCATGGCCCATGAGACAGTAACATGCAGTAACTGTCCACAAGTGTGCTCTCATTCCCTGCCACAGATGAAATTAGTCTGCTTAGATCCTCAGTGAAGACAGGCAGCTGCTTCTGTTCTGACAAACAAAGATACAGGACAACTCCAAGCAGAAGTGGACAACACCAAAGCAAAATTGTGGATGCATATGGTGAGAGGAGCGCCAGGAATGCTAACCAATTATCATAGTTCCTCTAGAGAAGATCCATTTTATTCTAGAACTTTGGGAGTGATGTGCTTTTGTTTCTTGAAAAAAGCCACTGCTGCCACAGGTCTATGCAAACATGCATGATATGGAGGACACTTGCTATTTCTTAGAATGCCAGAGCTGATGGGGGATAAAAGGGGTGGGAGCAGTGGTTAAGTTGCCAGGCAAACACATCTCAGACAAGCTGTGGGAAATATGTTTTTCATGTGGATAGCACGTAAATTGAGGAACTCAATGTCACCAGATGCTTTGAAGATTAACCATAAAATTTGTCTAATCTCTTTTCCAGTCAATTGAATTAGCCCATCAGGGTCTATTAAATGTGATGATAGAAATGCAGCCTCCAGTTCAGGAAGTTTTTAAACCACTGATTGCTGAAAGCTGAGTGTGCCTGATGAAGGAAGCATATCCCAATTTTTTAATTTTCCCTATTCATTACTGGACATATGAGACACCCACCACTGTTTTGTCTGAGTTGGTATTAAAGGGTCTTTCTACAATTACAGATCTCTACCTTAGCAGAGATTTAACCTATCCCAAAACTCTCTCACTCAAAATGTGATCTAGTTAAAGGAAAATGAACAGTATTGATAGCTTAGGAATTACGACCAAGAAATAAGTTAGAAAGAACACACTTTCACAGGAAGAAAATTAGGACTATATAGTAAAATACCTTGACTACAAACTTTTAAAACTAAATTCATTGTTCAAGTTGTTCTTTCCCTGGAGGAGAATATAAAAGGCTACATTTATAAAAATCAGAGCTCCAGTTAATAATTTCAATTAAATGTCTTAATTATAAAGTTAGTTAAGCATTATTGTAGAAATAGATATAGAATCCTCTTCATTTAGGCTCTTCAGGAAAGGGTGTAAACAAATCATTTTCAAGATGTCTTGATAAGGTCTACAGGGTGGTCCAGGTATGTTGATCCCACCTCTGCTCGTAGGAAGAATTACATGATTTATCAAGTCTTTTCCAGCCAGCATGTCTAGGACTCCCATGGATTCAAGATGCCACAAATGAAATTAGCAAAGACTAAAGAATGTGAAGCATAGACAAGGCAATACACAAGGGGAATTATAGTTCCCCTTAGAAAATGTTACATTTTATGACCATTGTCATTACTATAGCCTTGTGAGAATGTTCAAGAGAATTGCTATAACCCATTTGATAAAGGTTCAGCAGTAGGAGAGAAGGGAAATCTGCACTGATGATGATAAACTGCTCTGATAAGAACAGAATTGATAAGACCCTTTCTCCAGTAATATGAGTCCAGTGTTCACTACAATACTTTTACAGTTAAAAATCCTTCACCTCCCCTTCATGCCCACCAGGCAAAAAATACTGCTTAGCTGCTAGTTGAGAGTTGTGTGTAGGCTGATCATCTGTCTAGCACATGTGCTAGGCTGGCCAGCCCACATCGTGTTTGTTTAGCAAAACAGATCCTGGGGCAGTGTCACAGCTGAGTCCTGCAGGTCTCCTCCCTGCTCAGCACAAACTTGTGCTCCTCACTTCTGCCCACCCAGGAGATTCACTGAATTTATAGACACTTAACTACTACCCTCGTTACAAGTCCTCTGTCTAATTCAGCATCACTGGAACCATCACAGGAAATTAATTATTCAAGTTGTGATTGGTTCACTTACCAGTTTCAGTGGGATCCAGCTTTCCTCTAAGCTCCTAAATGGAAGATTAAGGGGTGATATGACAATAGTTTAGATGAACTTACTTTTCAAAATAGAGGGCTTGCCATTACCACTGACAAGGGTATAATAAACACAATTTGTCACATACTAAAATCTTAGAATGGTTTTGGGTGGGCCTTAAAAATCATCGAGATTGAACACCTCTGTCATGTGCAGGGATGCCTTGCACTACACCAGGCTGCTCAAAGTCACATCCAGCCTGGCCTTGAACACTGCCTGGGGTGGGGCTTCTCTGAGTAATTGTGTCCACTGTCCTTTAGAGTGGAAGAATCACCACCTTTAGAGTAAAGAATCTTTTCCAAATACCTCATTTAAACTTACCCTCTTTTAGTTCAAAACCACTACTCCTTGTTCTGTTGCAACTAGTAATATTGAAAGGCCACAATAAGACCTCCTTGGAGCCTTCTCTTCTCCAGGCTGAACAATCCCAACTCTCTCAGCCTTCCCTCACAAGAAAGGTGTTCCAGCCCTCTGGGAATTTTTGTGGCCCTCCTCTGGACACACTCCAGCAGGCCTGTCCTGTGTTGGGGGCCTCAGATGCTGTATCCTGATGCAGTAATCTGACTAGCAAAGGAGAGCACATTTTCAACTTTATCCCAGGACTTTTTATATCATCATTTCTCCCTCGTTCACACTGCAAATTGCCTTCAAAGAAATACGCACCAGACTCAGGCGGACATTCTCCCTTTCTTCCAGCCACCTCCAGTTTCCCAACATCAGAAATGTCTCATTTCTGACACAGGTTTCTTCCCCATGTTGGCAACAGTGGTGCTTGCAGGTAATAATCTATTAGCTACAATTAAACAACAGGTGCTGCCTTGGAAATTACGGTTGTATTAAAAGGATGAAAACATCATTTTGGTCAGACAGTTTGCAAGAAAGAACATGATTTACAGGACAACAGATTAAATTACGTGCAATTAAATAGCTGGATTAAGTCTCAGGGCTTCATCCAGAATGTAAAATACTGAAAGTAAAACAGACAAGCAAGCAAGCAACCAGCCTTGTCACAGTCCCTCTCTCTGCACAATCTGCCATCTCCACTTGAGGCTGAGATCCACATAGTCTCCTGCTCATCCAGAAAGGAAGATGCCAAAAATTGCCATCATTGCCATGGGCAATGGTGCTCTAGTCACTTATAACAAAGTGAAACAACAGGCAGTTTTAGTTATTAATGGCTGCAAACACCAAACCTCTCACCCCTGCTGTGCTTGCTTCAAATCTGTATCATCCTCTGCCTCCTTTACTGAGTGCAGGAAGGATGTGGTTCACCAAGAACCATTTCCCAAATTCATCCCAATTGCTCTATTAATTATCCTTTAGCTTTGACATGAGGAAACAGTTTCTACCTTCTGCAGCAGGTCTATTTTTAGTGAAGCATCAATTTGCCTCTATTTTGTTATCCCTCACTGTTAATCCTGCCCACACAACAAATCTGGCATTGATCACTTGTGGTAGACAAATATTTTTGGCTTAGGCTACGCAAGAGGCATGAGGAAGCGTGAAGAGAAAAGAAGTCTTAATAACCAGAAAGAGTATCATTAGAAACCAGAATTCATATGGAGAAAGCAAAGCTAACCAAAAGAAAAAATAAAAAGGGTGGGGCAGAATGTGTTCTTAGTATGTGTTGGTGAATATAAATCTACAAAAGTGACAAGAATCCCTCAGCTTCTGCAAGAGTAAATTCACATCAGCAAATTCAAGTTCATATGAAAGAAGGCTTTGGTGTTGGATAGCATTCCTGCTGTTTCAAGGACAGCCCTGCCTGCTGCCAAAAACCATCCTTTCCTACAAAACCATGGACCTAGCTCAACAGAGGAGGCAAGACTGACAGATAATTTTGCTCAAGAAAATACTTCTCTGAGTGATGTTCCTGCTCCTTGAAAGGGGAAAAGTACAGGACAAAAGAAAACATCCTCCTTCTCTACATCCATCCACCTTGTAGTCTCAGTCCTTAATTCCATATTCTGTCCCTCACCCAGCCCATCTGAGCAGACCTTTTTCCTTAGAGAAGGTCTGAACATGAATCCAGAGCTGTACTAGATGCAACTGATGAAGCAGCATAAACTGTGTGCAGACCATAGTGCTTCTGTTCCAGCATCACGATTTAATCATTAAATGATAGAATTGTTCAGTTTGGAAAAGACCTATAAAATCATTGAGTCCAACCATCATCTTTACAACTCACCTTGTAACCTAGATCTTCTTTGAGACTTCCCAAGCTGGGAAAGGTGAAAAAAAGCAGCATGCCAGTTCCCTTTGATCTATATTCTCTGTAATGGTAAAGGGCAAAAGACACGGAAAAAAGATTAACTGGAAACTTTATCTAAACCCCTACCTATATGAGCTCAGCCTTCTTTACACAAGCACTAGCTCTCTGCTATGGGCTGTTAAGAGTTTGAGAGCCTTGAAGCACCTTGAGTTTACTGATGTCCCTAAACCCCAGCCTGTGAAAAGCAAAGGGCCTCTCAAAATTAGTCAAGCCAAAGAAATTCTGAAATCTGATGACTGTAGTTTATTGGACTCAGGACAGCAAGAAGCAGACTCAGCTCTGCCTGAAAATATCATTAAAGCTATAGGTCCTATTATAGACTGAAGAATCCATAGCACAGTAGGAGGCAAAGACAGAGGCACCAGGAAAAGGCAGAAGGGACAAAACTATTCATAAACTGGTTATTGCTGTGTGCATACATGCCTAATGCTTTTATCCTTCAGTCACTATTTTGATCTACGCTAGCCCGGGATATGATCTCCAGCCATGGTGTGTGCAAGAAAGGAAAATAATCCTCATTTGATCTGGAAATCTCATATTCCTGACTCTGACTGTTGAAAGAAACAACTCCCAGACAGGCCAGGTGTTTAAATAGCTTGGAACTGGAATTTACTGCCCTGAGCCACAGTTTAGCAGTTGGTAAACTTGGACATCTGCCAGCACCCTAGATTATTAACCATTCCTGTAACTCCATCAGCATTTTTGTCATCTTCTTCTGGAAAACTGAGGATCTTGAACCAGACAGACAAACAAGAAAAACTAAATCTCAGAGATGCCTATGATCAGTCCAAACACACCAGCTGTCTGCAGCTATGAGTGTGTCCACCCCTTCAAATATAAACCAGAGAGAGGAAAGCTAAACTTTGTGGCAAGACATCTATCTTGAGTGCTATGGTCCAAAAGAGTCTTCAGGAAAGAAGCATAGTTTGGGAGGCAAATTAGTAACCCAGAACAGCTCCCAAGTCTGCTGTCAGTAGCTAGGAGGAGCAGGAAAGGAAGGTTATGAGGCTCCACCTAGAAGTCTGCCCCAGAGCCCCAGGCCTAATGCTGCTGCCTCCCATCCACTCCCAAGGTGTGGCCAAACCCAGCGTAATCGCCGCGCCCTCGCCAGCTCTGTGCAAGGTTCATGGGCACTGCTGGAGTCCTCTCCCGTCATCCTCTTCCCTACATCAGCAAACAAAAGAACTGAGATAATACTGGCACATTTTTCTTCTGGATTCCCAAGTCTGTAAATACCAATTTAGCTGGCTTTTTTTGTTGTTGTTGAATTTAGGCAGAGAAAAACTGGCGTGTTTGGGATTCCTGCAAAGAAGAGCTGAAGCTAGTGGAAAGTTAGAGCAGAGAACTGTCACATACAGAGGATAAGCCAGGCCTCTTAGTACAGAGGTAGCACATGCTGTTCAAGGGAGGTTGCTCAGAGGCCTTCAGTTGAATGTTCAATTATGGTCTCCCTAAGGCATCTCAGGTATGTCACCAGTTCTTCTTACATCCTATTTTTCCTCATTTTAAGGAGCAGAAAAATCTCTTATTTCCCTACATCCTTTTCTTTTTTTTTTGTCAGATATTATATCCTAGAGAAGTTCAGGACTGGTTGTGGTCTTAGTAAAGACTTGAGGCTACAAGTTCACAGTAGAGCTGAGCTTAACCCAACACCAAGGGAAGCAAACAGAGATCCCTTCCCATCTTCAGATTTGCATTCCTCTTCTTCCCAAGGAACAACATCTATGCAGACACATCCATTCCCACTGTGCTATTACTGCAAGGAAGAGGGAAACTTTCTGGAAATGCTCTGCCTCTGCTTCAGCAGGACAGAGATGTTTAGTCTTTGCTTCTTCCACAAGCACCACACCTAAACTATAAATCATATGTCAGAAGGGGGAGGATTTTTTTTGAGTTCTTTCCCCCCCATTTTAACCTTTTGCTAGAGTATGGAAAGTGAATAACCCAAACTGAGCATTCCTTACTTAACAAATTTACGGTTGGCTGCTTAATTAGGAATTTAATAAATGTGACTTAATTATCTCTTAATTAGATTGCTTTATTAATGCCCATGGCCATAAGCCCTTAGGGCTCTCAATCTTGTTAGATCTCAAAAGCTAGGCTGAGTCAACGCTTGTATAAACAGATGCCAATAAAATACCTTGTGCTACTAAAGGTGGTATTTGAATTTTACTTGATGATTCCCTTCCCTACAGGTTGAACTCTGTACCTTCGCACAGTGCTAGCTAATCTTTGCTCTCAGAGATTTACTTTCTGAGTGAGATGCAAAGTAGAGAATAGACCACTTTTGACAGAGCTCACAGCAAGAAAAGTTCTAAAAATCTTACTGGCTAGGCCATATTCCAGATGCAGCAATTACAGTTCCCTTTACTTAATTCAATTTTCACCAGAAACCAGTTTTCTCCACTTCTGAAGAGCTGTTGTGCAATGCTGTCTTATACTGTTAAAGCCTGTCAACATGACAGATTTTTGGCATCTTCTTAGGTACCTGAAGTACCTATAAAACACTCCTTGACCATCTAGGACTGTCATTACTGTTAATATTAGAAGAGAAACACATCTGCACAGCTCTCACTTCCCTTTCCAAGTGGCTCTTTGCAGTTGTAAGCAACTTCAACCTTTTCAGGTGGAACTTTGCCCTTCTGGTTTCTGCCAGAAAACTTTTTGGAAAGTTTGGTTCAGCTGTTTTTTCAGTTTTAGGACAGTGAGTAGGCGGGGGAAAATACAACTGTTGCCATGATTTAGAAGTTAAAATAAATATTCTGTCACCTTGTCTTGAGTAATCCCTCACTTTACCAAGAAAAGGGAACCTTAAAGTTGGCTCACACGTACACTTGTTAGTTTTCCAGTGAAAACACTTCTCAAATTAGCTGAATCACATCAATGCCTACTGAGCTAACCTACCCAGAATCTGCTACTTAAAATTCAGGAACAAACCCAGAGATGAGTGTCTTAGGCAATAACCACTCAATAGCAGCAATGGTGATAGAGGTCATGGCCCTTGAGTGCTAGAAAAGACATTTTTCAGAGCCTGTTCTTGAGGTCAAAGGAAGGCAATTTGAAGGAAATAATGCATCCCACTCCTGAAGAGGGGAAGATGATGCTGGAAAAAAAACTGCTCCTGATTTTGGTTTGAAACAGTAGAAAAGCAACCAACACCTACCCCCAAAAAATCCTGCTGTTAAATCAGTACAGGGTAGAGCAGCAGAAATAGCTGAATCAGTGCATTGCAGGTGAGGAGGAAACACCTGGAACAAACACCTGGTGAGGTGACCTCAAAAAGGACCTGTAACAGAACAGCAGCATGAAGCCACATGCTCAACACCAGTCTCTCATCCAGCTAGCAGGAGGAGAGGAGATATCAGACAACGAAAAGTCCCCTGTTTTTGCAATTGCTACCCCCACTCCAGAAAAGGTTGGAAAAAGATATTTATGAAAATCCATGGATTTTAGGTCCTTGTACTCAGGAGACCATCTCTTGTCCTTTCAAGGCATACTGAGCCTTGTTTTCACTCCTGCAATGTGAAATATCCATTGTTTCTTACATGCAAAACCACTGCAGCCCTGTACACATTTTTGCCTGGCCTGGCAATAAATAAATAAAGGTGTGTTTCCTGGCAGGCCTCTTCCAAGCCCTGAGTAGTCTGTTCAGCTTCATAACCAATGTGGACTGCTGTGGCACAGCACACTGAGAAAACATCCTGAACAGCTTTCTTTGGGGTTGACATCTCTGACAGGGAGCCAGTGCCTTGTGGAAAGCTGCAGTGAGGGACTGACACTACCTTTAGAGCAGGACAGCTTCTGTTTCTTCCCCCCTTACCACAGATCCTTCTTGTGTTAAAACGGGGGAAGCTGTATTGTCAGGGATGGAGGAGGAAGCAGGAAACTGGAAATGAGAGGCCCAGCCACTTCTCTTGACTTCACCACTCTCCTTCTCTGCCTCCCTAAGTTAGTCACCACTTCTCCACATTCAATCTCTGTTGTACCCCAAAGCTGTCCAGGCTGTACAGGTCACGAGCTCTTTAAGACATGGCAGCATCTCAATATATGTATGCTTCCAGCCAAATGCAGTGGGAAGCATGGCTAAAATATTTTAGATAATAAACCCCATATTGTCTAGGAGGGGCTGGTCAGCCTTTCTTATTTTTATGCACTTGAAGGGTAAATGCTTTGTAGCACAATTCTGCGTCAGCTAATCTGGTAAGTGCCACATTAAGGAAGCATCTCTTACTCCTTTGTCCCCTGATGTAAAATACCTCTGGCCTTTGTGTGACAGCCACAGAAGGATGGAGGACAGGCCCCACCAGTAAGCTGTTCCAGAGCATGAGCAACAGGGCTGGCTCTTGTCACTGGAATTCACATGTTACTCATTTTCAGATACCTGTATCTGGGAGGAACAAGGTACAGCCACTCGCCCCTCCATGCTCTCACCCATCTCACAGCTGATGCTTTACCAGCTGTCCAGGTCCACATCTCCAGCCAGTCTCACAAGCAAGGAGGGAACCTGGTGCTCTTCATCAGCCTGTCCATGCAGGGACCACTCTTCCTGAGCAGGCAGCCAAAATTCAACAGATGGGTGCTTGACACAAAACTTCGAGGACCTGTCTCCTCTTCCTTCTGCTCCCTACTTCTATAAAGCTTGTTCTACACAGCTTGCTGAACACTCCCTTTTTCTGCCCTCCCCGACTCTGGTGAATAAAGCTATGAGAGCCACAGAGCAAGAACAGCCACCTCTCAGCTTGTTTTCAGCTCTCCTAGCCTCTTCTCTTCTGAGTCAACAGAAGGAAGCCTGCCCTGACAGCAAAGTTAGAATATTAGTGACCTCCCTTCTGCTGCCTGCACACACAGATCACCCGGAAAGCAGTGCCAAGGACAGCCAGTAGCTCTGGCCCCACAAGTGCCAGGCCACCAGCACACACACAGGGAAGAGGAAGTTGTTATCAGGCCCCAGTAACACAAAACAGCTGTGCTTGGGTAGGGCAGCCACTGCTCACCCCTGCTGGGGGCTGAGCAGCAGCTGTGCACCAGAAACCTTCTGCTTTAGCTTGTGGTCCAGATCCAATGAATAAGGAGGCACCTCAGGAGGTCGCAATGAAATCACCACCCAAAGTCTTCATTTGCCTGAGCTGTTTCAGCAAATCAGCCCACAGACCTTATTAGCAGGGCCTTTCCCTGAAGACACCCCTCTCTTTGAGTTTTGCTGGCTCAAAATGGTGATGCTGCAGCATCCCCCATTAAGTGACAACTGTAGCTAAAATGTATAGGCCAGGCATATTGGAAACCTTAAAAAAAAAAAGCATCCATCTCAACCTTTCACTGACCTGCCTTGGCACCTCAGCCCCACCTCAACTTGCAGCACAGGTTGCTCTGTCTGTCCCACACCCTTGCTCAGCTCCAGCAGTGCAATTCAAACCCAGCTGCTAAAGGTAAGGGTCTCTTGAAAAGTCTACATAACCACCCAACAAGAGGGATCTGCACTGGAGAAAAGCCTTTAACAAGGCTGTTCTAGCTAGGGCGTGAGCAAAAGACAAGGTAAAGTGATTTAAAATGTGCCATCCCCAGAGGTACTGCTGTCTCCTACCCAGTGACTGTTTACTGTCAGGAGCATGGGAAACTTGCAAAAGGACCCATGCCAGCCCTCATGCAATCCCCTCTCTCCCAGAGTACATAGGTGGCACAAGCCAAAAGGTTGCACAGAAAATAATTTTCCCAATGTCAGAGGCTAAAATTATCTGTGTAAATATTATAGCAGTAGTTGAACAACACAGGCTGCATCCCCACCCAGCCCACACAGTATCACAAGGCAGGCAGGTCAGCTCCAGCCCAGGTTTCAATTAAAGAACATATTGTGGTTAAAACTGTCCCTGCCTGCTTTGCTTCAGGGTTTAAAGTTCCTACACAATGCAGCTGCTTTTAGTGCAGGTTTATTATTAGTCTCATCTACATTATGGCCTCCTCAATCCACTGGAATGACCAGGAAACCCATAGAAAGAGAACGAGCAGATACCATGTGGCAATCCTTCAAAAAGGTACATGGTAATTTGATAAGTAGAGCTTAGATTTAATTAGCAGTGCTAAAGGGGGATTTGTAGTGTAATAAATCACAGAATAAGAATTAGCCTCCCTCTGGCACCTTGCTGGTCATTTTTGGCAGGATATGGCAAGACATGAAGGAATATTAAACCTCATAGTTCAGGGCTGGAGCCAGATTCAGAGATGTGGAAGAGACATCCTTGACCTCAGACTTTTTTTTTTTTTTTTTTTTAAACAGGAGAGGTCTTGCATTTTTCTTTGAAAAGACCCTGACATCTGTGTTGGCAATAGGTGAAATATATACTTCAAAGTTGTTGTGGAATAATTCCTAGACCAAGGCATGCCCACAGGATCACACACGTTGAGGGTGAGAGGGAGCAGCCACAGTGGGCATCCACACACCATAGTGAGGACATGGGGCAGCCTCACCTCACTGCTGCAGCACTCTCTCCTTAGTGACAGGCATCAGAATAGCTTTAAAGCTAAGTTAAGAAAAGGACATAGTAATGTAGCAAACCTGCTACAGTCCTGTGGCCAGAAATTGCCTCTGTGACTCTGCTACATGGATCTCCCCTCATCCCAGTGTTTTCAGTCAGCAACTCAATGGGGAGACAATTGACTTGAGCACAAATACAAAATACCTCAAAGAATATTTCTGATCTGGCTTTGAATTCCCTCTGCAGACAGTTCTGTACAAATGCATTCGAAGGTATATTTTCCTTTTATCTTGCCAGCAATTACACCCAGAAGCATGAAGAATAACAACCCAGTCCAGTTGAGGAAGGACTGTTCTTCATGGAAATGCCTGATCTTCCTTTACTTCTAGCATGCACACAGATCTCTCAAGCTCACATCATTCATTACTTCTCCACAGAAGAATTCTCAGGTCATCCTTTCGTTGCCTGGATTTTTGCTGTGCTACATAAAGTCCATAAGGATTTGAATTCCTGTAGGGATGCTACTCCTTCCCTTGGGAGATCATTACAGGGTTTGACAGCTCTCACTAACATTTTCCAGCGTTTCCTGCTGTCAAGCAAAACTGCAAACATTCAACTAAAAGTTCACTCTACCAAGCCTCGCACACACTGATGGCAGAACCAGGGCTCACAGTTGGAAAAAACCACATGGGCTGTCCTACTGCAAGCCATGTGCATCTGCTGCCCACGTGGAGCCCTCCAACCCTTTCAGCCACTGCTCCTCTTCCTGCTTTGATTCACAGGGACGTGATTTTCAACAGGTGAGATCATCTTTTGGAAAAGTTTTATGTTTGGCTGTAAACAGGCCTCAGGACTGCATGTGATTCAGGAGAGGCATGGAGGCCATTTCCTTCCAAATGGGATGCTCACTACGTATCACGAACTGCTGGTGTATGAGATATCTCTTTCCTGAAGAAGAGTCTCTCTACTTCTCCTTGCAGACTGAAGTAAGATGAAAGTATGAAATTTTCCACAAAAATTCCCAAGGCAGTTCTGGACCACAGGAACCTGCCTGACCCTCTGCAAGATCCTAGGGACTTAAACCGCAGCTAAGGAAAGCTCCACTGAAAATTGACCCACTCCAGGGTGCCATTAGCAGGGAAGCTCATGGTGTTCTGAAAATCTTTAGCTCAATACTACTTCAGTCTACATACTGAATATATGGAGGTATACATAAAAATCAATAAATCAGGGGAAAAATGCTGAAAACAACTTGCCTTGAGCTCTTACAACATCTCTGCAGTACACTTTGACCCAGCATTCAGGAGAATGAGATAGGATAGCTGGCTTTTTTCTTGCAGATCAGACAGCTTTCTGCCTGGAACTTGTAGGCACTGGCTGTAGCACACACAACACTGCTGCTGCTCTCTCACTGTTGGGAGTACTCACCAGGATTCATGCAGGAGGAACCAGTATAGAGCTGTCTCCTACCAGCAGCAAGTGCCCATTGCTGAGCTGCTCAGTACACAGTTCATCCAAAGTCACTTCTATTTACCCCTGTCCCTTGAACAACCGTTTTAGCACCTCCCAACATAAAAACCTTCACCTAGTTCTGATAAAAGCCATCGGCAAGGATTTCAGCTGCTCCCTGGCAGTACTGTGCTGTGCACCAATATCAACAAAGCTTCCTCCCTGAGCAAACTCTCTTTTCTGGTACTTTACAGGCTCTTCTGCTCCCTGGCATCACCTGGATTACACAAGGTGCCACACCAGACTAAGGATATTCTTGTCACAGCCTGATGCCACAAGGGTGCAGGACCAGCTGGCAGCCACTGCCCACATCCCCACTCCTTTACTGGAGTTTTGCAAGAGCAGGGGAACTTCTGCCCTGTGGTACAGCCCGCACTGGTCATTAGTCAGCTGCTGACTTCAGTTTAACTGCAGTGACCAAGGATGAGCAAAGTTGCTCAGGAAAATGCCTCTAGTGGGTGCAGCACTTGTGAGAAATCACACCATAGGCACTTTTGAAAATTCCTGCTTTTTAATCTGCAGCAGTGGCTATAAGCTCAAGCTTTTAGAGCAGAGATTAATTTAAACTTTAGAATGTGGTTAATTCTTGATTGGTTGTTTTTAACTAGCCATGATAGTCACTTCTAAATGTGATTTTTTTCCAGCTGAATAAATCCCTTCTCCTTTCTTTTCCGTTCCTCAATATTGTAAGAGTTATGTGAAAGATGTAACAGTATTCCCATTCCCAAGCTTTGGCTACATCATCTGCAGTAAAGAACAGGAAGAAGTTGCACAAGTCCAGGACCCTCAAAAACAGTTTAATTGGTTTCACCTGTCCCAGCTTGAAACAGTTAAAAAATTTGGCCACTTTTCGTGAAGACAGGTTATTTGTTTGCGTTGTCAAACAGATTGTACAATCCAGTCCAAACAGCTTTAGCCCTTTTAATTTGGACCAGCAGGATGCTGGGCAAGTTCTGCGTGCTTGCAAAGGACCTCTCCTTCGAACATTGTAATACAAACATAACTCCAGCCAAAGCACAAGTTGAATATCACCCAGGGCTAACCAGGAAGCCCCGGATCAGGCGGAGACTTTTTCCCAGATCCTTTGGGGTTTCCCTGCCAGAGGGAGGCTGAACAGACAAGCTCTTGTGGAGCCCCGCAGCACAACCTGCTGGCATTTCTCAGCCAAGGCAGGGCTGCTCTAAACACATCACCCAGCTCAGCAGCAGCACAGAAAGACAAGATCTAAGGATGTGAAACTACAAGGACATCGACCCGAAACCCTGCAGAGCAAAGACCAGCTTTCCCCACAATAACCAGCTATCCAGCAAGGCCAAAACGTCAAAGCAATCCCTAACCCTGAACTACCTAGTCTCTCCAGCAGACAGGAATCAATACAGCTCTAGGCTCTGCTGTTCTTCAGCCTGGTTTCTTCTAGAAAAGCACAATCTTACGAGCCCATATTTTGTGCAAGATGAAAGCGTTTGCTGTTGAACCCACGGGCCAACTTCAGCCAAGCACAACAAAGGAAATTAAGTTTCATGAGACTCAGAGGCCATGGAAAGGAAGCAGCTGGAGTTGCCCTAGTCGGGGAGATGTTGCAATCTCAGCTTGCTGTCGCAGCTTAACCCCAGCTGGCAACTGAGTACCAAGCAACCCCTGGCTTGCAACAACTAAAATATCATAGTGTTGTCAATGTTTTTGTCATACTAAATCCAAAACAAGGCACTGTACCAGTTACTTAAAGAAAAAGTAACTCTCACCCAGCTGAACTAAGGACACTTGCCTTTACTGCATACCAGAGAACCCACAGTGGAAAAAGCCCTCAGAAAAGCTTCAGCAGAGAAGGGTTCAGGTTTCCTTTTTTGATGCCAAAAATAAGCAGCCACCAGACAAATCCAGAGAAACCAACTCCACGATACCTCCATTTCCAGACCTTCCTGAGCATTTTCCAACTACATGCAGTAGCTCCTTTAAAGGTCCTGCTAAAGAGTTCTGCATATGCTCTTTAATTCTCCAGACACTACATGGCATATTGCAAACTCATAGTAGCAATTTCAAAGTTCTTCTTTCCTACTATTCCTTTAAATATTTTAATATTCCATTATTTCCTTTCTTTTCTTCTGTCTGGAGCAATGTCCTTCTAGTACAGGTAATTAAACAAAAGGGAGGTGGCATTTAGAATTAATCTAATCTAAATTTAATTCCAGGATGTTTTAGGCCATACAAAAATTTGAATCCAAATATGCATCAGATATGCTTCACAGCAGCAGAACGTTGTTCTTGGCACTTCCTTGGCAGATGTCTTCTAGATAACCTGGTAGAACCCTATCTATTGTTATATTGTGAACTCTGCAAGCAAACTTCCAAAGATGTTGCATTTTCTCCCTTAACATACTCTTAAGTATTTCAACACCACACCATGAAATGCAGTAGATGTGCCACCATTTGTGGCCTTAAAAGCTAAGCAATGGAAGCCATTCCAGGAGGATGATTTTAGCCCAGACAGAAACAAAGGGGTGGAGGTAGAAACAACCAAGTAGATGGTTGCTTCTGGTGACCTCCAGTGCAAAGAGCCAGAAGGCAAGAAATCCTGATTGCTTTAGATTTGCAAGATCAAGTCACCACTACAGAACAGCCCTTTAGAAAACTGCACATGCAACCCACCTGTCACAATCCCACTGCTCTCCTTCTTCAAGGCTTGCAAGTAGCTAGACACAACACATTGAAGTTGACAAATCTTTACAACTGGGCTTTGGAAAAAAAAAGCCAGAAAACACACTTAAGCTTTCAGAGCCAAGGTTCCAGCCCAGCTTTCTGATTTGGGTGTTTTTAGTTTGTTTTTAAATGCCTAAACTGAGCTATTATGAGACCATTGGGCTGCAAAGAAAAACCTACTTCAGCTGGCACTGCAATTTGAGCACCATTGAGATAGGACAGTGGTAGTTTTAAACTGAACATGGTAGATCCAAACTAGATATAGAGAAGAAATTTTTGTTTATGAGGGTGGTAAAGCACTTGAACAGGTTTATCAGAGAGTGGTTGCCCCATCCCTGGAAACCTTCATGGTTAGACAGGGCTCTGAGCAATGTGGTCTAGTTGAAGATGTCCCTGCCATGGCAGGGGGGTTAGAACTAGATAACCTTTAAAGGTTCCTTCTAACCCAAACCATTCTGTGATTCCATGTCAAACAAAGATCTCCACCTTGTACGCAGAAATGCAGAGGTAAGACTCATTCTGCCTTACATTAAAAGGCACAGTTTCTGTTGAGAAAGTAATTCAGACCTGGAAGTGCACTAACTTAAATAAGAACAAAAAAGACAGGCTGTGCCAGTATCTGATGAGGAGACCTGGTTGTAAACATACCAGGGCTGTGGGAACAGCATCAAGATTCTGATGAGTACTCACCTTCCTGTAAGGACCTGCTAAAAAGCCACAAAGATTTTTATAGTGGTGCTTTCATTTAGCCATGATACACTTGTAATATTCTCAGTATGTCCATGAGAAACTCCCCAAGACTCTTGTAAATACAGTTGTAACTCAATTCCAACTCTTGTGTTTATATCATACCCATGTAAATTATCCCTGAAGGGTTTTATTTATTTTTAATACACCAATCTTCAAGTTGTACAAAAAACTCAAGAGTTTCTTTCAACTAATGTCACTTTCTTCTCCCTTCCCCTCCTAGTCTCTCGAAGAAATCAGTACAAGAGTCTAATTACCTCTTCAAAGAGGAAAATAAGTACCAATGCGACTTCACAAATTTCCACTCCATAGAATATTCAGCTCTGTGACCAGATCCACAGAGACCAAAAGATAAAAGGCCACAGTGAGTGCAAAGCTCATCAGAAATTTCCCCATTTCCAGGATAAGCAATTACAAGTCTGATGATCATAGTTTGTCTTTGTGGAAATGGCTCAGGCAACTTAGAAAAAATCCAAAAATTCTGCAGAGAACCAGCAGAAGAGCTGCCAACACTGACCCTTTATGTAGGAAAGCACTTCCTAAAGGCAGAAATTCACTACACAGACAGGGCAGGATGAGCACTATTGCCTGGATTTGTCCTATCAAAATGCATTTATTTGATCCAAGCTGCCTAAACAAGGAGGAAAAGAAGGGAGCTGAGTCTGAGGTAAAGCTCATCTCCCTACTTGGGAGGTGGCAGGAAGCCAGCAGACAGCTCTTATCTCAGTATCTGGAGCAGAGCTCAAGACCACATGCTTAGGTCTGTGGTTAGTGACTCACCTGCAATTAAGGTGAAACCTGAAATCACTATGTAAAGATAAATCTCTGGACTTGGTGGGTGTAGAGCAGCATCTGCCAGACATCTGCTAACAGCTCAACACAATCCTAAGCATCTCAACAGGGTGCAACTCCCCAGCTGTGCTGGGGGATGTTCCCAGCACCTTGTTTGCACAGATGCTCTATACGGGTGGCTCCTGGAAGACGGAGAAATTGGAATTCAGTTCCCTTCTGCTCAGGGCAAACCAATTAATAGCAATCTTAAAATACAATAAAACTGAGACCCTCAAAAATTCTGCTTTCCCCCCCCCCCCAGGAAACATGGAGTAGATTTCGTGGCTTATACTTCTTATACTTCAAACTTTCCAAGGAGGTGTACTCCCCAGACCACACTACCTGTTTACCCTGAGAGATGCTCTAATCTATTGCCTACTGTCCTGCAAATGAGGTTCACACAACAATACAGCTAAATGCACCCTGATGCTGAAAACCAAGTTAACTTGCTTCCAAAGCAATCTCTTTCCTCAACATACTCGACTTGCTGAAGTTTTGCTCTCGAAACGTGTGTTGGGTAAGATTCAGGAAAATATCTCCAGCCTATTTTGTTCAAACAATCCCTTGGCTGTGTGTGGCTGCTTGCGCTCTCTGCAGCTGTTTCCACAGCACTCTCATCTGACAATGAAGTTGTCTACAAAGCCGCCTCTCCCAGGGTAAAGGCTCCCTCCAAATTCTAAACAGACCAAGAATTTGAACAAATAATCAAACTGAAACTCAGCAGCTCATATTCTGAGGTTTGCTTATTATCACTCTCACTCAAGATTACATGGAAGCTGGATTAAAGAAGAGCCAACTAGTTCAAAGTGAGAGACAAGCTATCAATATGGTTACAAAAACCCCAACACACCTCAATCCAGCACTTTGCTATCGGTATGTATGTGTCATTCAAATAAGATGCATTAATCTGAAGAACACTTGCCTAAAATTCAAGTGTTTTCTACTCATTTGCTCAGCTACAGATCTTGGGAGGCAAGTTGCAACTGCATGTGCAATTAACTTTCCAAAATACTAACAACTCTGTGCTGGTCCTAAACACAAAAGAAAAACCAAAACAGAGGCTGATGCTCTAAGCATGAAAGATAATAAGCAGTAAGTGGGTCTGCATACCTGGGAGACTGGTAGCATAATGGCTCTAAATTATAGAAGCTGTACTCTGGAAAATGATCAGTATCTTCAGTAACATGTCCATGCTCTCAGCGAGGTCTTCAAAGCCCCCACACTTGGAATTCTAAAGTGAAGCTAACTTACTTAAGCCCCAAAAGCCCATTTGCTTGCTTCTGAACTGGCAGGGACAGCAATGAAATGAGAAACACAAGAAGATCTGCCCTTCCAGGGCCCCATTTATTGACTGAATATAAAAATAAGATCATTTAAGTGCAGAGGCACAGTAATCCACTCCGTGGTGAAAAGATACCTTGGGTTAGCAGTAAACAGAGTTTACAATACCTTGTAAACAGACCTCTTCATAAGCAAAAAGCACACTGAAACATGACACACACTGGATTAAAAGTCCTCAGTTGCAACAGTACTCCACACTTCTCATCTGGCTATTTGGGAGAACTTCACAAAAGGTGACAGCATCCTTTGCTCTGCTTTCAGAGGAGCACATGTGAAACAAATGAGACACAACCTGCACTGTAAACAGCTGAAAAGCGCTACAGCATCTTCAGAGGATGGCAACTTACTCCTTGTTAGATTTGTTTTGCAGTGAACTATAATGGCCAAAGCTACTGTGCATTATGAAAATGTTAAAAATTATTCCTTTTTTATTGTTTTACAGCAACCTGTCGCAAGTTGAATAAAAAATATTTTTTTTTTCTTAATACAGTACATGGCATTTCTCCTCAATTGCACTAGAAGTAAATTTGGAAGCACTTTCAATTTGTGTTATAGGCAGACAGAAAGAAAAACAAGTCAGGCAGACTTTGAATCTCCTTTCCATCTCTTGCCCACTATTTATCCCCACCTCTTCACATCTCTGAGTCCACATACATTCCATTGATCAGGTAATCCACTTGTGTGTAATCTTTCTTCTTGTAGCTCTCATAGGCCTGCATGAGGAAAAGAACTATAACAGTTATGAAAAAGAACGTACCAACTAAAAGCACTGCAAGCAGTGAACTCTTATCCACTAAGTACTGAGTTAGGGGCTCGGCAGCAATGAGAAGATACTCATTGTCTGTGTCCTGAGTTTCTGTGAGGCCTGAAGTTGTTGTTTTGGCTGCATCTGTTGGAGCCATGGTTGTTGAAAAGACATCAGATGTTGACTTTATCCCATGCTCAGTCGCAGCTGCTACTGTAGAGGCTGTAGTTAAAACCATGGCACCTGCTGTAGAACCCAGAAGAGAAGTTGACTCATTCAAGGATGTTGTGTTTGTATTTGTTTCTGGCTGTAGCTCAGGCAAGGTGCTAGCATGCATTGGATTCACAGACTGAGAACTCTCCGTCGGGATGGGTGCCATGGCACGCGTGGAAGTGGTGGCAGATGTTGCTGCATTCTGAGGGATAGGGGTGGTCAGTGTTGTGGTCAGCGTTGTGGTCAGCGTTGTGGTCAGCATCTTTAGGTCAGCTCCAGCAGTGGTGGGGCTGTCGGGGTGAGGAGCACTGGTGCTGGTGGTACCTGGCCTAGGCTGCTGTGCTTGGGTACCTGCTTCAGAAGTAACAGCGAGGGGAGCAGAAGTGGGGGACAATACTGAGGCAGAGCTACTATTTCCTGATTCTTGGGTGGTGGTCACCATCTGGGTGACATGGCTGGAAGTGAGAGCAGAGATGTTACCATGAAGGGGAGAAAAGGCAGAGGATGACGTGGTTTTAGTAAAGGTGTCAGAACTTCCAGGGGTATTTGAGGCTTTAGCAGTTGTTTCAGAAGCGGTAGAGAAAGTTGCATGTGTAAAGTTTGTTGTTATGGCAGGGGCAGCAGTGGTAGCACTGCTTGCAGTTGGTTTTCTTACGCTATTTGTGTTATATCCCTCCTCAATCCCAAGCAAATGCCTCAAATGAATATTGTGAGTTTGAGTAGTTAAAGAAAACTTGTTTTCCACACTGCGCTGGTCAATCCATGCATTCAGCATCCTCTCCATTTTCTGTGGCTGGCTCTGGTGGTGGAACAGAACTGTTTCCCATCTGCCACTGACAATTTCTTCCAAAAGACAAAACAAATGACTTTTATAAGAATAAAAAACTCTCAAGCTCAAATCTAACCTCAACCCCCCAACATGCAAACCAGAACACATATTCTGCAGTACACACAGTACAAGTGGCATAGATCAGTCCTGACTTCAGCAAGAACATGAAAACTCAAGACCCCCCTGCCTTTTTTGCACATAATCCCTTTGAGGTTTTTTGGTTTGTCTTTTTCTGCCACAGACGTTCAGTATTTGCCCAACCAGGGAGTTAATTTCACAAAAGGGGAGTAATAAAGTAGAGAGCTACAATGTAGAAGCACATTATCAACAGGAGCAGTCTTACAAATGTCAGCTCCTGAGAAGACTGCTTGTGCTTTCAAAGTTACACATCATCGACAAAGCCTTTGTGCCTAGATTCGTAATTTTCACTTGTCAAAACTGAGCAGAAATTTCTACTTACACCTTCATACATCAGGATAATTTCCCTCACAACCAAATGAGCTAGATGTATAGAGACATAAATCCCATCTGCATATCACAAGTCCAGTTGTTAGATTGCAGAGAAACTTTTGCCAACCCAAAAGAACCATGAACGAACTCTTTTTTTAAACTTGGGTACAGTAAACTCTTGAAATAAACTTTAGAAGATTGATTTTCCAATTATAAATAAGCTCCATTTTGTTATTGTGTCACTTTATTAAAATTGAATACCCTGGCACTGGAAAGTCACCATGAGCAATTGCTGCTCTGATTAAAGAAGCAGTCTGTTGACTCTGGAACAAAATCCTGGCAATCTGAGAGAAAAACAATGCCAGGACATTTTCCTTTCTCTGAAAAAAAAAAAGATATAAATACATCTGTTATGCCTTTATTTTCGCTAGGACAGCGTGTGGCGTGCAAATGGCTTGAATGAATGATGTCTTCAACATGGAGACAAACTGTTACTCAGTAAGCATTACAAAAGCTATTCAAAGACACATCATGCACTCATGCAAGTGCCAGAGTCCCTAGAACAAAGTGAAACAGTTATTCCAGTGAACTGTACCTACAGAATCACCCTGCAGGCATTTCACAACTCATCTTCCTCAGCTGAAAGCCTATCAAGGGTTAAATGCAGGCATTTAAAGCAAAAGAATCAGGGTCCTGGATTTCCCAGAAGCCTGAAACATGGCTTTACCTGCAAGCAGGTCTTTGATGTCTTGTTCTCCAGCATTCTGGCACATTCTCAGCTGGTGACACTGCAGGAGGAGGCAGTGATTCTGGTAGGGCACAGACCAATTACAGTGATGGCTCCCTGAAAACAGCAAAGAAAATGGATTGCTGGACACAGGATACCAAACATGCTGCTTCATGGCTCTAATTAAAGAATTGAAGAAAAAAAAAAAAAAAAGGAAAAAAACCCACAACCAATAATACGCTATCTAGAAGGTCTGGCCTTAAAGAATCCTGACTCAGTCTTAGTGAAAGTAACCAAAAAAAGCCAATGCAACCAACCTTGCCAATGCAGCCTACCCACCTGTTTGTCTTCTGGTACCAGCATCTCCTGACAACAGCAATTCACTCACCCAAACAGGGACAAAGTGCACTACATTTAATTTATTACATGTAAGTTCATCTAGGTGTCTTAATGAGGAAAATTACCATTAATGGCCATTAAGACCAGCATCTTTATTAGGTTCCTAACCATCTGAATATCAGATACCCATTCACCTAAGCCAAGGTCTCATCTTCACCACAGCATCACCATCTTTTTGTAGGAGCTAGAAGCTTTCTCATCTGACTAGACAGGACTGGGATCTTCATCAGGACAACTCAAAGACTCTTTTAGAAGTTTAATTCTTTATAAAGACATCTTAGAGGTAGTGAGAAGACTTTTAACCTCAACAGATTTAACCCTGTGCTTGGTTGCAGATAAAGTAGTTTCTTCTAAGGCAGAAAACACACACAAATACCAGGGAGCAAAGATTACTCATTCTAGTGCAGCTGTCTACAACAGCACTGCTCACTTGCAAACATCTGGCAGCAGGGAATAATCAATCTTCAATTCAAGTGACCTAACACTGTTTGCACGCTATCAGTGCACACCAACAGCACATGCTGTTTCTTAGGGAAGCTCGAAGGGCCCTGGGAAGCAGTTGTCCTGGATTCAATTTAATCAAAGCTGTCAGAAGTTACTCAGCCCCACAGCACCACACAGAGAAGCTGAAACTGTAAATGCCTGTAAACAACTGGAATTAAAAAAGAAAATTGTCAAAGGAGCAGCAGAGACCTTCAAGGAGCAGAAAATGCAGCTGGAATTCCATCCAAGGGACAAGAACCTCACCTGAAGCACCTGGGCTCTGACAAGTCTGCCTGCATTGCTCTTCACTTGTAAGCCTGTTTATCTGCACTACATGGATTCCTCTCCCTTTGAGGACAGAAAACTGGTGTTCACATATACAGATGGAAATCAACAGGAAGAACACAATGGTAGTCCACATCTTCAGGGCTGGCCTTACAGGGAAGCTTCTCTTCCCACAAGAAATTCTCTCTTATATCAATTTCAGATCCACCGCAATATACCTATTAAAAAAAAACAAAACCAATTTATATCCCTATGAGTAGGAATGGAAAATAAAAAAGTACAAAAGGCAGGCAAGTATCATTACACATCATAAACAAGCAAGGACTCAGAGGCAGGAGGAGAAAAGACCTTTCCCAACTTCCCAGAGAAGCTCGTTCTTTAGAAAAGGTACTTTGCTCTCCTTGCCTCACATCCCAAAGCAGAACAGCTTAAGTCAAAAGCCATGTGTACAAAATCAATCTCAAAGCCCAGAAGCATGTGGCAGTGCAGATATGATGTCTTTGGACTCAAAAGACATCTTTCTGGGACCCTTAATGTTGTACCCAGGCTTAGCAGAAGTGTTTTCACCCATTTGAGCACACTGATAATAAGGGGAACTATAGTCTTGACCCTGCCTTTACACCAAGTCAGTCAAAACCAAGTAACCACTTGTCACTGAAGACACTGAAACAGCTCCCACTGACATCAGAGCAGATTAGTAGCTTCTGTCTGGATTTACCATCTTTAGTAGCTTCTATCTAGATTTACACTCTTAGTTCTGAGGTTTTTGGAGCTTCCAAACAGCTCAGTCTGAACCAGACCGATTGTAAGCCTCTTTCCTAAGTAATTTTTAAGGACAATCCTCTTCCTCATCACTAAAGCAAGCTTTAGTCACCATCCTGAAGTTATGAAGAGGAATGTGACAGCCTTCAAAGAGTGTTGAGATTCAGCTTTGTGTGACATCTCCGAGATGGATGTGATGACTGCAAAGGCAGTTCACAACACAGAATGAGCAGCATGTGTGAATGGTATAAATACCACAGTGAAGAACATCTAACAGTCCTCAGTAATGTGCGTAAGACCCTAATTTAGCCATCCAGGCTAGAAGTCTCAATTTCAACCATGAGAACTCCAGTTTCAACCTTGCTTGTGAATTTAAGAATCTAAGAGTTATTTCTCCTCCAAAAAAGCCCCAAATAATGTTTGTTAGCTATGACCCATATTGCAATATTTTGATGTTTTGTACCATTAAACTTTTGTTTCCTATTTTTCCTTCTGCTATATCCTAAAGCCCTGAACAGGGCAACAGAGTTTTAGCACCTAAACCACCCTGTCTGAAAAGGGGTGAAATATAAGCAGCTATCCCAAGCTTCTCAGAGGACACACAATATACAGACCCACATTGGACTGTCAAAGAGCCAAAGATGGGGACAGGACTTGATACTAAAATGCAGCGCCTCAAATTCAGTTTTCCTAGTCAACCTTCAAGTTTCCTGACGAACTCAGAGTCTCCTTCCTGCCTATTTATTCTAGTAAAAAGAGGTTTTTTACCTGTTAAAAATAGATGGAGCATTTTTAGATCTTCTGCTCTCCCAGAGAGATGGGAAGCCCAAAATGACTGTAAGGCTCTTGTGCTGCTGAGCTCAGCTCATGCATCCCTCTGCAGCTTTCTCCCTGGAGCAAGTATGCACAGCATCAGGCTCATTTTGTGCAAGCAGGTTTCTCAGTGCAGACAGAAGTTCAAGGCTGCATCATCTCACCTGGCAGCTGGAAATATTTCTAAATCTGACCTGACAACGTTAGTCTTGGCAGGGAAAGGCAGCTCAGCAGCCCCATCTAGTCCAAGGTACCAGTGACTACGCCCAGTGTCCAGCCAGCACCAGCTCTGCCGAGGCCTCTCTCCCATAACACACTATGCAAGCACAGCAAAGACTGACTTTGCTCTTTCCATATCACTTCTTCTTCCAAGCGCACCTTAGCAAAGTTGAAATAATCAGGACAAGAGAGGAGATGACCTGTGCAATACCAGCACAGCCTTTGCAACACGCTACACCAGCATCAGCTGCTCAGGAAAGCAGCCCCACATTCTCCTCAGGGAATTGGCAATACTAATTTGTGTTGTTCAGCCAAGCCAATTTCCAATACTTTTCCCACTGTCCCAAGTTTCAAGGCACTTTGACGAGTTTGTCTCAGCCTTTATCACACTCTTACTGTCACTCTTTGTATATGTTGTAGATATACCACTGAAAGCTGCAGTTGGTAAGACTGGGAACAAGGGGGAAAGCAAGGGAAAACATTAAATATTCTGCCAACAATTTTCCTAGAGCACATGGCAAGGGCTTCCTTTAAACCCCAAACCCTTCAACTTAAAGCAAGTGAATTGTGTTCCCTCAAAGACACTATAGGTACCTCACCTCAGAGCACAGTTTGGCAACCTGCACTCCCACCACATGGTGCCAACGTGCACTTTTTGGAAAGTTCACAGGTCATAGGCAGAGATTCAGAAAGCAGTACTTAACCCACAAACAAAAAGGAAAGAAAAACATCATTAATCTATTTCAGATTTTAAAGAATGCAGCTTATGTCCTTTTTCAAGGGGTTGATAAGAAACATTATTTTACAATCTAAAAAGTGACCCTGAGAATGAATTACCCATGTAATAATGTATGCATACACTGTTTTAAATAAACTAGTAAGGAATAACAGCAATGAACACAAACACTAAACATGTATTATAGGAGGTTTTTTAATACCTTTAGTAATAATTTTGTAATTATAATAACCACCCTTAATAAACATCTTGCAGTGCATTTTGAAACTGCAGATATAACAGCATTAATATCTATAAATAAATACTATCATTATTGTTATTGTTAAAATCTCATCTTTAGGACAAATAAAATATTAATATTTATCTCAACCAACCCAAGAAATACATATATTTCCAAGATCAAATGATTACCCCAGTAGCTAGAAGCTGTTGCATTAACATGCAGCCCTACACAAAGAGATGCTTTGTATCCCAAATCACATCAATTCACTAGAAGTGAATTGCAACAAATTACAACTGCAAAGCAAAACAAAACCCAAGAAAATAACTCTCAGCCCTTCCAAAGCCCTTCCTAAGCCTTTCTGGATTAGGCCACCATTGGTTTAGGGGGACACACCAAGCTCATGCACAAGAGATTTGTCCTCCCTTTCCCACTCACCAAACGTGGTCTCCTCAGGGGCCAACTGGCAATACCTCCCCTAAGGCACCCAATACAAGATTACAAGCTTGAAACACTTTTTAAGGTCCTTTAGCCAATTACAGAAACCCCTTTGCAGACTGCAGAGTGTGTGAAGCAGACAAACACAATGCACAGCATTTAAGTGTATCAGACAAGCAAACAGCTCCTTTCCAAGACCAATGAGAGGATAACCAGCTGCAGCCATACCTTAATGCAGTACAGATGAGGCCTGGGATGCTGTATTAAGTATCAGAAACTCCAGCTAGAGGTGTGCTTTTTGGCCTCTTCCACCTTAGCCAATTCCATTCATACAGAACAGGAGTTACAATTACTTGCAGATCACTTTTCCCAACTTAACAACTGCCCTTTATTATCACAAGCAGTAAGTTGTATTTCTGACTTCCTCTCACACTTCTAGCCAGTCTCACATGGTACTCAGAGACCCCTTTGAGCACACAGCCTCACCACCCCCCCACATCCCAGAACACCAACCAAACCTTCTTGTCCAAACCCTGTTGATCCCTGCCAGGACAACACAGTCCAAGAGATGAATGCTACTGCTCCCCTCATAAGTAATTTTGAGAAATTGGGCCAAAATTCATTCCTCAAGTACTACCTTCTCCACCTACAGAACATCCCCACGGAAATTCAAAGCCAAACCAGAGCAAAATCAAACCACAAAAGACAGCAACAAATAAAATCTGGGAAAAGACTACACTCTGCAAAATACAAAGTTCACTTTTGTTATCTGTGGCTGTAACTCAGCAGGGAACAAGCATGCTGGCAAACCAGAATAACTTTGAGTCAACAACTGAATGACTGATGACTTTGCAATGTACACACATATCCAGAGGGCACTGCCTGCTGGGTTTCAGAAGAGTTCCTCACTTCTTGCTGATCTCACAGGGCCTAAGCCAAGGAATTTATACAAATAAAAAATCATTATTTCAAAGAACAATAATTGAGATCACATTGCAAGAGCAGAGAGAAGCCCTTGGAATACAAATCCCTTGCCTCCATGCCCCACCCCCAGCAGCCTCAGCTGTTCCTGGTTAAGCAGCTGCAAGGTGCATGCAGTGACTGAACCAGGGTGAAAAGAGATACAGCACTAGACAAAAAAAAAACACAAAAAGAGGGAATGTGGGTGGTAAAGATCACAGGTACAAAGCGTGCAAAGCAAATCGTTTAGGGCAACACATACTCCTCTGAACTGTCATTGAAGAGCCAGTAGACACTACCTCAAAATTCATACTCAGAAGTGTGTACAGACTAGGTATGAAATAAGGTCAGAGTTGCAAAAAAAATTCTATCTTCAGTATAACAACAAAGCAGGGAAAACAGGGGTAGAATACCTTTTGCAGACAATGCTACTCTCCCAATCAAACTGAGAAGGCATAAGGCCTGTTTCCCACTTGCATTTGCTGCTAAACACTTGACATGTTGTCAGCTCTCTAAACAAGTGCAACATTCCTCTCTTTAGAAAAACAGAATTAAACCAGATTCTGCTAAGGCAAGACAAGCACATCTTATTTTGTAAATTGAGGCAAGAATATATGAGACAGGGAATCTGCACTGCAATCCTCAGATGGCATTTTACTTCCCAATCTTCTCTCCAAGATTGAAGACGGACATGTAAATAGGTTTGGAGACAGAAGGGGCAACACCAAGGCACATGAGGCTAACCCAATGTTAGCTGAGTATGACCAGATGAAGTTATATGATTCTCTGAACAGCAGCTTTAGAGCTATTAAGTTCCTTTGGCTCCTCAAGAAAGTTATTGACAAGTTGCAAAGCTGTTTCTACTAGCTTTGCTCATCTCCATCTCTCTGTTCCTTGGTTGCCCACTTGGTTCCTCTCTCAAGGCACAAGGCAGACAGCTTATACAGTTGAGGATAATCCACACTGCCACTATTGAGCTTCATGGCCATCACACTTTGCCTCTGCAGAAATAAATGGTAAAGCCTAAAACTCCCAAACCAGCACCACCCATCCATCATCCTTTCTCACCCATATTAGTACCATGTGCTGCAGTTCTGATGCTGAGAAGTACTACTCAGCAAAACATTTTTCCTATGAAAAATGATCAGACAGCTATTTGATTTATGAAAATGTGCCTTGTTTTGAAATATCTGAAACAATCTAGTTTTAATATACAGAAAAGCAAGCTGCCAAAGGCTAACTGCATAAAGCTGTGATTGAACAATAAATCTGTCAACAAAAATACCTTTAAGCAATAAAAATGTGTACTATGGCTCAACTGCAACCTTCCCTAGTCTGGTCTGCACCCAAAGCAGATAAAAGTTTTCAGACGTGTTGTTGTCTCATGGGAACTGGAGATCATATGCAGGGCATTTCACACCATGTGTTTCAAATTAACCAGCTTTCAACAAGACCCTCACAGGAACTATCCCAGTGGGCTCCCACATGAACTCTGCAGCCCTGAACTAACACAGAGCAAAGTTCATCAAGGAGGGCTAAAGGCCACCTCCCAGCATTGGTTTCTCTAAGTGCCTGCAGAAGCAGGTACTCTGCAGTGCAGGTGCTTCGTGCTCGCTGAGGGATGGCATTAGAAGGGAGACCCAGCACATTCCATGTGCACAGAAATAAACTGTGCCTGAGGTGCTACTGAACCCAAAATGACAAATGTGGAGCTAACAGAGACTTAGCAACCAGCAACTTCAGCATGAAGGCACAAATGTTAACCAAGTGTTACTTCTGGAGCAAGTGCCAGTGTGCTAAAGTCTGGTCACCCACCCACCTCCCGCCCTGCAGAATTTTACCACAGTCAGCAAATTCCTGGCAATCCAAATCAATTCAAGTTTCACTGAAATGCTATCTTCCACTCCAGATATTTCTGAGACATCATTATGTTCCTCTATAGATTCATGCAGCTAAAATATTAATTCTAGGCCCATGGAAACACAGGACATAACCTCCATCCAGCACCCAAGGTTCTGCAACTTCGCTCAGAAATTTAAGCCTGTACGTGGTTTTCAGCAGGATTACACACAGGAAAAATTTGTCACCCTATGTTACAAAAGCATCAGGCAAAACTGTGTGAGCTCAGAACCTCAGGAAAAGTTCAGAGAGCCTGGAAACAGCAAAAACATGACCCTAGTGCAATGACTGAAAGGGAATGTCTGCTCAGCTCTAAAACAAATGGAAGAAAGGGAAACACTTGTGGCTATTTCTCCTTTCTTCAAGGAAGTTAGATCTTTGTGCATATCCTGAAATATGGAAAATAAATACAAATTTAAAAAACTATTCCAAACCTATGTGGCTCCACCTTCAGTTATTCTCACAAGCAAACAACCTGCAGGGTCCTAGATTATAGGAGGTTTCCTCTATTTAGACAAACAACTCAGGTTAAAAAACAAAAGCAATTTCATACAGAAGATCTCCCAGGTGAGATGCAGCAAAAAAGACACTCCAGCTTATCTCAGTGCAATAGGACACTGGGGAGGTTCCCATCATACATATGTTTGGACAAAGAGGAGATTCTTCACAAAGTCTCCAAGCCAGGAATACATTTATAGCAATACCAAATAAAGTTTGCTGGCACATGCATCCCTGCTTTGTGATTTTGACAGCTTGAAAGGTGTGGAAATCACAGGGCAGGGTGGGTGGGAAAGCTTAGCCAAATCTATTTTTTTCCAAACAAAGAATCAAATGCAGTAGCAGCTCTTCTCATCCTTGCTGGTCTTGCCTGTGGCAGGTTCTTCACAGCCAGCAAATCTTCAGGTCATGCACCAACCTGAATTTAAACCTGTTATCAGAACCTAGTGGAAAGACATCCTTCCCTCTCCTTACTCTCAGGGGCTGCCAAGGCAGCATCTGTAAAAGTGCTGCTTCTTCAAGAGGCCAGCTCTTGGGTCTCATCTCATCTCCTGTACACCAACAGGGCAGCAGCTGTGCTCTCTTACCTTATTCTAGGTTCCCCTCTTTTCTATTTCAGAGTAATTCTTTATTACAGTTTTGAGTCTTGATACTCAAAATCTGATTAAGAAATCAAAGTAAAATAAGCTTGCTTTGAGCTCCTCACAGCTCTTCCAGTACCACAGAGCCCCTCATTCATGAAAGAGGGACTGCACAGGGAGCAGCAGGTTCTTCTGAACATTTCTCAGCTTGATATAGAAGGTCTGTCTGGCTGCTGCTGATGTGGCTAACAAGAACTCCAGAACTGTTCCAGGGGGTAACCTGAATGTCATGGGCATCTACAGAAAGTCAGCAGAGCAGCTCACCAAGAGATTACAGCTACCACAAACATCAGTTTAACTCATACCAAAGACACAAACTGAAAAGTGAGAAGTGTTCTGTATTTGACCAGACAGATGGGTGCACAAATACAGATATTTTCAGAAGCCATCTTGGATGCCTCTGTGCTTATACCACTCTTCAATTTTTGCTCAGCAGTACAGCAACAAACATAGAAAAAAAACGCAAAGTTGAAACCTCTCTCGAATTTTAGCACCTGAACTCACAACAAAACCAAGGAATTATTCTTACTCCTCCAGAAGCTGCAGCCTAGAAGCAGCAGGAAGACTGAACCTATTGGAAACTTCTGGCTACTGATTTTATGCCAAAGATCCTGTAACGAGGGAAAAGCCAAACAACCAACAAGATAGACCCAGATTAGACCCTGGTTCAAAGATGAACTCACTCTTCACTAATTATCTCAGCCAAGAGTTTCCCTGGAAGAGGTTGTCCAAGCTCAGACAACAAAAATAAGGGAAAGAACAAGCATGTGAAAAGCACACAACAAGCAGTAACTCTTACTGCTTGCCTCTGACTGGTGTTCTAAAGACTTCAGCTCCAGTGTACTCCAGTACAAACCTGTCCAATATTATCAGATCAGCAGAACACCATTACAGGTCAGGAATCAAGAGGTGGAACAGACTGTGACTGAATTAAATCAGATACAAAACAAAAGATATGCCAAGAATGAAATAATTCACACTTGAATTAACATGCACCTCTACAACAACACCTTTTGTTTCAAGTTGTTTGCTGCTAGAAATTCTGCAAGACTGAAATGAGAAATGGCTATAAATGCAGAAAACTGACAGTACAAAGTGAAGTGGCACCAATTCTGCTTTCCTCAAAAGCTGCAGTTTGTAGAAAACCAAGAACTGCCCTATAAGCAGAAGTTGTCCCTACAGAATGTCAGGAATCTCAGAGTGACACAAGGCATGTTTGGTATCACAACTGTCAACTACTGAGAAGTGTACTTGCTTCTTAAAATCATCCAGAAATCTGAAAGTTTTCAAAACAGATGAGAGAAAAGTCCAGAAAGCAATGGGTCAGAGGATCAGAGTCCTCTCTTCAGGTTCCTCCTCTATTTGGGGCAGTTTAGGACCAGCATCTTCTCAGGATGTAATGGAGAAGGGCACTTTCACTTCAATTGCCTGGAATTATACCATGAGGTAAATCTGCCCAAGCTGACAATGGAGCAGAAAAGCTGCACTGCAGTGAGGAAAACGTGTTGAGGATTCGGGGGTTAGTTTTGGGCTTATATGCCTTTTTTTCTGACAGCCATCTGAAGAGAGACTTGCTTAGCAAACCCTCTAGCACCTATAGGCCAAGATAGAAAACTCTCTATCTATGCAGATGCATATTAACATCTACAAAATCAAATAATCTCTAACCATTTAAACTGCATGCCCACCATGTCAGTCTTTGCTTTTTAAATCACTTCCCTCCTGCAGTAACATTCCTGGAGATGAGAGAAAAATTCTGAAATAAATGTGTACACGTCTTTTATTTACAAATTCTCTCCTTCACTCAGACATCTTTTATGCAGATGAATCTCTATGAAATCCTGTGTTACAGCTCTATGTTCTTTGGATGGCATTCACTGTATCTTGCTAAGAAGTGACTGTAAATGTGAATGCCTGAGTCAGCTGTTTATCACAATTTTGGAGCATGTATTTTAACTCCAGAAGGGACCTCTGCAGGTGTTATCTTACTGATTTACTGCAGACAAATTTGTCCCAAGACATGCAATAACTTAAGAGCTCATTCTGTAGAGGGGTTTGTTTCCAGTCAGTTCCCAAGGGACAGGTTGCCTACCCCATAGCTTGCATCACATCTGTTTCCACTTTCAGAGGGGTCAAAGACCAAGTGCAGAACATACCACCCACAAAGAACTGCTTACTAATATTGCCAAAACCTGCAAAAAAACCCCAAAAAAAGGCAACCAAAATTCCCCAAGTTACCCGCATTTTCTGTTTATATTTTATTTTAAAACTCTTTCATTCAGATATTCTTTAAGAGGATGGATCATCAGCACTAGAAATCCACTCCTGCTACAGCTGTTAATTCACACATTTCATTGCATCAACATATATCTAGCTTCTATATATTATAAGATTTTCAAAGCCTTGAAATCCTTGCTCCCTTTGCAATGGACAGAAAAGCAACAAACAGGAATCTACAAATACATGGGATTCAGTCAAAAGCTATTTGGTAAACGGCAAACAAACACAACTTCCTGCTTTTGCTTACCAAGTCAGCTTGTAACAAAAGCCATCTGCACTAGAGCTCAGACCAGGCCATGTGCTTCTCAAACTCAAGCAAGTGTCCCTGAAGAACATTATTAGTTGTTTTCACATTAGTATACCTGTCTTAGGCAATAATTCTTCAAACACACAAGCCTATGTTTATATGTGAGAATAAGTCTAGCAGAACCCGTGGAACTTGGGACTTGCATAAAATTGAGTCATGTAGCCACCGGTAGGCTCATGACATTGCATTCCCTTGCTGGCTTCACCACCCAAAATGTGCCCATTGGAGTCAGGAACATCCCAGACATTGTCAGTGATGCATTTCAGCCACAGCATGTGCCTAACCCAGCCACCTCAGAGATGGCCATTACAGCCAGAATACATGGGATCCTGCCACTTCCACAATGCAAATATAAACTGCTGGCAATCCCTTAAAAAAACATCATCGTAGATAAAGATACAATTTATGTCTTAGAAAAGCACACTCGCAGCCCAGAAAGCCTGGGCTGTCTCAAGAGCAGCAGGCCAATAGGTCAAGGGAAGGAATTCTGCCCCTCTACTCTGCTCTGATGAGACCCCACCAGGAGTGCTGTGTCCAGCACCTCTCCTACAAAGACAGGCTGAGAGAGCTGGGGTTCTTCAGGCTGGAGAAGAAAAGATTATGGGGAGACCTCACTGTGGTCTCTCAGTACTTAAAGGGGGCATATAAAAAAGATTTTACATTTCACAAGGGAAGACAGTGACAGGACTAGGAGAGATTTAGATTAGATGCTAGGAATAAATTCTTCACTGTCAGGGTGGTGATGCACTGGCACAGGTTGCTCAGAGAAGTTGCAGATACTCCTTCCCTGAAAGTGTTCAAGGAAGGTTGGAAGGAACCCTAAGCAACCTGACCATCTCTGCCCATAGCAGGGGGGTTTGGAACTAGATATTTAATGTCCCTTCCAAGCCTAACCCTTTTATGATGGGAATAAATGCTCTTTGCTTGCACATAAAGTATTTCAAGATTTCACTGGGCATTTCTCACCTGTCAGAATTCCCTATCCTTAACCCTCTCAATAAGCCGATCTCTGTTTATCTTATGGGAAAAAAAAAAAAAAAATCAGAAAGCTTTTTTTCCCCACCATGTCCTCCTTTTTAATTAGACACAGGAGTTTCAATCTAGATGCTACTGCCAGCAAGACAACACACTAATGATGTAAAGTTTCATCAAAAGGATTGATGGTATAGATGAGTTTTGCTGACACAAAAACACCAGCCCAACCTTTGTAACATGGGTTTGTCTGTAGCACAACAGGGCATCAGTTCAAAAGAACAGAGCAGAGGCAAGGTAGAGCAACCCTCCCTTATCTCTCAGGGTGGGAAAACGGGTGTGAAAAGACTGAGTCATTTGTGTACAGCTATAGGAGGAACTGGTCAGAGCTGAAAGTAAAAAATCAAGTCTCTGGAAATCCAGCTTAGTACACAGCTACAAGAGAGTCAGCTTTTCCTATGAAAGCACATATGTAGTAAGTGTGTCATTAGGAGCATCTCAGGAGCATCCAGCAATACCTGCTGCAGGATTTGTCTTTTCAGATGGAGAGAGGGAAGAGGACTGTTCCTACGACATATATACAACATATAGGAATCAAATTCCTATCTCAACATTGATATTCAGGGCTTGATGTACACTGAGAAATGTGAAGAGGTAACACAAATGCATGAGGCAGTCTCCTCTCCAGTTAATGTCCGTTTAATCTTAAACAGACCCTGACTATTTGCCTTCAACCGGTTTGCATTCAGACCACTTCTACCTTTATTTCCTGTTCTTCAGTTTATTCCTGGTTGGTGAACAGAGATTAATTTTGTCCTTACCCATCTGCACATGCTCAGTTCCTGCTGACTGCTACAGAGTTTCTCTCTACTAATTGGCTTATTTTACAGCAGTTTCAAATCTACCCAGAGAGACCAAAAGCAAAAATAATATTTTGAGTGGAGAAACTTACCATGCAAACACTTGTAACTATTTTCTTGCAGTCAGGAATTATTGCGCCTTTAGGGAAAGCAAAAGCCAATAAAAGCCTGGATACAGTAGGACTACAGCTGAAAGCATAGGAAAAAATGTGTAAAATATTATTGTATGCAACCAGAGAGACATTTCTGTGAGACTGTCAAAGCATTTTCACAAAGAGGTGGAAGACTGGAAAGGTTTATCCCGCTTCCTATACAGAGAAACCAAACAAAAAAAAATATAGAGAAGAAGACTCAGCAAAAGAACATGCTTAATCCTATTAAAATTAATGAGATTTCATCCTGGTCTCCACACACTAGTTGTAGTAGGAGTTTAACTTAAGTGGATTTAAAACCAGATTTAGTTAAAGTGCTGCAAAGTCTCCTAAAGCCAAACAAATATAAATCCAACACAAACGCGCACGTAAAATTCAACACAAATTTTATCAGCCACTCTACTTCACCCCTTTTTTAAAAAAAAAAAAAAATCTAAAACCAGGACACTGGGACACATGAAAATTACATATTGACATGTTTTGCTGGAATATTGCATAAGTAGTTCTCTGTGCTTGACACCAAGTCAGAGTCAGGTGGAGCCAGGGAAGAGGGAAGGCAATCCCAATGTCCTCCTGGACAGTCATTGCTAGCAGAAGCAGTGAAGGGGACTTGCTAAATGTCTCAGTAAGTTAATAAAAAAGCTTTTGTACACAGAGCTTCCCTTCTGTGTACTTAGAAAATAATAGAGGTAGCTATGGGGGCTTGGACACCCCATGGCCACATCTGCAGAACACAATTTACTTGTCCTTTAGGGGACACAGCCCAGCTGAGTCTCCCCAGGCAAAGGTGCCAGGAGCTGTGGTGATGTACAGAGATAATCCAGGCACACCCCTGCAACCCACACTGACAGCACAGGCCAAACTTCCTGCTGAAATGGGGGCCCAGCTGGTTCCACAAGCAGGTGCAAGATGTGCAAATGGACTGTGGGTCCTGCCACCCTGGGGGACAGTCCAGCTGACTGCAAATAAACAAGTACCCATACCCCTGGCTCTCTGCCTTCCGTTCCTTTCTTCACAGCACATTGTCCTGCAAGAAAACAACCACCCAAACAAGCACTCAGTGTGCTTTCCAAATGATTGACAAGTTATGTGAAACAGGAGGAAAGGATGTGATGAAGAATCCAGACCCACACACTGTCATTCCAGAGACCTCACATTCTGCAAAGAGTGTTTGAAGACCAGCCTTCCCAGCACAGCAATGCCACCCCTGGAGACAGGGTTTCAGTCCCATCTAGTTTGACAGCACTATACAGCACCACGTTGGTGTCAGAGCAGCAGCACACCTACCTCTCAGGACTAAAACCCAAGATCTGAGCCTTGAGGAGGCTCTGCCCAGAACACCAAAGAAAAATAAAGCCAGCAAGGAAATGGAAGACAGTCAGACATTTTGGCACCTATGGTGATGGACATTCAAAACTGCCCTAAGGAAACCTCATTCCAGTGAAATCACAAGAACAGCAAAGCAGAGCTCTCAGCTAAATGCAAGGTTTTCACCTACAGAACCAAAGCAATGAGCAAGCCAGACAGCCTAACAGCAAGCAGCCACATGTTACCTTACACACCAGCAAGACAAACATGTGGTTCCACTGAGCATTAGATCCCACTTCTGCAGTACTTGCTACTTACTTTCATTGGATAAGTTGCTCACAAGAACATGCAGAAATGTCTGTGCAGACATTCCTTCAAGAAGGGGGAACTCCATACCATGGCAGAGATCAGCTGTCCTTTCCTGAATGAACTGTTGCAACACAAGGACCCTGAGCACCTTACCTCCATGGGGACTCTTGGATGGCCAGCAGCCAAAAGCTGGAGGAGCTGTGAACCCAAAATGCAAAAACAGGTCCTGCCTGCACTAAATTTCAGCATTGTCACTGTGCCTGCAGTGCCAGAAGCACCCTTAGATCCCAGCTGCCAATTCACAATGCCTTCACTCCAGTCTAAGCTATAGGAAGGGAAGCAGAAATGACTGGAGGAATGAACACATCAAATGCTTGCTACCATCAAGGAAGAGAAGGTTCAATAGCAGTTTTTGCACAGGACTTCTTGGCTTTGCTATCAACCAAGTCAACAGCCCTCTGGGAGCCCTTTCCAGACCCAGACAGGCTGGGCATCATTGACATGTGGGGTATGACAAAGGATTACACCTGCAGAACAGGCTGGAAGCTGGGAAAGGAACCAAACTTGCTAAGCCAGAGCACACAGTGTCAGATGGCATGCAGCAACAGCACACACAGCAGGGATACTGCCCTCCCAGTCCTTTTAAGGACAGGAGGAAAAAAAAAAACTCATAAAGATCATCTGGTCTGGCTGCTGGTTCAGCACAACCCATGGAGTTTCATCCAACAATTACTGTGTTGGACGGGGTGGGAAGGGTATATCATGTACCTCACAAATGAACTTTGAACAAGCTGTGTACATAGGTGCAGACACCTCCTTCAGAAAAGCATCCCATCCCAACTGAAACAAGGACAAACAGCCAGCTGGTGTGGGTTGTCATTGCTCTGCAATGCACAGTAGCTGAGGAACTACCTGCAAGTCCTGGTCAATTGACTGTTTTTCCCTCCAGCTTTCTCATGCACAAACACCTCCATTCCTTAATGTCCCTGCAACACTTCCCCTTGAAAATTTAGCAAATAACATACTAGTGAAAAGTCTGCTAGTACGTTTCCTGTAAACCAAGGTATGCATCCAGACATTTTAAATACATCACCAGGTCTTCAGCATTGAAGTTTTTCATCACCAAAGCTTGAAATTTTGCTTGCAAATAACTCCCATAGCCTTCAAAACAGCCTGTGCCAGGAGACTCTCCTTAGAAGGCAGAGGCTTCAGGTTGTATGGATGTGTCAACAAGAATTTCAATAATAGATAGCCAGATGCAAAGTCTGGTTCCTGGCAGATGGGTTTATAAATCTAACAGGGAATTTGCAATTAAAAACAAAAAAATAAAGATGTCCTCACCAACACGTTAAGAGGCATGCAGCCTGGAATTTCTCCCAAAAAGGTACTAAAACAATACACGTGTGTATACATGCATTATGTATACATAAAAGCCAGAACCAAGCAGCAAACAGGCACAACACATGTGCAAATCTACTACAGACATGAAGGTTAATAAAAATTGATGGACTCCTTCTAAACTATCCATTGCCACATAATGGACTGCATTAACATACACAGTAGTGGTTGATGATGGTACATAAATTAGATTAATATAAAAAACCCCATGCACTTTTGAGACAGAAACACTGCATCAACCTGCAATCTATAGCCTAGTTTTCAAAGCTACCACTCAGCCACAAACCCTTTGAGGACTAAAGGGCACCAAATGTTTACTATCAGCAAGTTTACATTGCTCATCAAAAGTGCATTGCAAACTATCTTAAGATAGGGAGGATTTCTTGAGTTTGTCTCTCCAGTAAGCAGTCAGATAACTCACTTGATCAGAAAACAGCAGTGGTGTTGCATGACCAAGTCTGGCAGGGATTCAGTCAGCTAGCATGTAGGACACCAAGGCACATTACTTGACACGATCCTGTGACAGAAGTTTTCTTTGCCAATCCTAGAAAACAAAGTTTGGGAGACAGAGAGGAAAGTTAAAGGATTTTCTGAATGCTGATAACCTGATGAAGATTCACTGCAATAGAACATCCCCAGAGAATGCCGTATTTGAGAGCTCTGTCAAAGAACAGTGTTTATTCTCCCTGCCATTTCCTGGACTCCAGCTGACACCTTGCTAACATTGCCCAGGGTACAGTTAAACCTTGTGAAAACCTTTACTTACGGTAGAATAAATTGAAAAAGATTTCAGCGTGATACCACAGGATGCCACTTACCAGCATAACCTCACTTGCACACACTTAACATTATTTGTTTGGACACATAATATAGATACATATCGGTGATGCCATGCCTAAGGGTGGCGACTCCTACAGACACCGGATCTTTGAGGTGGTCCACAGGGCCTAAAAATGTCACACTCCGGCCGTGAGTTACTTGCTGAGTCAATCACCTCTTCCCCGCAATGAAACCCAGTTTCCCCGCTCCCGCCTCCCCACTGACAAAACCATCTCCATCCATCAAAGCGTTCACGGACCGCAGGGGAGCAGAGCCACCGCTCCCTCCGCTGCTGCGCGGGGAGGGCTGCAACTTACTGCGAAATTAATTCGCAACTCCTGCCACAAATGTACTCGCAACTTAGGTGGCAGTTCACGGGAACGGCTGCCGAGCCGCCGCTCCCCCCTCGCGGGCTGCCGCTCCTCGCCCGCCGCACCCGCCCGGGCTCCGCGCAGACCCCCGGCACGGACGGCACCGCGTCCCTCCCGCCCGCGCTCCCTAAGGCCCAGGGCGAGTCACCGCCCGCCCGCCCGCAACTCACGACGTGGCGGGGCCCCTGGAGGCGGCGGCCCCGGGGCGGCAGAGGCGTTGGGCCGGCGCTGGCGCGGCCCCGGCGGGCAGGCACCGGCAGGGAAGAGGAGAAGGAACGCCGGAGCGCCGCGGCCCCGCCACATGCCACGGCCAGGCCCCGCCCCTCGCCGCGCCCCATTGGCCCGCCTCCTCTAGCCCCGCCCCTCCCGCGCGGGCCCCGCCCCTCGGCGGCGGCCCCGGAAAGGCGCCGGGGGCAGAGGGCGGGCGCTGCCCGCGGAAGTGACGGGGCGGCGGGCCCGGGCCGTGAGGGGAGTGAGGGGAGTGAGGGAGGATCACCCGCGGCTTATGGGCGGCTGGCTTTGCGGCTCTGTCTAGGGCACAGCTGCGAGAGGCTGTGCTCACACGAGGCTGTTTTCCTTCTCCTGGGTTTTCCGCCCCGCGAAGTGCGGCGTCAGTGGCTTTGGCAAAGCTCGCCTTGGTGCCCGAGCCGGTTAACGCGTGTTTCCGACGGCGGGCTGGAGCAGCCTGCTCGAGTGCGAGCGGGGCTGGGACGGGGTGGGCTTTAAAGCTCCTTCCAACCCAAACCATTCTGTGGTTCGTTATCACCACCCAGCAGGAAAAACAAACAAAAGAAAATAGTTACGTATGCTGGCTAACAGCGTCTTGCTATCGCGGAGTATGGAAAACACACATTCCACCAAAATCCAGACATAACTGTTCTCATAAAACCCCTAGGCTCTGCAAGTCTTTGCTTCACTGGACATGCCAGTCCACTGTCTACAGCATTGCTTAAATAGAGAATGCTGCTGGAATAAATACTAAATCAAAGACCAGAAATCAGCTCTTCAACCATTGTTTTGTTGTTCTTAGTGTTGATGTCTATGGCAAAAGTTTGCCCAGCAGCAGCCCCCAGCTGCTTGGGGCAAACCCTACTAGGAACAGAGCTTTGAATCTTTTATATACCATGTACTGATCAGGTATATACAGACACATATATGATATAAATATAATATATTTATATCATAATATAAATGCAGTCTGAGCTGCACTCTGAAGTGTGGAGTTGGCACCCTGAAAAGACATCAGGTGCAGGACTTCAAGAGTCTCTGGGTGTCCATTTCTGAGCAAGCACACTGTCTCCTGATTTCAGCTCCCTTGGGCTATTTCCAGATTGCCCAAAGAGAGGCATTAGACACTGGAATGAATTCTTTATGTGGGGGTGGTGGGTGACTGGATCAGTACTCCCAGAGAAGCTGTGGATGCCTCATCCCTGTCAGTGTTCAAGGTGAGGCTGGGTGGAGCCCTGAGCAGCCTGGTCTAGTGGAAGGTGTCCCTGTCCATGGCAGGGGGGGTGGAACTCAGTGATCTTTGAGATCTCTTCCAATTGAAACCATCTGTGATGCTATGAAAAGAGAATCGTAAAAAAAAACATGCAGAAACCAGCTTTGTGCACACACAGACACAGTCCAGACTGTGAGATGCTTCCCCATAGTAACTGTACTGTTGAACAGGTGAGGAAGGAATCCTTGTTCCTTCAAGTCATGTATGGATTTGTCTGCTACTACAAATCTGGCCATAGATGAAAGTGGTGCCAAAATCATTCACACATCCCAATGTAATTTTAGAACACAAAAAATTTGCTTTTCAAAATGAGCAGTGAGGAGGAGGAGGCGTAGGAGCTGAAACCATGGTCCATCAGTTAATTAAAAATAGACAAAATGCAAACCTGGCCAGCACTCTACATTAAGTAGTCCATTTAAAGCATGTCTGTCTGTATAGATTATATAGATATATCATTCCTTCATTCTTATAGGATACCAGCATTTACTGAAATATTCCCTCTCCTCCTTTCCAGAGGAGGACGAAGGGAGAAGGAAGCTCTGCAGTGTAAGAGAATTAGAAGAGACAGTTGAAGGGGGGAGGGGGACTGTCTGCTGTAGAACAGATTATCTGGCAGGACCAAGCACAATGGTGGAGGAAATATTGTGAAGCTGTTGAGCAAAGCACAAGGGCATGTGGCCCTTAGGGTTGGTGTAGTGGAAAACCAGCACATTTCTGGGAAAAACAGTCCCAGGAGAAAAAAAAAAAAAAAAAAAAGAATGTCCATAGAGAAGTCCAGATGGGCAATGGGAAAGTACAGGCACTGAAAAAAAGCTGTGATTGTGCAGCCAAAGAGAATGGGATGTCATGAACGTGCCCTCATTTGCCTGTCTCCCTACGATGGATGGAGAAAGTCAGTTGGGCTGTTTTGTTTGAGACACCCAGAGGACAGTCTTGAAGTGTTTAGGGATTTTGCAACTTTGCATGTCTCGTGTGAAATGGCAGAGTGCTAAGACATGCTTGCAATAGCAGGTTTTTGAAGAATATAAATGAGCTTTCAGTTGGTTTGCATCTATTCCAGGATGTCAGGAGAGTAGAGATTATGGGATATAACAAAATGCTATCAAAGGGTTTTGGGCTGGAGGAGCAGGAAAGGAGATTTTAGGATATTGGTTTAAACACAAATGGCTTCAGTAAAGACAAGCTACGTCCCAGACATAACCCATTCAGGGACTTTGCACTGGCTGAGCTGGAGACCAAAAGGCAGACCTGTGTTTAGGAAGTAACATGTTTCTATTTTAAGAACAGATGGTGATTTGAATGGGGAACATTCACTCTACTGGGTTATTCAAATAAATGTAGCCAGTTAATGCAAATTAAAGATTAGTCATACATCTATTATGTCTAAGAAAGTGTGGATCTACATTAAAACATACAAAAGATTGAAACTCCCTGCCCTGCATTGTAATGGCCCATTTTGTCCAGTGCCAAGAGAGGTTCCCAGCCTGCTTGGGAAAGCTGTCCCCCCAGGGAAGCTTCATCTTTCCAGCTCTGTGTGTGGTACATACAAGCTGCTATAACAGAGTTTTAACTTGGTGGAGGCCAAATTCACCTCCAGTCTTAATTAAGCCAAAAATCTATTTAGCCTGCTATTATTTTTTCTGATAACCATCTTCTCATGGAGGACATGCCTGTGCCAACTCCCAGGCTGCGATTAGGGAAGAATCTGGCTAGAACTGTTGACAATATGTTTGCACAGTACTAAATACCATTTAATATGATCTATAAATATTTACACTTGGAGGAAGAGATTTGCTCTTTGCATAGTTTACATGCTGGCATCTGCTAGACTGAATAAATTACTAATGAAAATCACATTGTGAAAAAAAAACTCCACGATGATTCTTTGGAGATTTTATTTTTAAAGACAGTGGTGTGATAAGGAAATACATTCCCTGGGAATTATGTTCTCTGCAAAATACTAATGCTGGGATAGGCATTATTGCTCTGTGCAACTGAGGCAGCCCAGACTGCAGGAGCACTGGTTTTCCTAGGCTGACAGAAGAGACATTTTAGCTGGGGAAAGAGAGTCCTTGTTCTCCATCAGCCAAGTGTACAATGGCTTGCTTTGGTATAACAATCCTGAAGGCAATTGGATCTCTTTCTGAGCCTACGTCTTTCCCAGCCCTGAATTCAGTCCCACCAAATCATGAGTCTGGCCAACTCGTCTAATTTTTGAGCCTTTTCAGAGCGTTCTAGCTTCCTCAAACAAGATACTGTATACAAATCTTGAGTATCATTCTAAATTGGATTTGATGTATGTGAGAAAACATATGGAAATGTGAAACAAGTGCCCTTAAAAGTGATAATGTGGATACATTTATTTAAATTTCACTGAGATTAACTCCTCATATTTGAGCAGAGGGGTTCCATCCACTGATAGTAGTCACTTAAAAAATTTATAATTAAATCCCCAATGCTATTTTTAAACTTATTTTAAAGCCAAGACTCTCATGTAATTTAATTTTAATAATATACATCAAATTAAAGAATTGGTCACAAGGAAAGACCATCAAATTGACTGGATTTTTAATTACTGTAAAGCACTAAATGCATGAAAACAGCTACAAATTATCGTCTCTGTGCCTCCACAGGACATTATTGCTATGGATGTAACATTACATGGGACCCATCAGGATGCTCCTGTGTATGTTCAAACTCCTAGAGCTGTGCCACTGGCATCACATTACTGCAGCTTTGCCATGAAAAATGCATATCACACTCTGCCAGAAACCCTTCCTCTTGGAAGCCATGGGAATCTCTGAAGCACAAGTTAAAGATACATTACCTCCTCACAGAAACAGCCTGGAAGGTATTTCTAGCAGTGCATTGTCAGACATAGATGTCACAGCATCTATGTCACACATAGATGTCAGCATCTATGTCACACATAGATGTGTGTTGTACCTGACATCGTGGAGCAACATCCTTCACTTAACTGTCTTTCTATCTCTTCCATCTTTCAACTAAGTCTGGCTGAAAATGGAGAGAACCTGGGACCAAAGAGAGCCACAAACTCTGCAGGAGGTAGGGCAGAAAGGGGGTATCAGAAAACTGTTAAAATTGCTTTGGGGTCGTGGCACAAGGCAGAAAGCAGCTCTTGAGAAGTTTTTAACCACAGCCTCACTGTTTTGCCTTTCCAATGCACTGCAGCTGGAAAATCTCTTAGCCAGGCACAAATGCGTGCTTCATTCGTGGAAGATGATGTGAAGTCTGGATGGGAGTGCTGTGGTAGCTCACCTCTGGGCTGCAGTTGGCAGGTGTGCTGCATGCATGTGACCTGGTACACACTTCAGCAGGCAATGCTGCCGTCCTATACCTATACCTACACCTATACCTACACCTATACCTATTCCTGCAGTATATACCTACACATCCCGTAGAGTTATATAATAAACCAGAACTGGAGCTCTCCAGATGAATTCATTCCAATTCCCAAGTGTCCAAATCCGCGTTGATGACTGTCCTGGCGTTTGGATTTCTCGTGACGCAGACTCTAGCATCACCACAAGGGGGAGAATGTGGTGTTTTCTGCGTCTGTTTGCAATGTCCGTGTTGAGAGAGACGCGGGACTTGTCCGATGCTTTTTGTACAGACACGCACAAGAGCTGCTCCTCAGATGCAAAACACCGTTCTGAAAGGGAGCAGTCAGGCTTTGCTTCACTAATGGCGGTGGAAAACACTTCCAGTAAGTTAACTGATTAATTTTTCCTAAGGAAAAGTGAAACCTTCTCTCGCTGGTCAGTGCAACCTGCCTTGTCCCCACAAAGATTTTATGCACGCCCCTCCTGTCATAGGTGTGACCGTACAGGGAGGTAGAAGGGCTGGGAGGACAGATCAGAATGGTCACTCCAGGGATATAGCTAAATTCTCATGAGAGCTGCTGTTGACCTGGTTTCTGCTCCACTCTGTTTAGCTCATCCATAGGGATTTCTGACTCATGCAAGAATGCTTTGCACTGGCTGCTTGCTTTTTTTTTTTCAGAACAGCCCAAGGTGGTGGAAAGGATGTATTGGGAACAAGAGGTAACCCCTTCAGAGAGTAATACTGGAAAAGCAACATAAGCAAGAATCCATACAGTGCAAAAAGGGGGCATTTGGGAGGAGTGGCAAAGAACAGGGAACCACCAGTATGCAAGGACAAAAAAAAAGTAATAATGACACAAGTTACCAAATCCCATCTTTGTCTAGAGCTATGCCAGGGGGATTTTTAATTTGAGGGATTAGGAGTACATAAAAATAATAACCTGGAACTTGAGCCTATATCCTTTATGCTGAAAGCAGGGGTTTTCTTGCTTGAAAAGATCATCAATAATAAGGAGTCAAGCTCAAATGCTACTTTCCCAATCAAATAGATGGCAGAGTGCACCCCACCTGATTTTGAGTGCAATGTATTCAAGTCAAACACAGGACTTCCTGCTTCAGTCTCCCTCCCTTCCTCCCTCCCTCCCCTCACCACAAACCAGGATCTTGATCCAACACCAACATCTGAAGATTATGTACAGGTGAAGTCAGAACTGGCTGAATGCTCTGCAAATGTTGCTGGTGGTGGGATTTTTTGCTTTATTTTCAACCTCTGTGTGTACAAGGTGTGCACAAACACACAAATTTTTTAAACAGGGGTCCATGGAGTGTCCACAGGGGCTGGAGGACAGCAAAGCATAGTGCCAGTCTCCTCCTGAGATCAGGTACAGACAGGGCAAGAGAGGGCAGTTAACCATTAGCATAATTTCTGGTGCTTAGTTTCCTAAATAATCATCTCTTTAATTGAGCTGAGAGCTGACCACTAATAAACCATCTGAGGGTTTCCTCCCCAGCCTGCCCAGGACTGTGGCTTTCTCAGCCATGCCCCAGGACTGACAAAAAGCCTCAAAGAAGGAGTGGGGGGTGGAAAGAGATAGCAGAGATAGTGGGGAGAACACCAGTGGGGAGTTGGACTGAAAGCCTGGAAAGCAGGCTGGCCAAGGAGGTGCATGCACACGTCTGAGGGTGGCTTAAGGACTGATTCCCCTTTTCAGAGCCTGTGAGGGAGCAGAAAAGGGTTAAAGCATCTTCTGCTCACTGCTTTTTCTGCTTGATTAACCTATTGCCATCCTGTCAGCCAAAATGAATGTCTTTGATATAAGCCCACCCTCATGCCACTTTGATGACAGACCATCTCCTCCTGCTGCACCAGATCTCCTGCACATCTCAACAGAGCAGCTGCTAATAAGTACTTGGAGACTGTCCAAGGGGCCAGTGTAATGTGGGAGCAGGCTGGCAGAGGAGCCTTGCTCAGTGCCCCACCAACTGTTGCACATTTCTGAGGCAAGATGGGATGTTTTGTGCCTGTCCACCACTGCTCTGCAACACAATTCCAAAACAATCTGAGTTTCAGATTGCAACCTGTGCTGCTTGTGAGGTGCCCCAGGCTGCTGGAGACAGAGGAAATGGGCCTCCAATGATACCTACACTCCCAAAGATCACTTCACACAAACAATGCAGAAGAAGAGACTGTCATCAGCTACTGTTTCTGATACCTTTCCATCAGTTTGGTGTGTCCTTCCACCCTTTTGCTGCATAGTGATACCTTCAGAACTAGCAAAGTGCTTTTCAATGGATTTCCAAGTGATTGATCTTACAGCTGTACTACATTCTCTTGTCACAGCAATGTCTCTTTTGCCTCTCTCAAACTGATTGCACTGCCTCTATCCTTACAACTAAGTCATTTAACTCTGAAACCTAGTGGTAATCACTTCAAAATGTCAGTTGTTTAGAGGTGGCACCCATTTTCTTACCCTGAAACCACACACCTAGATAATGATAGAAAAAGTAGAAATGTTTCCAAAAAACATGCACACTAAAGTGCATCCATATCCCTAAATCATTCTTGGACAGATACAGGTCTCCTTCGACTTCACATCTTTTACTTTCATTCAGATGACAGACTTGATGTGAATGCAGAATGTGGTACTGCCTAACACAGCAGCCAACTACAAGTATGCAAAAATGTCTGTATTAATGGGACAAGATATCTATTGTCCTTTATAAGCATAAGTGTTGCTTTGTAAGTGGTACTAAAACGAGTATTCTTATACTAAAAGCACTCACATTCACTATACCAGAGATCACCATCTGTCAGCATTCATGTTCAGGTCTTCAGAGACTCACCTTGAAAACAGAAAACAACCACTTGGCAACAAACATTGACTCATGTCAGCCCTTGGAGATCTGTTTGTCCACAGGACAAATAATTGCCTCTGTCTTGTGTATATGCAGAAACCCAGTCATCAGAGGTCTCTCCCTGGTTATCTCTTTTTCATGTGGCTGTCCTGTCTCTGAGGTCTTTCTGTTCATAACCAAGTTTAAAATTCCCTTGCAATGGCTAATCCTGCTGGCTCCTTGGACATAAATGTAGAGCTAAGACCCTCCAGACAGTTGCATGGAAGTGGAAGTGTGTTGTGGTAATTGTAGATCCATGGTCTCCAAACTTTTTTGATCTTGCAAAACACTATGAGTAAAAAAGTTCTGAATAATCTTGTGCACCCCATGGTGTGCACACATCCTGCTGTGGAGACCACTGATCTAGCTAAATTTTCCTGCTTGTTGCTCTGGGTTGACCCCTTTTGTAATCACTATTTCCCAAATCAGAAGTGTGGAAACTCCTTTGATTCAGGTTTGCTCTCCAGCAATGCAAATTGGCTTAAGGGGTACTTGCTGGATGAGAGACGGAATCTACTACAAGGAGACGTAAGGGTGTTGTATTAGGGAAGGGGAGGGGAAAAGAGAGATTAAGCAGGAGCTCTTGAATGGCTCTCTGAGAAACCAAATTCTACCGGGTGTCATTGCAATGGGTGCAATAGACTCAGACTAAGCCTGGTGTTCTTGTAAGAAGAAAGAGGAAAAGAGAGGAAAGAAAAGGATACAAATAATAGAAATAATCACACTGTACTATCAGACAGCTGTGCCTAAGGGCAGCACAATACTTCCAGGTGGTGTAACTCTGCACAACTCCTTGCAGGCTCCAGAGAAGTATCTTCCACCATCAGTCATATGGCATGGGCTGGGTTACTTAGCCATAGGGCAGTTCAGTCTGAGTACTTTTTAGTATAATTATGTGGAAGGACAAACTCCAAGAAGTAAGGGTTTCATCCTAAGCTGACAAGAGATGGTGTAGAGGACAAAAAAAAGTACAGCTGAATCTTGGATAGGGACATGGTGAATGTGATGAAACACAAGCTGAATACGGATATACGGTGCCTTGCAAAAAACTTAGCAAAACCAGCTAGCTAATACAAATTTATCACTCTTGAGGGAGGGGAAGGGAAGACCCAACACAAAGCTGACAATTTGAACAAAGATTCTTTTCTTGCCTTTTAGTCTCACGAATGTTCCTCTCTTGGAGAGGAAAAAATTAGAGCTAAGTTACTGCTCTCTCTGTTTCCCTAGCTCCTTTCTCTGCGGATAATAACCCAGTTCAGCAGCTGTTAGGTCCTTGGGGACAGGAACCTTAGCCAGACTTTTCATGCCAAGAGAAAAAGAACAGCAGGTGAGAAGAGAGCAGGTGGCTTGGGAACTTGTCTCAAAGATCTGTGTACCCCAGAGAGCTGTTTATAGGAGGAGCATAGGAAAAGGAACCTGGGAATTATTCAGGGCTGGCAAATGGCAATCAGATGTAGTCATGAGTCATATCTCTGTGTTAGGCATCTCCTTGGTAGTTTATATTCCATCAAAAGTGAGAAAGAGAGGACTCAACATTCCTGATTTTGCTAAAGCATAGGAAAAAAAGCACGTAATCACATCAGAAAAGAAAAACCCTTGAGAAACAAATATCCTTACAGGCCTTTTTTTGTCTCTCAGTATGAAGCAATATGGCCCCATGCCACTCATCTGCTCATTTGGTCGTCAGAAAGAACCCAACTGGAAGAAGTTTCTTCACTCCAGGGAAAATGTTCACAGTTGTTGGTGTAGAAAACAATCCAAACAAACCTCTGACACTGCAGGAGGTTGTTAGTTCCCCTTTTTTTGAGTCTGGCAGCATGCTATTTGAATTAATAAGGTAATGGGTGCAGTCCTTCTAAACCCTGAGCGATTGCACAACTCATTGAGCAACAGCATAACACAGTGAAAAAATCTGCCATTGCTGGCCCCTGAACTCAGCAAGTGAGGTCTGTGGCTCTCCACTTGCTAATGGCTGCACACAGCCACTGTTTTTCCTCACATCCTAAAGCCACATCAAACCTTCAGCAGTCCAAGCAAGTTAGGCAATACTTTGGGCAGTTCACTCAGTTACCCAAAACGCCAGAAAAAACTTCTCAAGTTTTCAGCAGATCACAAACCACTTTTAGTAGTTTCTAACTTACCTACAGTAACATAATATCTCTAGTTTAATAGGTTGGAGAGCAGAAGGGAAAGTGAAAACTGGGGTTCCTGCAAAAGAGGGTCAGTGCCCTTGAAAGTAATAACTACATTTCAGGGATCATATCCATGGATTGCCACCACAGCTTGGAGCCTTCCTTTTGAAAGGGCTAGAGCCTCTAAAAGAGCCAGGGAAGACACATGCCTCCAGAACGATCACCTGATGCAAGAAACAGGATTATTCAACATCCTTCCTGCCTTCTGCTAGCTTGAGGTTGACTGCTTGTTAGGAGCCAGGAGACATTACTCATCACAAGAGAATTTGTTAATGAATAAGGTTGGTAATTTGCCATATTTTTTGCAGATGTGCTTTCACATTGGTTTCATTTTGCCAAGAGTTTGAGTTGTTGAGCTGTTTTTTTTTTTTTTCCTTTTCATGCTAAGTTTCATTTGAGCTGGTTGTCACTGCAGTGCACTGAGGGTACTTGTCTGGGTGTGGAGGTGCATGGATGCCATCAGAATCTGTCCCTCTGGACATTCTGCTAATGTTGCTTCTCACATATTTCCATTTTACCTGCATTCATTGCTGCAGGCCATACACCCAGTACTGACAAACACATACACAGCCCAACTATTCCCAGCCCAGGAGGTGGGCTGCAATCTTAAAGCTGGTGCTAGAGCCCAGAGTCAAAAAGTCCTTGGAGTAATGGGCTCCCAGCATGGTACTGAGGAGCCAAGAGAGTCTGTAAAAGCGTGTCAGGAGGGTGTTGAGTGGTGGCTGGTTGGACCAGCTCCTGCCAGTGAGGTTCAGGAAGAGAGAGCAGGGTTACATTGGCGGTGGTTCAAGGGTTTGTTCAGAATAGGAGGGAGTAGGAGAATCCCAGTATTGACCTGTGTGTGAGAAGATGGGCTGATTTTCTGAAGGGAACAAAGCAATGCTATTTTATCCACACTAAGAACCTGTGTTATTGTGCTGCTACCTCTACCAGCACTGAAACACATCTGAGCAATGTGAATAGAAAACAGGGGAGTGAGATAATCAGAGCATCATTTCGTGCAATAGGATATCATACATCTTATATAAATTACCATAGCAAGAGCGTTTAGATGATGTCTGCTAATCCCAGGCCTCTCCGTGCATGTTGTGCCACTCTGGTAAAGCAGCCACAGAACTAACACAGAAGAGGTTCCCATTCCAATCACTTCTTTTTAATCCTCAACTACATATTTCCTGCTCTGACTTCCCCTTGAAATGAAGTTTAAAGTCATACTCTCCAGAGTAGCTGGGGCCTGTGGGACAGAATGCTTGTGTTTTCTGTTGCTGAATTCTGAGGATCTGAGATTGTAAGGAGCCAGGATGTCATCAGTGCTTCTGAGGAAGAGGAGGTGCAAAGCCTGTAATCTATCATGAGGCAGAAGGGAGCCATACAGGATTCCTGTTGCTCCAGAAGTCAGCAGAACCAGCCTTCCTACCTAGCCTTTTATCTGTCTCATCACATCACCGTCAGGGTAAGTGCACACCTCAGGAGGAAACCATTTGTTGCTTTATTGAATTGCCTCTAGGGATTGATGCTGCTTTTGTCTTCTTACACATCTCTGCATTATTAATCAAGATCACCCATATCAGAGCAGTCAGGAGCCTTTAGGAGGAGGAAATGCAGAAGAGGAAGCTTTGGAAATTAACTCAGATGCTTTGGACCTGAGTTATCTGCAGCATTGTCAACTCTGGCTGTTCTGCAGTCATGAAATAGGGCTTTCAGATAGTGTATTTCCAGTTTCATAATAGTGATTTAGACACCTGAGCTTTCACCCACTAGCAATAAGACAGATTTATAATTCTTAGGATCAGAGAAAAAAGCCAAAGAACAAGTATACCTTGTAGCCTACAGTAACCAGCAAAGGTTACTGGTATTTTACAAAGGTGTTTTTAGGGAAAAAAGTCCCCTTCTAGTATTTCAAGATGTTTAATGTTGAACTAGTGCATATTATGCTTATGGTCACTCTCTCCATCCCCCAGCTTTACTCTCCCTTGAAGAATCTGAACCTGAAAGCCATTTCTTGAATCTCCAGCCAGATTCTCCCTGGGCAGGTAGAACACCTCCTCCCAACCTATTTGTTCCACTACCACTGCCAAAGGGCACCAGCCCTGCTTCACCACCGACTGACAGCTGAGCTCAGCCTTTTATCACTCTGTCTGTATCCAACAACTTTCAGCAGTCAAGCAGAGCAGAGTGCATTGATATGTAATTAACCCCCTCTTGGTCATCCACAACTTATATTAGAAAATATTGGCACTCCTTGGCAATTCCTGGGCTCCCAGTGACATAGCAGGACTGAAAGCCCCCTGTCCAACAGGGATTTACAAATGTTACTCTGCCTTTGCAACTTGTGTCCTGGGTGGGTATTCCCAGGGTGTAGGTTGTGGGGTGTCATTTTGCTGAGGGTATCTAATCCCTTGCTGAAAGCTGGCAGGAGGAGTGACCATTTTACCATAGAAAGCTAGGTTGCCTGAATGGACAGCTCTCCCTCTTCCCCACGGGTTTTGTTTCGGATCCAATGGAAGGCAGTACATATTACATCAAAATCTGGTGCTTCTTATGCAGCTGTTCCTTCCTGACTCTGGCAGTCTTCATGCATGGCCATGCATTTCAGATGTGTAATGCAGCATGTCTGTATGCCCTAGAGGGTGCTGGCTCCTGCCAATACCATTCCATATGGGGTTATTCAAGTGTAAGAGAGACCCAGATTTGACCCCTAGCCAATGAACGTTTCTGTTTCCAAGTGAACTTTTCAAATATTTCTTTTGATTTTGAGATGACAGATGGTCTGCTCCCATGCTCTGACTCCCCAGACATCTAAGGAAACAGTAGCAGGTAGATGAGGTGCAGAATTTACCCTTGTAAACCATCTGAGTCAGCATCAATGCAATAAAACCACATTCCAAATCAGCTAGCAAGGTCCTCCCTCAGGGCTGGGCTGCAGTGGCTGCCAAAGGAAAGCAGAATGGCCTGAAGGTCTCCAACAGCACTGTCAAACTTCAGACCAAGGACACAGATCAGTGGACATCCTGACTTCACCCTTTGCCAGCCAACCTCTTCCCTCTCTGCTGTTCGAAACAAATGTAGATTTAGCATCAGCTGGCAGAAAAAAAGCGTGCAGGCTCTACAAGGTCAGAGATTCCTGTATTTCCCATGATCTCAAGCCTGCAGAATTTTCTTTGGCTTCATCATTTGCTGCTGGAACCACTGCCTTTAGTACGGTGTTACAGCTATTGCCACTCCCTCTTTAGCTGGAAGTTTTCATTAATGGCAATAGCCACAATAATAGACAACTTTCTGGGCATCTTGAGTTGCAGCATTAGCTGCTCAGGTTATGAAGGACAACTGACTACTGGAAAACTCTACTTAAACAGAGAGGCACCTCATGGGGGAATCATATGCAGAGTTTTTTCAGGCATGTTTTTTTCACTGCAGAGTGTTCTGTATTCACACATGAGATCTGAGTGGAAATAAAACAACCTCGGCCTTCCAGCCTGCATCATATTCTCATTTTTTAACTACAACAGTCAATGACAAAATGTCTTCTCTCTCCCTGATCACTTGCTGTGAAATAATTAATACTATCTCAAGTGGTATTTATATAGATTAAAAATCCCCTTGCAAATTCATTTCTTACACCTGAGTTTGCAGGGCAGGGGTCTATTTTGTGTCAGCCTGAGACTGATTCATTGATGCAGAACCCCACTGCTGGAATTGCAAGCCCTGTACCAAAGGAATCAGACCTCTCCCTATCCACTGCACACCAGCGTGGATTTGTACAGCTCCACGTACCAGGCAGCTGCAAACAAAGCCCAGGGTGTGCTGCAGGTAGAAAGAGCCCAGCTGCCACCATCAGGACTGCCGGGGCAGGATAGGTGAGCGCAGGATCTGCTCAGATCTCAATCCAAGCTAGGAGCCAGGAAATGTCTCGTTAGGAACACACGACAAAGGAAATAAATGAGTCTGCACGATTAAAAAAAGACCGTTAGATGGAAATGAGAGGCAAAAGGGGGAAAGATGCCAAACCGTACGTAAGAGCGGCTTGCAAACTGCCAAACTGAAAGAAGAGGTCTCCAGGAGGATGCGCTAAGTTTTGTTTTCCCGGGGCGAGGGAGAGACAGCGGGTATTTTATCTCACTAAACCCTGTAAAGACAGTGAGGACTTGGCTGCAAAGTGCCAAGGAAGGATGAGGCAGAAGAGGGCGCCACTGGTTTGCTGGCATCTCCCACCTCAGCTGGCAGGCTTTGCTGTTCCCTGCTGACACAGATGCAATCCAAAGCTGACTGAACTGCTTCCACCAAGTGCAGCGAACTCGGGATGAAGTGGACGCCAGGGAGATCTGAGTGAGGCATTCTGAAACTTCTCTTCTAGGAGGGGCAAGTGCTGTTGTAACATCCGTTGCGGGGTGCTATCCCAAGGACATATATCTCCCCACGCACACCCCAATACCGAGCTGGCTTCAGCCCGGAGCCATCCCATAAAACATGCTCGTGGTCGCTGCAGCACGGAGCAGCTGCGGCTCTGCGGCTCTGCGTGTGGGGGTCACACAACACACACTGTGGGGCACCGTGCCCTCTGCACCCCTCTCTCTCCGCCTTCCTCCTGCAATGGGAGCAAGCCACAGCCTGGGCGTGAAGGGAGCGAGGAGGCAGGATGGTGGGCAGATCCATACGGGCTGCGAGTCCCTTTGTGCTGCCACTTCCCACTCACATTGTGACAGCTCGGCTCAGAGTTCCGTCAGGCTGCTGCTGCTGGCAGGGGAGGAGGAGGGAACACTGCCGAGGGATCTGCCGTTCATCCTCCCCTGTCCTGCAGGGATGCGTCTGTGCCCAGCACGGCAGCCTTCCCTCCGTGCATGGGAGGAGCAGGAGGGCTGTCACTGGGCAGGGCGGGTGGAGAATCATTTGCAAACAGGGTGTAGGACTGCTTTTGCCTACTTGGGGTACACCAAAGAGCTCACATGCCTCAGCACACGCTAGTTGCACTCAGAGGTGGTGAACAGCAGCAAACGGCAGTATTTAGGAGCAAGAACGAGAGTGATCCGGACTGGGAGGGCACTGCGAATAATCCCCGAGTCTCCTTGGAAAGCGTCAGGGCCGATTTTGAGAGCCTGCACTCGCACTCTGGCAAAGGCACAGCTGGAGGGTAGTGCTGTGAGGGGTGGGGGTGTGGGGAAGGAAGGAAGGAATGGGGTCCAACTTGGAGATGCATAGTGGCTGGGGCTGAGGATGGAACAAAGCCCAGCAGTCAGCCAAGCTCAAGGAGTAAAAGAGTGAATTCTCCCCGAGGGATTTTCCTGCTCACCAAAGCAAGGCAGAAGGCCTGGCAAAGGCCTCTGGATCAGGCAGAGCTCTGGAGAGGACTGAAGGTTCCAGCTACTGCAGGATGCTTTGAGGGAGAGAACAGAAGGGCTTTTCTTCTAAGGAACTGTGGCACCACCTGCCCACTTCTCCTCACCCACTGCAGGCTACTGGTTGTCCTCACCATCTGCAGGGCACCTAGGGGCTCTCCTCAAAGAACAGCCTCTTTGGCTCACTCTCAATACCAGCCTGCCCCATTAAGAGCAATAATATTGCTTCCTCTGAAAGCAGAAAATTATTTCAGGTGAGAAAAAAGCCCAGTGTGACTACAACATGATGGTTTCAGAAAGGATACTCAGCCCTGGTGTTTTTCCCCTTGTCAAGAAATGCAGCAGCATCTCCCATCTCTGCTGTCTCTCCTCAAAACCTCCAGGTGCTGTGTTATTTGCAAGCTGCATTTCTTTCCCTGTTGCTTGGTACTACCTCACCTCTTTCCCTTCCACCAACCATTCTTTCAAAGTGAGGGCATTCAGGCATCCCCTGAGTATGTCCCAACCTGCACACATTCTGCCAGAGCACCAGCACAATAGTGGGGTAGGAGATCCAGCAGTGTAGGAGTTAAGCTCTTCTGCTCTGGCTATCCGGGTCTCTCCCTCACATCTTTTCCCATGAAATAATCAGCGGGTTTTAGCCTTGCAGGCATGTGGAGGAGATCCAGCTGCTCTTGTGCAAGCAGGAGTATTCTCTAAGCTGCTGGGGACTGGCTGTCTGAAGAAATAATATCCAGGGACACATTCAGAGTTGAAGGGTAGAATTGAAAGAATAAGCAATTGGAGAGAGAGCAGAGAGGTGCAACTTATTCCAGTGACCTTTAACACCGAGGCCAAGGTCTCAGTGTTGGTATATCCGTGTTTTAGAGACAGGATGGATTGTTTTCCTGAGGCCCTGACTTTTTCAAAAAAGCAAACATATAAAGAAATAGTCATTTTTGCTGAGGAGATCAGAGCACAGCTGAATGTCACTCGCTGTCTCAAACTGAATTTCCATGGCTCAGGAGATGGGTGACACAAAAGAACATGGACTGAAAAAGTGCATTTTTCAGCATCAGGTCATAGCAAGCAATGAGATGCAGTGGGATTTCATCTGCCTAGCTGGCCTGGCAACCAGCCAGGCTGGGACAAGGAAAGAGAGGCCTTGTCACAGCACTCAGTGTTGTTAGCTCTCTTTTGTCTGAAAGAGTCTAGTAGTTGCAATACTAGAGAGGGGCATCTGCCTGGGTACCTCCATCCCTTTCCCTCTATGCCATCACGTTACTAAAATCAACTTATTCAAAGGCAGCAAGATGACACAGAGTCTGCTACCAATCCACTGAATGTTTGTTGACATGTTAGAGCACACAGATTTGCAGCCTTCAACCATTCTGTGCCCACCGAAATCATGAAATCAGTAGTTCAGATAACATGGAAGAAATTAGCAAAGATAACAACTTCTGCCTCCTCTGATAAAAAAGCTCAGAGAACTCAAACAAAGGCAAGAGACAATAGATTCATAATATTCAGGGGGAACAGGAGCTTTTCCCATGATGTGTAGTGATGCTGCAGAACTGCCCACAGCAGGATGTGTTGGATTCTGGACAGGATAGGATGGACAGATTCAGGTCAGAAAAAGGCACCATAAAATACATAAACCATACATCGGTGGAGGCTGTGAAAACCCTCACACTCTGGGCTTGATCTGTTCTTGTGCTCTTCTTCATGTGTCTGCAATTGCCCACTGCCAGGCACAAGTGGCTTGGAGGCTCTCACTGTACCCAAGACTCACTCACAACTTATACAACTGCTTATTTGTGACAATGTCCGTGCCTGAAGGACACAGAATTATCAAGGTTGGAGAAGACATCTAAGACTGTAACGTCCAACCAATTCACCTAGCACCTGCCATGTTCTCCAGTTGTCACATCCACATGCCTTTTGAACATTTCCAAGGATAATTATTCCAAGTCTTCCCTGGGCAGTCTCTTTCAACACCTGACCACCCTTTCAGTGAAGAAATTTTTCCTAATACCTAATTTAAACCTCCCCTGTACTACTTGAGGCCATTTCCTCCCATCCTGTTGCTGGTTACCAGGGAGAAGAGACTGACCTCCAGCTCCCTACAACCTCCTTTCAGGTAGCTGTAGAGAGTGACATCTAGAGACCTTAATTGATCCAATCAACCCACACACAACCCCTGCCCAAGGACCCAGGAGCTCCAAGTGCTTTCATCCTTGGCCCTTCAGTCCTGTCCTGATATACATTGTAGGAGTTGTAAAGCAACCAGTGAGTGTCACACCCTCTCCATAAAGCACAGGACACAAGAGCAAAGCCAGGGTAGTTTATGAGGGTAACAAGTCCCTAAGGGGGGGGGAGAGCCCTGCAGCTGAAACTACAGCAAGGTTTGTCTGTCAATCAGAAGTGAGACACTATGGGAGAAGGACTGGCAGGACACTGCTTCTGTACGGGTAAGGGACACTTCACAAGAGCTGTATTGCTTTAGTTAGGTCCTTCAGCCAGCCAGGAGGGTGAAATTTCCTTTCTCCTATAGGGATGGTGTTTACCAGAAGATAAAACCTGCTGTTTTGTTTTGAGTTGAGGTATGAGCTGCATCTAGAGATGCTGTTTTGTTAGAAGGTCCCTGCATGTTTTAGACTGACCTCAGAGCCTCTAATCTTGCTGAAAGTATCTGCTGCACTCAAGTAGGCTGCTGGAAATGCCAAGAGGTGTTGGAACTGATTGCTCTAGCTCCACTAGGGAATCCTTGAGGTTGACAGCCTCAGACCTCTGTGAGATGTTGCAGCTGCAGCACCCAAATGAAATGACTAAATAACCAAGGCACATAGAGCCACAGGCACAACAAGGGTGGTGGGAGATCCCCCATGGTTCTGGATGGCTTGTGACCTCTTTTCAGAGTCTATTCTCACAGATCTTTGTTGAAAATATGAATTGATTAAGTGTTGACAAAAGAAAATATGGTTGTGTCTTTTTTTCTCATCAGTCTGCTTCAAATGAATTCTCTTGGCACCTGTCATGTTACAATGGTACTAAACTCACCCATTTCTGCATCACTTCAGAGAAAAAGCCAGGTGGTACTTGGCTTTATTTGTAATAAAAAAAGATCAAGCTGAGGAAAAAATACTTCATTCCTCATTCCCAAAAAAATAAAAGAAGGACAAGATTTCAGGCCTCCTTTTTTTCAACTGATTTAAGCCTTCCCCAAAATCACCCAAAAGAGCACATCACCTTTTTCCATGGGGAGCTGACCTCTCAGGAGGGGGATAGAGTTGTTTGAGGATAATGCACCTTTTCTTGCTTGTCAGAAGAGCAGCTTCAGTGCCCCTTGCTTCTTGTGCTCCAACATGGTAAGAACACAAGGCCTGGATGGTGCTCTGCACTGTGCAAACCACCTGCATGAGGGAGCCAATGGGGGATGCAATAACTTTTGCTCAGCTCACCAACTTCAGCACTGAAGGGGGAAAGATTTTCATTTTTCAAAGGCTGTTGCCTTTTGTTACCAATCCTGTGTGGCTGAAATACAGCTGTTTAATTAGCATTTGCTTCATAATTTTGGCCTACCAGCTCCCCAAAGGCTAAAATATGGATTATCTAAGGCAGGGAAAGAACTAAGACTTGTGGGTTTCTTACTGGAGGACTGGGAAATTGGCTGTTTACAAAAGTCAATCATATCTGCATAACACAAGAAAATTTTGTAAGAACTATTGGGCACATGACCAGTTTGAACCCCATATCCTCCTTGGAGGCTGGTGACTGAGCTGGGGAGGAATCAACAAAATCAAGAGTCCATTGACTGACACCACCATTAATTCAACTGCTGTCTGAGATAAGGAAAGGATATTGTCTTGGCCTTAGCCAGGAGAGAATTATGCATGTTTACAAATGCATCTCTCCATGGCTGTCGCCACCTCTCAGCAGAAAGAATAGCTGAAATGGAAAATACCCTTCAATCAATGGCAGCGCAGTGATTTTTAAAAAATCTTAGCAGTGCTGATTGTGGTGTCCTGGCAGAATTCCTGTGGAATTTGTTTAATAAAGGCTTTTAAAAGGCTGCACTGGTAGGAGACACAGCTCTGGACAGATGAACCTACCCTGAAATGAAGGCTGCCTGGCTGCAAATGCCACTTGCTGCAAGCCTTCCACACACCAGGCTCAGATCCCTACCAACAGTCTCTGGAGCCTCAGGACCTACAGAATCCTGGGTCATGGCACAGACCTTTGGTTTGTTCTGTTTTCTTACAGGAAAAAGAAGACACTGCATAGGGGACTGAGTGAAAGGCTTGAGCCTGTGGGGGAGGTGATCAGTAATCTCTTTCTCTCTGGGGTGATAAATTCCCAGCCACTTGATGGTTTCAGATTGCTGACATCAGACTGTTAGATTATTGGTAATTTGAGAGGCTGGGAGAGGCAATTTATAATGTTTGTACCATGCCCAGTAAAGTCGTTGATACCTCTAATCACCATCATAGTAAAAGGAAGTATTAGTAATAAAACTTCACTCAGGATTTCAGCACCACAGTGAGGGGGGTTTGCATGACATTCCTTTAAAAAAATTGACTTCTCACTCTCTGCTTTCCCCTTTTTTCACTCTCCAACAAAACGAAAATCTCCCTGAGAAGTTTGCAGCATGGAACATGTGACAAAGATGAGCAGTCTGAGGTCTTTAAAAAGCAATGATACAACCACACACAGACTTGCAGTAGCTTTCTGCAACCACTTTAATATTAAGCTACGAGGAGCATCTAATATGTCAGTATGTGAGAGTTCACTTAGAAAGTTAAATGGTGCACACTTTATATGTAATTGGATGCAAATTAAGATACCACTTATGAAAGGGCTGAAATCCTGTAAGGGCAGATTGCATGCAGTAAACCTCAGGATCTGAATAATGTTGGAATATGCTGTTCCTCTTTACAGTTTGTTTCTGTCCCTTGCCACCCCAGCAAAGTGAATAAATCAATCTCTTCCCCCTTCCTGGAAAGTAAAAGGGAAAGATTCGACAACTGCTGATGAGGAGCATTTGAGTCATTCACAATCTGTGGATTGGAGCTGTTCCGTCCAAAATCTGAAATACAGGGATGTCAGCAGCTCCATAGGGCTTGGAGCAGCAACAACCAGCCTGGTATCTTGTGTCTTACTAGGCAGGCAGCCTTGCCACATCCTCAGTGGCTGAAGAAAAGCCCAGGATCTACCCTTGAATTCAGCTGTGAAATACCTTCCTTGTGCTTCCTGTAGGGTTGGGCTCTGAGGAGAATGTACCCAACCTCCTTTGTTCCCTGAGGAACAAAATGTCTTGCTTGGAAGCCATGAGTGAGCAAAAGCTGCTGGAAGAGATTTCCCTGGGTTTTTCCTTCCCAATCAGTGGACCACAAGAAAAGGTTTTATGCCTTTCTTTGCCCAGCCTTGTGGATGCAGACTGGCAGATTCCTCCCTTGTTTCCCCATACACAGAAATGCCTTTAGAGGGTGAGAAAATGCAGCTTTCTCTACCCTCAGGGAGCCCTGGCATAAACAAGAGATTAAATTCAGGCTTGTCCCAGCTTTCATGGAGTAGCTGTTGGCCAAAGATATGTTACTGAGGAGAGACCTCTGAACTGCTCCAGAAGGGATGGTGGAATTCCTGATTTGGCTCCACTCCCACAAAAAATGGTTGAATTCTGCAGGCACTTCCATAATAAAGATGAGTAATACAAAGATGGAGGCCTCAGAGCTTCTAGCTGGTCTCTAATCAGTAACCATTTCTTTTCATGCCCTTCACACACCTCAAAGTGCTCAAATCTGCAGCCATGATGTCTTCCTGCCCTGATCCTATGGCTGGACTGTCAGCTTGCAGGTATATCCAACCCAGCATGATCAGTCTTGCCACCATTGCCATTCCCCAGCACATGACCACTGGATTATTTCAGACATGGTTGGAAAAAGTCACCCCAAAACCTCTCAACCACAGCGCTACTCAGGCAGAGAGGCCAGGGCAAGTCCATGGTCATCTTAGCAGGACAACCTGAGCTAAGACTGGTCTGGAGGGGGTTTATAAGGACATCCCATCTGTAGCATAATTTCCTATCTATGGGTGACATACCATTGTTCTTTGGGATGGAAAACAGACTCTGGGTCATAAGAAAGGAAGCCAGGGAAGGAGGAAGATGGTGTACCCATACAGGTGTGTGGAGGAAGCTCTTCAGAGAGATGGAAGAATCTCAAAGCCTTCAATATCAGGCTTCCCTCAAGCAGAGTTCTCTCCTTAACAGTAAAAGAGAATTAGCAATAACTGGTATTTTTGCTGGAAGGCAAAACAATCCCTCCAAGCAAACAATGACAGGTCACACTGGCTTGTGCAGCCTGGAAATAAGTGAAAAAGGTAGAGAGGTGCAAAACCGATAGCTCTGCAAAATAAGGAAGCTCCTCCTTATTGCCTTGGATAAATATTGACTTTTGGGGAAGTTTTTTGCTGTGTTTCACTGCAACAGTTGCCTCTCTGGTCGCTTCTTTTTATTAACAGGCCCAGGGGATTATAAAGCTGGAAGGGAACAGGGAAAGTCTTTCCCACAGCACATGTACAAAGAGCATGCAGTGAGATCAGGACCAGTTTCTGAATGCTAACCATTTGGAATCACTAGGACAATGCTTTTCTCCCAGCTTATTGGAAGAACCTGCTTTCCTGGTTGTCTCAGCCCCTTGGGGCATCCTGGCATCTAGAAAAGAGTTGTAGGCAGAGGACAGTATGTCTTCCCCTGCTGCCTCGTATTTTAGGGAAACTTAACTAAAAATCTGAATGTAACAAAGCAGCTCCAAAAGCAGACAGACCTTCCTTGCTTCGTGAGCAGCGTGTAAACACAGTGGTGTCACACATCAGCTCTCTGTGACTGAGGTACCTTGTTCCTCACTGCAAGGCAGAAGCTGTTCTCTCACAGATGGGCAGAGAAATTTCTCAGAAGAGGCTTCATAAAGGGCATCATCTCCCACAAAAAAGGCAGCGCTATGAAGACAGGACCCTCGCAGATTAGGAATGAGAGGAGAGGCACACCTTCCACCCTCACCTTACATGTGGAAGCTCAGCTCGTCCATGTGCCCTGTTTGTTTCCCTGTGCATCACCTCAACAGGGTCTGAGAGGGTCCCTGCCACCTCAGGAAGAACAAACTGAATGGCAAAGAACAAAGCTCACTCTGTTTCCCACAGCTCAGGCAAGACACAGAAGCATGACTACAGTCAATACCCAGACACCTTGTGTTAGTGAGCCCAGAGAGGGGAAATGTGGACACAGGATCAACACCACACAGGGACCAGGTGTCAGACACATCCTGCGTGGAGTCTGGCTTGGTTTCCCTCCAGGGGGAGATGGGCTTGTTTCATTGCTTCTCTGGAACAACTGTCTGTGCAGCACTGAAAGGATAGAAAAGTGCTGTCTAGTTCTGCGTTGTACAGGCATTAGTGAGAAAAGGGGTAATACAAGGAACACCAAATGGCACATTCTTGAAGAAGTTGGAGACAATTTTTTCTAACTCTCCCCCTCCCTCATTCAGCTTTATATAACAAGTGTAGCAGCCATAGATACCTCCTTTGTAATAGCCTCCAGGGTGCTACAAGCTCTCTACCCTATATTACCTTTGCAACTTGCCTTTCTTCTGCCAGTAGAAGTAATCATGGCCTTCCTTTTGACAGGGAGAAGGTCTCAGAAGTAGAATAATTTTTCAAATTTATGTTTTCCCCCTTTTTCTTTCCAGGTTTTCAAACATCCAGGACTGAAACTTGGAGCCTCAACCTAGTACAGCCATCAAATCCTGACTATACTCAGTTTTGCTAACCAAACAAGTGAATATAATTTTGCTGAGTAAATCAATATCTCTACAAATATATTCAATCAGGATTATTTGTTGCCTGTTACAAAATAACCAGCTACTCATTAGCCAGATGTAGGTCATGCTCCAATCCCATATTATACACATACCATGATAAAAACAGGAGGTTGTTCACTAGATAGCATTGGTCAGGTTCAGCTGATTCTTGTAGAGGAAGAATTATGAAGTTTAGGCATTTTAAATTACAACATTCCTTTATCTTGGTTTATCAATAAGCAGATTATTTCCCCACCCCTTTTTTTGGCACTGCATAAAAACCAAAACATGAGTTAATGTTATGGGCCAATTGTTAACACCGTTGCTAAGAAAATTCCATGCAAAAAAAATTTTATGCAGAGCAGTTGCAGAAATCAAAACGCAATCCAAAAAGAAAGACCAGGTGATTTTGTTTAGGTCTGGGTTATTTCTGTAGCCTTTAACTCTTCCTCATTGCTTAAGACTATCAATATTTAATTCAAAGTTTTTAACTGATAGAACAAAATATGGAGGGACTGCTAAAGACCAGGTTCTACACAAAGGTCACAAACCTGAGTGTGCAGGTGAGTGCATGAGATCACACTGTGATGACAGAAAGAAACCCCAACTTCTCAATAATATTCTTACTAGCATTGAAATGCTCAACTTAGAAAGAGGAAGAAATAAAGGTTGGGCATTGATTTAACTCACCTTGTTGGTAGTGTCACAGATGAAGAAGATCAGCACAGTAGGTGAGATCTGGCTGGAGTTTAATAAAGGCTGCTTGAGTGCCAACAGGTGTTTCCTTTTCTAAATCCCACTGAGGAGCTACCTGGCTCTCTTCCCTGAGGAACCCTGGTTATGGGAGCTGATTGACATTTGCTGTTCAGATTTTAGGAAGCATTACAGACAAGAAATAAAAAAAGAAAAGCAAAAGACATGTAGTCTGATGAATGCATTTGGGTGTCATTTTGAGAAACAGTAAATGCTTACTCAGCTCTCTTGGCATGGAAGTGGATGGGCAGCAGGGTCTCAAGACAAGACCCATCAGCACAACTTTTAAGGCCACAATGTATTATCTATATTCTGCCAGGATTTTTGTCATAAAACATGTATCAGTATGTATTTGTTGTTTTGACTTGCTTGATTTTCCCTAAAATAATCATTATTGTCATCATACTGGTTGAAAAACTTTGCCTCAGATAGAATTTTTGAGAAATGTTGACAAAACTGAAGTAAATTGCAGTATGTCTGTAATGAGCAACTGTAACCATAGCAAAGTAAACAATTATGTCTATATTATGGGAGGAACTATCATGATACTGAGTTTATATGCATTTATTTTAAAATGATTAATTGAATACGTGTCAGGTTTGTGCCCATCATTAGGTTTTGGGATTAATGGCTGCACCAAGGTGAATGAGGGGAGGTTGGGGGTGTGAGGTGGGGCTGTGCAAGTCCCCTGGCTGTCTGCAGCAGTGTCTTGCCTGCTGCTGGGGTCAGCAGCCAGCTCAGCACAGCACACAGCTCAGCTGCACAGCAGACAGGGATGAGACAGGAGCTGCAGATGCTCTTGTCACCCTGTGATGGGTCCAGAAGGTAGGAGACACTTCTGCCCTAGGGACACTGAGTGATGAGATGTCCCTTTTCTGTGCCCCACCTGAGCCAAGGAGTCCCCAGGTCCAGCACTCCCATGGTCACAACACGATCCCAGAGGATGCAGGGCACCAGCCAGTGCCTGTGAGATGGGGCAGAAGTAAGTCTGCAAAGCAAATTATAGATGAGTAAGAGCCCTGCCTGTCTTTCCTGTGTAGTTAAGGCAGACTAGGGTTTGTGTGAACTTGTCTTCTCTGCAGGGCCAGGGAGACAGTAGTTCATTTTTCTCTCTCAGCTTTTTTTTTATATGTATGTATTTGTTTAATAATGTTGGAGAATTAAAAGCAGGAGAAACCACAGTACATTTTCTTCTGCCAATGAGCCAGTGACTTACCTGTAATTAAAGAGGAGGTAAACTCATTTATTTGTTGATTCAGGTTGGGCAGGGAGTACATTGACTCTTCCTTGCCCAAAGTAGAATTGGGTAAACCTCATTCACTCCTGTGGACAGAAAAATCACTCTTATATCTTCACTTAAACTGTAAAAACACAACTAGTCCCACAAAACAGATGACATCTAGGAGAGCTCTGAGTAGATAAATTCTACTCTTTCCAGCATTAAGTCACAATGTGTTGTTTCTCCCACCCTCAGCAGGGGGGGGAAGTCTGCCCTGCAAATCAAAATTCTTACAGGCTTAATCCTTAATACCACAAGGCAGTCTCCATCACGTGAATCTTTGGTCCAAGGAATATGCAGTCCTGCAGATAAAGACTGAGAGATCCTATTAAAAGTTAAATCCCCTACTGTTCCCTGCTATGCTCTGGATAGAGGACATGCAAAGTGGCAGTGCTGCAAGTGGACAAGGCTGAAGCAGAATCTTGAGGGTTCATTTAAGATAGGGTTAGCAAGGAGCCTTTGGGATTCAGAAGTTCATTTATTCCCTTTTTTCCCTTATAAGCAGTCAGTGTAACACATCAATCCATGATTCTTCCCCCTGGAGAACCTGACTGTAAGAGGTCTTGGAAAGTATAGTCAGAAGGCTCAGTTCACATCACTACAACCTACCCATTTCACTGGAAATATGTCCACCACTGGAAAAGGTTGCAGAAGGCTGGTGTTGACCAGTTATGTTAGTCTTGGTTTAGGGAAAAATTAAGCTTGCATATAAATGCTACTGCTACATCTCTCCCATTCCTCTTAGTGCTTCTTGCTTTGAATGGAGCACACCTTTCTCCTCAACAATACACACACATTCCTGTGAGGAAGGGCACACTGCAGGACCTAACCAAAGAACATGCAGCAGGTGGGTGTGACAGATGGGGGACAGCAAGGTAACAGTGAGATAATTAGGATTAGAACCACAAACAGCAGTGGTGGCAGACACTATGAGAGACACTTGAATTAAAATTGGATCTTTGCTTATGAAGAGTTCATTGCTTCCTGCCTGTTCTCACCAAAAAAAACCCAAGTCGCTTTGACATCACAGTTAGTTGCTATGGAAATGCTGATGCTACCAAAGATAGGACTGCGCTGGAGGGCTATAAAAAGTCCTGGAGACCCAGCTGAGTCTGTACATATTTAGGAAAAGCCAGCACAGCATTTATTTTTGGCAGTGGCACAACAGCCCATTCATGTGACAGAATGTGACACCAGAAGTGGATAAGGGGACATCACAATACAACAGGGTGGCATGATGCTGAGGTGGGGAGGGAGGGCTCAGAGTTAGGACTATGGGGAGAGTAGATTACTTAAACCAGTACCACCCTGGCAGTAAAGAATAAAGCCAAAAGAAAAAAAAAAAAAAAAAGTAAATTTTAGAAAGAGGAAATGGAATTTCTCTGTTTCCAGAAAGTTGTCATAGGCTTTAACAACCCTGTGAGAGATGTCTCCTAGTTGATTTTAAATCTCAGTAAACACAGAATCATTGAATCACGTAGGTTAGGAAAGACCCTTAAGATCAAGTTCAAAGCTAATGCTGCCAAATCCACCACTAAACCATGCCCCTAAGTGCCACAAGTATATATCTTTCAAATACCACCAGGAATGGTGACTCCACAACTTCCCTTGGCAGCCTGTTCCAATGCTTGATAAGCTTTCTAGTGAAGTACTTTTTCCTAATATCCAATCTAAACCACTCTAGCACAGCTTGAGGCTGGAATTATTCTTGTGGTATTCTTGTTACCAGGGAGAAGAGACTGTCCCCCACCCAGATGCACACTTCTTTGGTAGTTGTAGAAAGTGATGAGCTCCCTCTCAGCCTCCTTTTCTCCAGGCTAAAGAACTTCATCTCCCTCAGCTGCTTCTCATAAGATTTGATTCTGCTAACAAATACTATAGCTGTTTACAGCTGGGATGTCAGCAGGTAATTATCATCATCATCATGATGAATACTTTTAGACCTGGTTAAAAATATATATATATATTTCCCTTTTCAATCCTCCTTTTTCTAACCCAACTTTTTTTAAAAAAAACAATAGCTGAGCTTTTTTGCCTCTCAGCTATTGAAAAATGAGGAAAGATAGCCTGAGCAAAATTTATCTGATATTGTTGTCATCTCTCTGAAAGAGATGGATACAGAAGCATTGTCCTTATGAAGGACCTCACCACAAATCAGCTGCTCACCAAGTTTGTTAGGACATTGATTCACATGGACAGGTCCACCAGAGACATTTCTGTGCCCAGGAGTGTGCTCCCTGTCTGCCACACTGCTGAGGTCTGTCTGTGGATGAAGGCTGGAAGCATGCAGGAAGTCTCTGGTGCATTGCTGTGGCAGGGCAGGTGGTCTGTACAGTGGATCAACTCAGGCTTCACAGATGACCCTTGATGCTTTTGAAATATATGTTATGATTGTGGCTTTCAGGGTAAAACACTTTTCAGATGATCTTTGACTCCTGGGCAAATGTGCCTTTACCCATGTGAAGCTTCATTTGGGTTCCTGTCTTTATTCCTATTCCAGAAACTGAATGGAAGATTTGAATGGAAGATCCACAAAGTCTAATGCCAGCAGTGCTTTCATCCTCCATTAAAATACCCCCAGGCTATTGATATCAGCCAGTAGTAATGAGTGCCCCTTCCCCTCCTAGCACAGCTCTAACACTTCAACAACCAGAGTCTTTACTACTGTTCTGCATCCCATCCAAAAAGCAGGAAAGCATTTTCTTCAGACACCAGTTTGTTCAGCACTGAATGAAAAGGGACATAAGAACAGAAAACACTGCTTGGGCATGCAAACACTGTTCCCAGTTTCACAGGCAAGTCCATCACACCCATCTATACTCCTTTTAGACTCCTTTTAGACTTCCTTTAAACTAAGCAACACCAAAGAGGAAATGCTACACTCACAAAGGATGTTTCTGTAGTCCATAAACCCACATTGTCTGTGATATGACTGTGCAGTTATGATAGAGATGCTGCAGAAAACTCCTCTGGTCTCCTTTGCTCTGCTTTGTTTGATACCACAGCAATTTAGCAGGGGCAGAAATTACTCTCCACCCCTGCAAGCTCAAGAAAGACTTGCAGCACTTGTATAGAAATGGAGAGTCTGGGGGGAAAAAAGGCAAGAAGAAAACAAACTAGATTAAAACCCAGTTTCTTCATTTAAGAAATTGTTGCATCAGTCTAAGATGAAACCTTGTAGTAACAGAAGTCAGGGAACACAAATTGCTCCAGTGCATGTCTTTGCTGGAAATGTTTTAGGACTTGTGCTCTCTCTTCTCAGGGAAAGACAAATAATGCCTTTGTTGTAGACTCTGGAAAGAAAAGCAAAGGCTTTTATTCTAAAGCTGCCCAGCAGCTGAGACATCCCTGAAACAACTAAAAGCATTCTAACCCCTTGCTTAAATTTAGACATACTCCTATATATCCTAAATAAATGTGTTAGGTTTTGTGCCAACATGTCATTATTTTCTCTCTTCTCAGCTAATGTGTACATAGTTGCAGGATTTACAGACAGTAATCATCTCTCCTCCTCCATTCCTGATTACCTGGCTGAACAGCCACAGCCTTTCTGAATTATTCACAAAAGATAGGATCTTCACTCCTTGATCATCTCAGAACTGTGAATATTTCTTTGCTTCCTGCATCCTTAGAAATAACTGCCCAGGGACCAAGAATCACTCTCCTCACCTTATGTTAAGGCTTGGAATGTTTCCATCTGAAGATAAAAAGCGAGTCACGCCACCTCCTGCAGAGGCAGGTAAAGATTCCTGGTTGGGCAAAAGGCAAATGCTGCTGGCAATCATTAGCCACAGATGTGCTGTCATAATGATTTCAGTGGAATAGACAGACCTTACTTTATTGTTTCTGTTTCAGAATTGCAGTGAATCATTCAGAATGAAAAATAGGAGGGTCCTGATTTAAGCAGGAATCTGTACCATTGAAACAGAGAGAAACAGATCTGAAATGAAGCTGTGAGTTGCTGTGGTTTTTTTCTCCTCAACCTTCTCTCCTTTCCCTGTCCTGTTGACCTATGAATTACAGAATCAGAGAATATGCAGAGTTGGAAGGGACCCACAAGGACCACCAAGCCCAACTCCCATCCCTGCACAGGCCATCTCAGGAGTCACACCATGTGCCTGAGAGCATTGTTCAAATGCTTCTTGAGCTCTGTCAGTCTTGGTGCTGTGACCACTGCCCTGGGGAGCCTGTTCCAGTGCCCAGCCACCCACTGGGTGAAAATTTTTTTTCTAATATCCAAACCAAACCTCTCCTGACACTTCAGGCACTTCACTTTGGTCCTGTCACTGGTCACCACATGAAGTCACACAGTACAAGTCTATTTATTGCTTGGTTCCATTTGCTTGCCTTTTAGGTGAAGCACAAGCCAGGTAACAGCATTGCAATTTCCAAAGCATGCTTGTTTAAACAGGAGCAGCAGGAACTGTCAGCTCAAGAGCAACTCAGCCAAATGTGCAGCATCTCATCTACCCCTGAGCTGGCTGGCCATAGCCTCCTCACTGCCAAGGCCAGGCCCAGAGGCTTCAGAGAAAGCTGCAGGACCCCCCGCCTGCTGTTAGCAGATAATTCATCTTAACACAGTCCTGAGCAACTCCACCTGCAGTTTGGTCCTGACAGAACCAAACCCCATTCTTATGTTTGCTAAGTCCACACAAAGAAATTCCTAAAACACCCAGCAAAGACAAGCACGGGCTCCTCTTTGAGGGAAAACTCCCTGCAGAAGCACCACACAGAGGACTGCTCTCTCCTGCAGTGGCAGCCCCCTCGTGTCCCCACAGTGCTGGGCACCAAGGGCAGAAGGAAGGGTGTGTTGGAGGTACAACCAGATGCTGCTTCCAGCAGAGAAAGGGCTTGCAACTCCACCCATGCATCTCTTATGCCAGAGCTTTTTCTGCAACAAAGCACTAAACAAGATGCTTCTTGTGTCCATTTTGGATTCCTGCCCCCCAAATCTCTCTCAGCTCCCCCTTGTAGCTCCTCCTGCCCTTAGACTGACAAGTGACACACATCTGGTGATGCTAATTGAAAGGCGCTCCAAGCTTTGGCCTAAAAGAGGAGGACCTTTTTGTCTCAGAGGCATACAGGGATGCACAGAGCAGGCAGAGGAAGGCACTGTTCAGCAGGCTTATGTCTCACTGTTTTGAGATAGGCCTAAAGGATCCTGATTTAGGGATGTACATTAATTTTCTTCCAGCAATCTTCACGGAAATTCAAACACACACATACACACACACACACACACACACACACACATTCTCCATTTACATGATCAATTCTTTATCTTTTAATATTTACTACTGGTACATCATAATTAGGTTCTCTTATTTCCCACAAAAGCCCCTGGTTTTTTTTTCTGAACAATGCAAATTTTTCTTATGTGTGTAATGGCCATGTTGCTATTGCCTCTGCAATTCCTTTTATGAAAAAATCTGTGCAAGTTTTACCAGCAGTAGTGAAGTGTGTCTTACACCCTGGCTGCCCTGAGAACCTGAAAGCATGTTAACTTCATCCTGTTAACTCCCACTCTGCTGTTCACAAGGTATGAAGATATAACCAAAAATCATTCAGCTACTTAAGAATCACAAATTCAAGGACCCTTAATTCAGCTCCTTGGATGAGAAGCATTCTTTTTCTGCAGCTTGTTGTGCCACACCATAACAACATAAAACTTCAGAAAGTTAAAGCCCTAGACAGGAAATCTGACATCATGCAATTGCTCAGTGGGCCAGTGTACCAAGCAGAGCACATAAAAATGCAGAGAATTTCACCACAGAGAGCCAAGTGAGTCCTGCCAGGCTCTTTTAAAGTCATTAGCACTGTATTTCATAGTGCACAGACCCCAACACTGTGATGCTGAAATATCATAAATGATGTTTGCTTCACAGGCTAGACTGATCTCAAATACTCCTTTAACTAAAAGTGGAAATTACATACAAAATAAACTAACAAAAACTTCCACCAATTTTGTTCTTAAAACTTGAAATGTGTTCTGCACCTCCCTGGTCTTCCCTTGCCAGCAACCCGGTTTTACCAGATTTTCAGTCCCACGCTGTCCTGTCAGCATGCAAAACTTCCCCCCTTGAATCAGATTACCCACCCACCCCTTAAGTGTATAACACAATACTTGAGGTTCTTGGGACAAGCTCTTGCCATTGTGCTCATGTGTCATTGGGTTTTGTCATTGTGCCAGGTCATATGAAAACAAAGCAATTTTAAGTACAGTGGGTGCAATTGTTACAAAAATAGTTGAATGGGCTATTATAGGCACAGTGCTTTCTTTTAAAACAAATGCATTCTTGAGATATATTGTAGGATGTTTCTAAATTCGAGGTGATTTTCCCAGTCTGAATACGTGGGAATATGTTGCGTGGGTTTTAAAGAAAATAAACTGATAATGCTTTGCAGCCTACCTCCTGATGTCTCAGAGACAACAGATTAAAAATTACTGTTCTATATCAAACCATACCACTTCTTAGAACCCGTTTGAAATTTCCTTTCATACTTAAAAACCTGTAAAGATAGCAACCAGTAAAAGACAAAATACCATAAGCCTTCAGGTTGCTTAAAAATCATGGTGAGTATGGTACTTTCTGGAATTTCAGTCAATCTTACTAATCTGCTGTTATGTAACTTTTTAGATAAATCCATACTAGCAACAGATTGTTCAGCTTTGGAAACAACAAGGAAATAATTCAGTGAATAATTTCCAACCTCCAAAGCTGATCTCAGTTTCCTTGTCCTGGGCATGCACTCACATTGTGTAGAGTTCATTTCTTCACCTTTTTTTATGACTCTGAGCAAGAGGCAAAGAGCCACATGAGCCAGCTGATATCCATATGCCTGTTGACAGTATGTATCATTTCCAATATTGGATGTGACTGCCAGGGATAGGCTGGGCACATATGTTGCCTCAGGAAGATAGGTTCTTACACACCTACTCCTGGCTGACCTGCTGATATCTGTCTCAACATTTCCTACATCTCTTCCAAAAGTCAAGTGTCACCCACCCCAGTCCCATCCCATGGTCTCTCACAAGATACAGACAAAGGCTGGTCACGTCCTCACAAAAGTCTGTCTTTCTCCCTGAAATTGAAAATTGTTCACTGAGCAATCTCAGTTCCTTCTCCTGACAATCTCTGCTCTTCTGGGCTGGTCCATGCTTGACTGCTTTTCTTGCATTTGTGTTGTGCCTTCATTGATCTATGTCCAAAACAGAACTTCTCTGCCTCTTTCTTCTGGATGTAGTCATTGCTCTTCTGCTGTTTAGTCCAGTGATTTCTCTTTCCCAGAGCAATCAGGGCTACCACAGCATATTTTGGTTGCCAGTTAATGTTGTGCTCTAGCCTGACAATTAGGCACAGGAACTATCTCTGAACATGAATGGGGAAGGCAGGTTCAGTGTCCCTTGGACTTCCTTGAGGGTTTTTGCACCTGCCTCTCAGTGAGAACTCATTTTTACTGTAGAAAAATGCAAGATTAAGGGGTGAAGCTTTGTCTCCTTCCTTAACCTGTAGCAAGCCTGCAGCTTTTTTCTTGAGACCCATATGGCCAGAGAAACAGAGACACAGTGGCCTTATCATGGGTGAGAAATGTCTGATGCAGACAATATGATTGTGTATTGACAGATGGAGCATGTACTGTCACACATAGTTAGGTGACTTACATCACCAGCCTAGATGACTTACATCTTAATTTTCTAACCTTTTCCCTTTCTCAGCGCATGCTCTGCCAGCTCAGGCACAGCCCTTCCAAATAGCAGCTCATTGCAGCTTTGTTTGTAACCTTTCCATCTTGACATACACCTCACACCGACAGTGATGCTGCCAGTAATGGAGTTTTGCTACTCTTAATTGAAAAATCCTTTTCCAGTTTGATGCACTGTGTTACAATCCTAAGAACATCTCTCATGACACAGGAAGCTTTCATTGCAGTCTATGCACAGTTTTCCTGCATTTTGTAAATGTTTCGACAGTGACCTGGGTCTGTTACAAGTTCTACGTATTTCTTGCATCGTTTGCACTAATCACCACACCACTGATATTGTTTTCTGCTTCTCATATTTCTGCCCTCCATCAAGTTTCATTCTGTTAACTTTTTTCCTAATATAGACAGCTATGAGCACCAAATGATCTTTTCAGCACCTTTATCTTTAGGAAAGACAGAGCATCCAGCATATATCCAGTCAGTAAACTTTTAATATCCCTTAATGATAGAAATAACCTCTTAGTCCTGAACAATTCACTATATTGTTTTCCCTTTGTTGTCACCTTGAGCCCTTCCACAGTAAATGACTTTTTTTCTTCTGGCAAGAATACTTGAGTACTTCCAGACTTTTCACAAAGTGTCCAACCTTACTCCCACACTCCATCACGCAGTGTGACGGTCTCATGTCACACATCTGGGTCTGCACTGTTGAGCAGTCTCTCCTGCTCCTCCAGATCATTGTCCCAGAAACTTTTAATTTCCATTTTCTACAACCACACATTGTTTGTGTGTCCCATGATTCTCAAAGCTGCTCAGGCTCAAGAGCACCTTTCAATATTACCTCTCTTTCTAGGTCTCTCACGTTTTGTGCTGCTGTTTTCTTGATGAGCAAAATAGGTTCCACAATAAGTCCTTCATGACAAATGAAAACAATTAATGGAATAAGTTGGGTATTTTTAATCTGCTTTTTCCTTGATGTAGGCTGTCACCATACTCTGTCCCTGTGCTCTTTTGTTTGACATTTAGCAGCCCGGTGTGCTGAGAGACACACTTGAAGCCTACCCATATGCCACAGCTGGATCTCTGCAGAACTTGTCATCAAACATGTGCATCTCATTAAGTTTCAGATTTCAGTGCAAACACACTGTTTCACTGGACTCTCTGAAACCTGCTTGCTTGAGCTTTTGGCTTGAGTGGTAACTTCAGGTGGAAGTAATGAAAAATTTGAAAGTTTTGCTTGGATTCACCCCAGTTTGACCCCAAAAGCTCAATTCTAAGCTGAATCTTAAGATAAAGAACAGTAACCTGAACTCATGTGCATTAGAGATTTTCAGTAATGGAGTATCACTTGAAGCTTCATCATGTATATGTCACTGTAATTCTGCTCTCCTCACATATCTGCAGACTGTTGTATAACTAAATTTAAACATACATTTTTCAGCAGTACTTGATAATGAAATTCTGAACTGATAGTTCACACTTGAAGAAACTGTTATTATCAAATGACTGCAATTCTACCTGTTCAGATTGACTATTGGGACTGGCCCTTAAAATATTGTGCTCAGCCAGTTCATCTTGTTGATACAAATCTGATTTCACTCACAGTGACACATTCATTGACTATGCACCTCTTATACACAAGAGAGAAGAAAAAAATCTTCCAGCTTTGAGATTTTCCCTACCTTTGTGGTATCAAAGAGGTCTGTGTGTCAGAGCATTCCATGAATAAAACCTTCACCCAGTGCCATCCTGTCTCTGTTTAAAGTCAATATCTACATGCTCACGGTTAAAGGCTCTGGGAAGAAGTTGCTGCCATTCTCCACACAGTTTGCAACATCAAAAGATTTCCACATGGTTGAAAATTTTAACTGCTCCAGGAATTTCATTGTAACACAAGTGTGGGTCTGTCAAACCAGCTCTGCCTCTCCTTTAGCATATTAGTGTCTAAACACCAATCTTGGTAAAATACAAGCCAGTGTCAACAAAGCTCAGAGCTGAAGAGCTTGCCTTCCTCCCCTTACTCCTGGCCTACAGCCATGCTACTGCTGGACATGCTCTGGTCACACAGAATTCTGTGTCCTCAGGAAGGGCAGCAGGAGTGCTAACTTACACAAAACTCAACTGCTGGGGGGCCAGAATGGTTTTGTGGCAACAGGAGTTTTTTTGAGCACAGCCTATGTTTCCATTCCCTGTGAACTTCACTCTATGTGGCTCCTATACAAATGACACCAAGTTAAAATATAATGAGGGCAATCTTTTTGTCATGCTGAACTGGATGAACTGTGGGGCTACAAGAGATGTCATGCCACCCTCACCAGTGGAGAGGATTGCCCCTGGGCTGTGATCAGTTCCCCTTTAGATACTGGCTTCTGTTTTCTGCTGTCTCTCCTGCTCTTGCATCTTCAGTTCTCCGCTTACAAACCCGTGTGTACAAACACTGAGGGTCCAAAGAACACCAGTGCCAAGGCATATGTAAATATGTGTGTAGGAGGAAGCGGGGTGGAGCACTTCCAATTTCCAAAGTGCTTCTAGATCAGTCAGTGGCAAATAAGATCTACATTTAACGCTGCTTATATATACACCCATATGCATACGGGCAGTGCTGGATGCACAGACAGACTGGGGAATGAGATGCTGCAAAGCAGTGCTGTGGAAAGGGCCCTGGGGTCCTGGTCCATGGGAAGTTGAATGTGAGTCATTGTGCCCTGGCAGCCAGGAGGGCCAACCCTGTCCTGGGGACATCAGGCACAGCATGGTCAGCCAGGCAAGGGAGGGGATTGTCCTGCTGTGCTCTGAGCTGGGGCAGCCTCACCTCCAGTGCTGGGGGCAGTTTGGGCACCACAATATAAAAATGACATAAAACCATTAGAGTGTCCAAAGGAGAGCCACTAGGATCATGAAGGGTCTGCTGGGGAAGCTGTGTGAGGAGCAGCTGAGGTCACTTGGTCTGTTCAGCCTGATCTCATTGCAGTTACAACTTCCTCCTAAGGGGAAGAGGAGGGGCAGACACTGATCTCCTCTCTCTGGTAACAGTAACAGGACTCAAAATGGCCTCAGAGTCCAGATCCAGATCGCATCAGAGCAGATCAGGTTGGATATTAGAAAAAGGTTCTTCACCCAGAGGGTGGCTAGGCACTGCAGCAGGCTTCCCAGGGAAATGGCCACAGAACCAGCCTGACAGAATTCAAGAAGTGATTGGACACTGCCTCAAGGCCCGTGATGGGATTCTTTGGGTGTCCTGTGCAGGGCCAGGAGCTGGCCTTGGGGTCACATCTAATTTGATATATTCCATGATTCTATGATGTATACGCAGATACATGAATGCAAGGTCCATATCTTCTCATTTAAGTAGCTACTCTCATCTTCAGACTATCTCACAGTAATAAAAACATCCTTCTGACTTAGGATAAAGGAGCATCTTTCTAATATGCTGCAGAACATAGATGTGTGAGCTTTATGTAAAAGAATAACTCTTCCCAGCATAATTTGTAAGTATTGATTGAAACTGGATTATTAGAACCGCTGTAACAATTTTATAGAGGCAAGTATATGGACTTAGGTGAGTAAAATTCATTAATTCTTCCTGGGGCAGCCTACTATACCACCATCCTTAGGTTTCTGCTGCAGCAGGAGCACACCTTGCAGCACAGTTGGCAGAATGGGAGAAGTTGCCGGGTGCTGCAGTTCATGGATTCATGTCTCAGTTCTAAGTCCACTTTACCCATAACTGACGCTGAAATGTTTGTCTGTGAACAAGGGGCAGGAATACACTCCCTTGCCTGCATTTTGGGCAATGAACAAGTCCCATCCACACATTCAGAGTTAGCGCTGTCTGAAACCTGTATGGGCAAACATGGGTCAGGACCTCGTGTGGGATATCCATCATGATGATGATTAGACTCAGGAGCTATGCTAGTAGCAGGGTATTTGTGGACACCAGATTGTACTGTGGTCCATGAGGACCCCCCCAGCTATCCTTCAGGGTGGAGGATTTTCACCAAGCAGCATTACTAACCTCTCTGGATTCAGGAAACTAAACAGCTGGACTTCTGCACTGACCAGCTCTGTGGCTTAAGTTATTTTGCACCCTGCTGCCATAGTTTCCTTACCTCTAAACTGACATGTGCTGCCAGGCAGGCAAATACACAAATACACTCCTCATTCACAGCTCAAAGCAAAGGATCAGCTGCATTCTGGTTGTTGTGTCCAGGTGAAAATACCAACAAAGGCAAGAGCAGCAGCCCCACCTTCCTTCTCTCCCTTCCTCCCATCTAACTGCACTCAGTGATAAAATTTACAGCCTTAGTATTTGGAAAAGCCCCAAATGCCTTTCCCTTGGATACAACATGCAAACTGAATTAGGTCTTAGTTTAAGAATGTTGTTAAGAAATTTAAGAGCTCTGCAGAAACAAGTTCAAATCACCTAGTCCTATACCTTTTTCCCCCAGCCATTGGGACAGTCATAAAAGTGCCATGAGGCTACCACAGAACCAAATCTGCTGTAGTCCCTCTGAATGGAATTCAGATTTTGGAGACAACATTTCAAAAATGTAAAGACTTCGTTAACCAATGAAGACTCAGTGAGCAGGAAGGAGGAACAATAAGATACCCACAGTTAATCATAAGGTTTGTGTTACTGGTGGAGATCATTGGTGTAAAATGGAACCTAAAGCACACATTAATTTTTGCACAGCCTGCACTTCAGAGAAATAAGTGATCAAACTTTTTCACCTTGGCTTCCTGTTTGTCGTCTAGAAATTCTCTGTGGCCAACAAGAGCTATGATTCAGTTTGTCCTCTGTTCCCTGAGAACATTTCTTCGGAAGCCTTTTGGGCTGGGGAAAAATGAGTCTGTGATTCTTCTGTCTTCATTTTAATGATGAGAAGTGACAGAGCCAATTACATTCCATGGATTCAAATTCTAAGATTTTCAAGGCAAGGTTTTAAGGCTTGAGTGGAAATCTGAGCATGCCTAAAACTGCCATGGAAACCCAACAACTTGTCATCTCAGGAAGGATCACTGCTACTGTGTGGAGGCTGAGCTCGTGCCTGATGACATTTATGCTGCCTGTCCATGGGTAACTCACTTTCCAGAGACATGTTCCTCTATGACTCCTTGCAGGTACAGGGATGGACTGAGTTTCAACGAGTGCTGAAGTAAGCACACACTTCCCAGATCACCCCAAGGGTCACTGAACTTACAGAGGTTTGACCCAAACTGAACTACCATTCCAGCAGGTAAGGGGAATTTAAATTATCAACTTCACCTTATCAACTTGTTAATGAGGAACACCTCTTTGCAAAGGGCATTATAGTATAAGATGAATATTTTGTGTCTGAGGGTCCTGAAAAAGGCAGTGAGTCACACATCCTTTGTCACCACACTTTGCAAGATGATGCAATATAACTTCAGGCATGGCAAAAAAATACTCTTCTTTCTCCTTTTAAAGAAAAATATTTATTTTTCTTCCACAAGAAGACTGAAGCCTTGGCTCATGGCAGGTTCAGCTCCTTGTGAAAAAGAGGCCAGCATGGCTGATTTTCAAAGGATGAAACTAAACCCAGTGTTAAATAGAGAAGTTTATTGCTAGTCCTAAAATTATAATCATGTTAGTCAATGCTTGATTTTGTCAGTGGATGGCCTAGTTCCCTACAATAGTTTTCCAGATTAGATTGATTCTGTAATTGAAAATAAAATGATGCAGAGAAAAGTCAGTAACTCTTCTACAAGGTTCTGGTACCATCACCACCCTGTGTCAGTCATCAGCTCTTTGGTTTCACAGTCCAGTTAAAACTGGGATCCTATTGCCAGAGTTTGTGTTGTCTAGGAGTGTTCTAGGAACAGGGCTATGTGATTATATTTTGATACTGTGCAAGGGAAGCAGAAGGCTGGCTTATGCCTCTGAGCCAAAGTCAGTTCAGTAATTTGCCCCACAGGCACAGCAGATATCCCTCATGCCAAGTGAGATTGCACGTGCTTGTACTTGGGAAGATTTTGAGCTTGCGCACACCTCTGAAATAAACTCCAAAAGACTACACTGCAATCAAGATATGTCATAAAAAATCCTAAACAGAGTTTAGAATTGCTGATGTTCAGAGATTCTTGAAAGAATAATGCTTTTTCAGTTTAAATATTAAAACAAAAGCTCAGACCTCGTCACCAACAAGGGCCAGGTGGTGAGGAGGTGACTTTGTTACATAAAAGGACAATACAGGCTGCTTGTGCACCCATGGTCATACTGCAAAATAGGGAGTTCAAGGTGCAGCATGTCCTGGATGTGAAAATGAACAAAAACATCCTACCTGCACTTTTCAAGGGAGTGAGATTGCTTATGTCAGAAGTTGTGGGTAAGTCTGCACAAAGTAAGGACAGATAATAATGTGTACACTGGCATGATGGACTTTGGCAACTTCCAAACTTCTATACTGAGGTCTTACTTTATACCATATATACCAATACCATACCTGTTTCTTGTCAGAAAATAGCTCATGTCAAAATCCAAAAGTATAATGAACAACACCTTATCTACAATTTTGCAAGTAAAATGTTATATCATTTGCCTTTATATCATTACTTTAGCACCTAAGAAAATATGATTCTAGGGAAAACAAACTGCTGATCTGATCCAGAATTTGCTCTGCTATCCTCTCTTGGTGGAGACAGGTATCTAGACAATTCTATTCTTCAGCCAAAAGTTACAAGATCCAGCAAGACTTGCAGCAAGAAGCTTTTTGCCCTCTGTTAGATGGGAAGGGTGGAGCTAGGCAGTAACAGTGATCCTTTCTGATTTAAGTTTGTAACTGTGCCTTTCTGCAGTAGCCTCATGGGAACAATCACACAGATCTCTGAAAGCAGCAGAGCTTATAAAAGAAGAAGTAGTGGGAAGGCAGGATGATCCTCATGGCAGAGCTGACAGTGGTGGCGGCTGTTGCTTAGGAATGCACAGAAGCAGCAGAATTGCAGTGTCTGGGAGTGCTTTCAAGAAAGCAATGGCTGAGGCTTTGCCACAGAGATTTAAAAAGCTGAATCCTAAAGGAAGAGGAAAGAAAACTGCTAGCACACACTAAATAAGCCCTTTTATGAGTGGTTTGAGGGGTTTTTTGGTTTTCGTTTTTTGTTTGCTTGCTTGCTTGGTTGGTCTTTTGGTTGTGGTTTTGGTTTTGTGGGGTTTTTTTGTAATTTTAAAAGTATATCGCCTGAGTTTTGGAGCAGGTGGTGTTCGTGCCTGGGCAGCGCAATCAGGGAGCTGCTCCATCGGCAGCTCAGCCTGAGCACTACACTGCAGCAACAACAGAGGAGTCGAGGAGAAAATAGCGGGGAGGAGGCACAGTCTGACTGCACAGAGATTAACTCCTTCCCTCCACTTCCAATCCCTCTGCAAAATTCTGCCGGAGGGGGAAGAGAAAACTCCATTTATGTCGCTTCCCCTCCTGTAATTGGCCAGAAGCACGCTGTGCTGTGATTGATACGGGACCTTCTGCGGAGGGACCTGCTGGTCCCGTCCTCACCTCCTGCCATGCTGTGATAAGAGCGGTCACTTGCAGGGGAGATGACCATAAACATGGAAACACCAGCCGGGTTTTCCTTTCAGCTCTCATCAAATGCTGCTCGGTCCCCTTAATTCTTTGGGTTAGTTCCCTTTTTCATTATCTCTGCCTTTGTCTTGCTGATGGTGTCTGCATCTCGGTCCAGCTCAACCCGGGCTGTGCAGAGCATGATGCCATCCCAGCCACAAAGGTTTTGAAGTTGTTTCTTTCAAAAGTGGACAGGAACATTTCTCATTCTAAGGAACAACCTCGGGAGGTGAAAAGCGGATCAGGTGATTCTACCGTTTAACTCTTTTCTCTTTTTTTGGACGAAGAAATATCAGTGTAAATTAAACACCAGTGTTCACACAGGCATCCCCACCACAAACCCACACTTCTTGTTTGCCCTTTCTAAGCACTTTGTTCCAAAGGTTTTTGTTTAGCCGGGATGCTCAGGGAATGGCAGCATTTCGGAAGAAACAAAGGAACTGCCTCTTACTCTTACACTACAGGCTTCATGAATTAAAACAAAAAAACAAACTAACAGCCATCCAAGACACCAAGAAGAGGAACAAACCCTCAGCTAACTGGTAATTTCCACAGCTCTGAATTCTTGGTCTCTCTTTCTCTTGTCATTCTCCGTGCTGTGTTTTGTAAGAGCAAGTTTGCAAGAACAAAGAAGCACTGCAGAGAAGCAGATAATATGCTCACAGAGTACCTTCTACTTGGCACCCCAAACCCAAGTTTTTCTCCCAGCTTTATTGGAATAATAGTAATGTACTGAGATTTGTCAACCCATGATACCAAAAGCAACTTGAACATGCTAAAACAACTTCCTAGAGAGCAAAGTAAAAAGAAAGTAAAAATTACACCTTTTGCTTAACAGCTGCAGCAACAACATCAAACCCATCAGCAAGTATGAGATTTAATAGCCAGGGTGTTGTTTCTTTCAATAAGCACTATGAATACATATCAATTGGCAGGCTTGGAATAGAATTCCTTGAGTTGGGGCAAGCAGGGGTCTAAAACAGAGGAAGGTCAGCACTTGAGCCTTCTCCAGTTGCTTCAGTTTATCTCAAGTGTAGCAATTCCTTATGCTGTACAGGTAAGATTTAGATTCCTGTGGGACCCAAGGTTTATGCAGGGCTGCAGATTATGCATTCCTGCCAATGATTTGATGGGACTGCCACTGCTGTGCTCCCCACAGAATGCTTCTGCATCATACCATTGAGTATAATCTGACTGCACCAGGCACAATTAAAGGATGGTATAAACCTTTACTACTGCACATTCAGCCTCAGCTTTCAACATGTGCATGTGTGCAGGTGTGGGCTGATTCCTGATCTAAATGGAAAGTAAGAAAGTGAAAATATTTAATCACCATTTCTTGCCAATCCTGTCCCTCTGTAGGAAAAGTGATGCCGAACCAGGACTGCACATTTTCACTTTTTCCATATGAAAATCACAGAGATCTCAGTGAAACATAAAAGAAAGCTGAGAAGGCTAGAGGAAAACAGTAGAATTAGCAGGTAGATCCTGTGAGAAAGCGAGACCTTTTCTTTCCTGCCTCTGTAATCTAGCTGGAACATCTGCTATACAAATTGACATCAGCAGTTTGGCTAAAGAGAAATGTCTCCTGTCCTTTTACAGCTCCTGATGTGTTGCATCAAATGCTGTCAGTTCAAATTAAGCACTGCTGTTTTCTCCCTGTGTCCTTCCTGCTGCCTGACTTGTTGCACTTCTGCATGCAGCTGCAGTGTATGTACCAGGCAGAGGCTGGTAACTGCCCTGCTCCCTGGATAGCTTGAGGAAGCAGCATGGCCAAATTGGCAAATCACCATAGTAAGGATCAGACTTGCCCAGCTCTGCACATCTCTGGAATTGGTCCTTTCCCTCCCAATTTATGTCCAACTTTTTGTTTAGACAGAAAGATTGCAGTCTAGCAGCCATTCAGAACAGGAGTCTTGTGCTTGTGCAGTCCCCAGAAACAGATTTCCAGACTCAACTAAGAGGATGGTCTCAGATTAAAGGAGCAGCCCTGAAAATAAGTGGAGTGCATTCAGCTTCTGCTGTACTGTATATTTCATAATGTCCCATATCCAGATGCTTCTACTTTCTCCAAAGACCAGTTTTCTACTGACATGAAACATCAACAGGGACCATTCAAAAAGGAAAAATAGATACAATACTAAAGCATGAATTTTTGAAGGAGATTAAAAATCTCAAAGTGTCAAGATGCAAAATTATATTCTTCTGAAAACTGGCATGTACAAAACCTATACATAATTTTTTTGGACCCTGTGACTTGTCCTCCCAATTCTTAGATTAAATATCTTTTTGGATATTAGACTCTCATGGTTCAACACCAGATGGCAACTCAGGCAGACAGAGCCACTCACTCAATCCCCGCCAGTGGGGTGGGGCAGAGAATCAGAAGGATAAAAGTGAGAAAACTTATGGGTTGAGATAAAGACAGTTTAACAGGGAAAGCAAAAGCCATCTGCATACAAGCAAAACAAAACATGTAATTAATTCACTTCCCATGGGCAGGTGTTCAGCCTTCCCCAGGAAAGGAGGGCTCCATCATGTGTAATAGTGACTTGGGAAGACAAACATCATCCAACCCTTCTTTCTTCTTCCCCCAGCTGTATGTGTTGAGCACAGTGCTGTATGGGCTGGAATATCCCTTTGGTCAGTTGGGGTCAGCTGTCCTGGCTGTGTGCCTTTCCAACTCCTTGGGCACCCCCAGACTCCTTGCTGGTTGAGTGGTATGAGAAGCAGGAAAGGCCTTGACTCTGTGTAAGAACAGCTCAACAATAACAGAAATATCCCTGAATTTGCAGAGCTGTTTCCAGAAAAAATCCAAAACACAGACTCACACTACCTATTGAGAAGAAAATTAACTCTACCCCAACAAAATCAGCACAAAGACCAAAAACTCTTCATTTCCTCTCATCTCTTAAATGACATCACTAGACTATTGAGCAAAAGAGATTAGATCACATCAAACATAATTTTTTCCTTGTAACACACTGAAGCTCATCTTTGACACCATGCCAGACTTTTAAAGGCTACCAAATTAATGCTCTGTTCATCTCCACAAACTATCAGACACTGAGATTCCAGGGGTTTTAGAGGTCATGTGCACAAGTTTTCAGACTGGCTACTTTGGGAAGACAAGTGTGGGTCAGAAAAAAACTTCTGGTTTGCAGTGGGTCGGAAAAACACTTTTATCTCCCCTGATTTTATATACTATCTTCCTTTTTTAGATGTTCCAATAACATTTTAAGGCTTCATCTATTGGACAAAATGATTTGCACAGTCCAGGCTTTCTTCCTATCTTTCCTCCATCCTGGAGATGTTGCTCTTTCAAACATCTTGCCTAATGCAGCCATGGTCTCCAGCTGCCATTATGCCCCTAGGTCCATGTGGTGATGGGAATGTCTTCCTTACACCCATCTCATTGGAGAAATTCCTTGCCAGGGCATATTTTTGATTTGTCAAAACACACACTTTACTGCAGAGCTGTCTTTTGTAAAGCAATAAAGGAGGCTGCCTTCTCTTGCTAGTACAAAACAAGTGGCTCAGAAGGAAACATATTTCTTCTCACAATTTATGCACAAAGCCTGCCCAAAAGAAAAACGACAGAAAAAGTACTGGTTTAGGTCCCTTAAAGTGTCCTGAGAATTATATACACTCTCTATTTGATTAGACTGTGGTGTGATATAATGGGAAACACCACTGGAGCCAATAATGAACCAACAAGACATCCTGACAAGTTTCCAGATTAAACATGAACCCATAGTCTCTTGACTATTTACTTTGTGTTTCTTTTTCCCTTGCATTTCTTCTCTGGTTCCCAGTGCATTACTTCATCTGTCTACAGACCTGAAAACCTCCTAAATACTGTGAACACTGTGTTTTCTTTCTGCTCCCCCTCACGTAAAGCACTGCCTTACGACTGAATACTTCAAGAGGGTTTCCAGCCAGGTAAAGAAGTGCAATTGGCACTTGCTGGGACTTGCACATACAACCACACCCTTTCAAACCTTCTGGAAGGAGTGTCTCAGAGCAGGTTTTCCCACTGAGAGACGTGATCTTCCATCTGTTGACCTCTGGAATGGAAATTAAGACGGAATGTGTCTCAGTAGGCCATGTAAGTGTGAGAAATCCTACTCCTGATACTGCTGAGAAAATCCCCTATCCTCTTTTCTTTCAACCCTTCTTTCGAGATTGAAGGAACACTTCTAATTTGACATGTCCATTAAATTTAACACACCCTGCTGCATAAGAAAGGCTGATTCAATGAAGGATTCTGCAGTCTCTTTCCAGCACCTCATGGTGCTAAAACATCATGGGTCAGACATTCACCATGGAACACCAAACAGGTGAGCACAACCAAGCTCAAATTGGTCATGCCATAGGGAAAACCTCACTTACAGCAATGTGGAGATTGAAAAGTGGTGGGCTTCCAATGTCATCATACATGGAGCATGAAAAGAGCTAGCCCAGATCCTGAAAGCTCTAAAGCATATGCAGCAGAAAGATACATACAGGCTAATTTTCACCTGCTACTCTGCTGTTAGTTTGAATATCTCCATGGAGTTTTCCTGAAGACAAACACAGAGGGAGAGATTGCAAAAATTTAACATATTTTGCAGTGTTTACTGTAAGGACAACTAACAGTGATCCCTCTGTGACCATACAGCAGAATAAATTGATTGGGAAGAGCAGGCAAAAAGTGTTTGAGAAAGCAAAGAATCCACTGAATTACATTCTTCCCTCTAATTTTTGCAGTTTTGGCATTTTATTTAGCAAGTGTTGTAGTGCCTCTCAATGAACAAGAATTAGATGTTAGGATAAGCCTCTGCCAATGATGCTGACTAAAACTTGTGATGCTGAGTGGATGGAGAAATGCAGCTGAGTGGCATCATATGCATTTTATTAATTTCTCCTTTCTTCTTCCATCCTTGAAATAAATAAATAAATAAATAAATAAATAAATAAATAAATAAATAAATAAATATACATATATATAAAAAGAAATAAATTTCATCCATGAAATAAAGATTGCTGAATCTACCAAGTCCTTCCCTATATAGGGTCAATATCCAGTTGCTTCTGTAATATGGTCTACTGCTTTATCAGTCCAGTCTTACATGTGTCATAACAATGCTTTCATCATTTTCTTTGTGAGGTAATTCATCAGTCTCCTAGACCACATGACAATAGTACATAGGTCTAAAAATTAGGCAAGAGAAGCTGTATTCTAATTCCTCTGTAATCTAATTCCTTGTAAGACATCTGGTAAACAAACCTGCTTCCACAACTTCTCTCTTCACATATTTCAACTACCCCCAGACAGTCGTCAAACCTCTGCAGCATAGCCAAGTTCTTCTTTCCTGAGTCCTTTTTGTTTTCCTCATTGTCTTGTTTGAATGTAAATGTAATGCCTGGTAGGAACAAGTAGCTGAGTACTGTCCCTAGGTAATTTTTAGTCTTGTTCCACACAGTGAAGTGACCAAGGTTTTAATTTAAAATTTTATTTAAAATCAATTAATTTAATTTAAATTAATTTAAATTTAATTTAAAACTAATTTAAAACTAATAAATTTAATTTTAATCCAGATGTTCAATGTTCTTTATTGAAAATTGCTAAGATAGGTTTGACACATTTTTCTAACCACTCCAAGATGCTCAGTTTTCTCTTAGTTTCCTGTGGAGATCTTTCTCATTCAATAAAGCCCTTCCTCTGGCAGAATAAAGTATGTTGGATTAGAAATTAATTATTTTAATGTCTGGCACTTGTCCTTTTTAGGACAGAAGTCAAATAAACCCATAGAGAGAGTATTTCTAATTGTGTAGTAAATGGTCCTTGTTTAACCCAAGGTTGTATATATGAGCAGAGCCTTCTACAGAGCTGAAGTTCCAACATTTTTTAGTTTGCCAGTAATCACACATTTATTGGAAGTCTTCAGTGACATCTACACGAAGGCCCAAGTCTTAAGAGGTTGCTTAAGCAACAAAGTGGAAATTAGAAATCTCATTACTCATGGGTTTGCAATGAAATAACTTATTCAAAGTGATGACCACGACATGCATTCAGCAAGTCCAAAATGCAGCCATGCTCAGGAACTTCACGCCAAACTCTATTATAAAACCAGGAGAATCATAATGAATACAACTGCCTTGAAGGTCTCTTAAAGACCATTGGAGCTTGCCACACCTGTGCAGCAAGAATCTAAAGTAGATCCATCCTTGTAAAGATTTGAACTGGAACTCTGTCATATATGAAACTTGAAGTTAGTTGATAATTATTTCTGTAGGCAAGCAGTAGTGTGTTAAAATTTTATATTATGGGGACTGGAATCAACATATAAGGAAGAAAGTAGCAACTAAGAAGAAAATTCAGCAGAGAATTTTGAGGAGATAGTACCCTTTCTCATGTCTTATTTATTATTGAAAGAAATGCACCAGCACAGGCATTCACAGCTCTGTGGAGAAGGACCTGAGGGTCTTGATGGAAAACAAGCTGTCCATGACCAGCAGTGCCCCTGTGGCCAAGAAGGCCAGTGGGATCCTGGGCTGCCTTAGAAGAGCATTGCCAGCAGGCTGAGGGAAATGATCCTGCCCCTCTACTCAGCCCTGGTGAGTGAGGCACATCCTCAGTGCTGTGTCCTGCTCTGGACTCCTCAGGACAAGAGAGATTTGGAGCTCCTGGAGTAGGTCCAGCAGAAAGCTACAGGGATTATTAAGGAACTGGAGCATCTCACTTACGATGGAATGCTGAGGGAACTGAGCCTTCAGTCTCAAGAAGAGAAGACTGAGAGGGGACCTCATCAATGTTAATAAGTATCTGAAGTGAGGGTGCCAAGAGGAGGGAGCCAAGCAATAGGACAAGAGGCAGTGGGCAGAATCTGATGCACAAGAAGTTTAATCTGAACACAAGGAAGAACTTCTTTCTGAGAGGGTGTGGATTGTCCCTCACTGGAGATATTCAGGAACTATATGGACACAATCCATGTGCTTTGGGATGGCCCTGCTTAAGCAGGGAAGTTGGATCAGATCACTGTGGTCTCTTCCAACCTGACTGTAATTCTGTGAAAGGGTCCCAAACAGACAATATGGTTATAGACTTATGACATTCTGGATCTAAAGAAATTGAGATTCAGTGCTAAAGCATTCATCTGTAACACAAAATGCTTTTCGGGTAGAATTAAGTACAATATTTTGCTAAATCAGGAAGATAACTTCCTGATTGTTGACTTTGAAACACTCCTACCATCTTTTTAAGAAAGAAAATGTAATATCTTAGTGATTCCCTCCACTGCTGAAATACTTTTCTTCATCTTTAAATGGGCCATCACTGATAAATGCTCTGAGATGTACAAGGAATGCACAAAGCAAGAAATGGTTCAATTCAAGCACGCATTTTGTTCTCCCTTTAAAACATATTACCTATTAAAGATAGAAAACATATATCTTATTTAGCTCCAGACCATTTAGAGATGGGTGAAATATCCATTCAGAAATTCAGGAATTAGTTCATGTACAAGTGGGGAGAACAAAATGCTTTTGCTGAAGGGAATAAAAAAAGGGAGGGGAACCTTAGATATGAAACATAATATTCCTCAGGCTATTATGTTACCCACTTGTGTTAACATCCAATATTTCTTCTTTTAAATTGCAGCTTGCATGCCCTGTATTTTAAGGCATCAAATTATACTGCCATATTGAGGATTATTTAAACAATCCCAGTAAGTAGGTCAGTCAGTAATTTACTCTTGGTTTATTAAAGGGTGCTAAAAGAAAAGAGCAACACCGTTATTTGTTAAATGAACAGCTGGACCCGAATTGTTGGGGGAGAAAAAGTCTTTAGGTGAGGAAGTGTTTTGTTAATATTTCTAACACAATGAAAAGCATGGCAAAACCTTTGTTTACCACAAAAATTTGTATAGGGAGCAAACACCATTTGAGCAGCCTCCTTTGCACAGCAGGTTGGATTAAGCATCAGGAGGAACAAAGCAAAGAAGAGCTGTGATGACCCAGGGGACCAAGATGAGGGATGCATTTGGTCTTGTGCAGCCACATTAGACCAGGTTTTTCCACAACCAGAGTGGAAGGACTCCAGAAGCTGCCACTGAGAAAAAAAAGAGAAAAGGATCTCAGTTAAATTTCTTTAGAATCACAAGCAAGAATCATTTAGTTATGACTTTGACATACTCAAAGACAAAAAACTATTAAATTGTGCCTATGAAACCAGAACAGCCTTCTGGCACCAGACCTCAGATATTTACTTGGTAACTAATCTCCAATTTCCCAGTGTTCCCACTGGAAATTCTCTCCAGTACTGTAATGCATCAAATGAATTCTAAAGAGAAGGTATTGATTTTGTTGTATAGGTAAATATATAAGGCTACACTAAAGCTTTTTAAAGGAACTAGCTGAATGGCATAGAAGGGATGAAAAAGGAAAAGATCTGGTCTTAAAGCTGACAGATCATGGCCCTGACACTCATTCTTCCTTCTGAAAGCAGCATCAGCAACCCCTCCATACGGATATTGTGTGGTAGGGATTTCCATGGGTTAGGATAGAGATGGTGGTGATGTCCTGCCTGTGCATCGTCATCCTCACTGCCACCCAGAATGGGCAATTGTGAGCACTAGTACTTAGCATTCACAACAGAGGTAAATGGTAATATTCTTTTGGCTTGGTTATTTTACATCAGTACAACTGTGCCTAGGCTGTGGTAATAAACAAAAAGTTTTGCTGATGTTGGCATCAAGAGTTTCCTTGAATGCTAGCTCTCAGTTACAATTTGTCTTTTCCTTCGCTTAGGAACTTTGCTCCATAAAAACAAGTTTTATTTATGAATGTAGCTCTAGCTCAGTGAAAGAGACTGATTTCAAAAGTTCAGTTTCCTTCCCCTCCCTCACAAAGAAATTTTTTTTCATAACCTCTGAAGCAAAAACATAATTAAATTTCCAAATCACTGCTACAGGATTTTATGGGAGGCTTAACTTTCCAGAAGAGTCTGCAATAAATCAGAAAGGCTTTATTAAGGGCTAATTTAAAATATCCTGGTAATTTTTTTGCCCTTACAGAAACATAGAGAGCAAGTAAGATCATCACATTGTTCTGCTATAGAAAAGAAGTCATTTGGGGCAGTGAGCAAGAAATAGATAGTCAGAAGGTCAGTACTGGGACAATCCCTGGTTTCTATCTAGTTCTCAGTTTTCTAAGTTCATAGCCTGTGGAGGGTACCACGATCTTCCTGTTAAATACTGGGGAATGTTAAGCAGTTACAGAATACAATTTTTGAACTTCTTACAAGAACCAGATTTCCACAGAAGGCAGTATGTCCAAGTCCCCACTGTTAAGAGCATCAGGAAACCATGGACAAATGCATACACACAGGCATCTGCAATTTTAAGGACTCAGGAAAACAAGTATAGACACAAAATATGATCTGAAAGTCAATAAATTAGGGTACCAGCCTGATGGGGGAAAAATATTTCATCAGAAATTCATTTTCAAGGAAGTCCTAGATCCTTCTCTGGCATCTGTCTTGTGACTGAAGACCAGATACCTCACAGTGTTGTAATCAGCAGTATCAGTATATTAGCTCAGATACCTCACAGTCTTGTAATCAGCAGTATCACTTCCTCTTCTCCAGGTAATCACGAATCAATCCATTTAGGACATCATGCATCACATTTCATCTGTCAGCCCAGAAGCCAGCAAAAATTGCCCAGCACAAATAGTTGTTTCCTGAAGAAAACATTCTGCCCATTGACTCTTGAAGCTCATGGCTAATCCTGAGGCACAAGCAGTGTGAAGAGCACAGACTTCATGTGAAATCCTTCAGGTGGCACAAGCATGGACTGCTGTTTTCTCTAAATTCCTAACTTAAATTCATTCCTGACAGCTGTAGTGACCTCATCTGTGTCCAGGCTCATGTCCTGCCAGCAGGATAATGCATAGCTGACTAAACAAACTCAAACAAGAAATTCAACACCTTGCAGATGGCATGACCTATGTGGTCTCACTGTTACCTTGAAATGGCTCTAGCACTGAGGAGAGGCTGACAGAAAAACTGACAATTCTCAATTCACTTTGAAATGAGGAGGATGACAGAGTCAAAACAGGTAAGCCAGGCTTACTAGCGTCTTTTGACAAGGCCATTGGAGAACATGTGTGTCCACACCACAATGTCTGTCAGTATATCCATGGTCAAAGCAATCAGAGAGACAGACCCAAAAAGATTGAAAGTTGACCACAGGAAGTCACAAAACTAATGTAGTCACCCAAGTTTGTACAGGGTACACAACCTATCCAGGCTCCAGAGAGTCGGAGGGTGTCAGGCATCATGAGGGATGAATCACCTTTTTCACAATTCTCTCCTAAAACAGGAAGACTAAGAGTAGATTCATAAATAAGACTGCAAATGGCAGGAGAGCAAACAAGGACCCAGTAATCCCTTGTTTGAAAGCAAGCTTGACTCTGTGCTGCCCTTGCCCCCACAAAAATGGCCTTGTCAGTCTGTCCTGTCTATACCTACCATCTCACCACAAGAGGTTAGAGACACAGTGTATTAACAGATTTCCTCAGCAAAATTCCACTTCAGAAAACCTTTTACTTCAAAAGAAACTGAAAATTCACATAAAAATCAGATCTGGCCCACGAGATACAAGAAAACTTTCCACAAGAAGAAACAGACAGATGAACTGCTAGACTAAGGCAGCAGGATTTTGCAAAATGCCTGCTCTATAGTGTCTGTCTGATATCATGAATCAATAGATTACTGGCTTATGACCTGTGGAGTTTCCATTCCCTTACAGAGCAGACAGGAATATGGGCTAGGACTTGCTCTAGCAGAACAACTCAGTAGGTACAGCACTTAGGCACTAGCTACAAAATGCTGATGCAAAATACACCAAAAGTAGAGCCCCTCCTGGAAATTCCACTTACTAGTATTTTAACCAAACACATTTTTCTGCTTTGAGCAAACAAGCATATGAGGAAAAAAATAATAGCTAAGAGAGGTTTGGACTTTTTTTTTTTTTTCATTTTTTATGTCTAGCTTAAGTAAAAAATAGCTGGCTTCTACACCTATGACTTCTCACTTAGGAGGGGCTGTTGGGTTTGAAAAGCTTAACAGGGACTGTTACTAGACCACTGCTGATTGCTTGTCAGATTTGTAATCTGAAGTTCCATCCCCAAAACAAAGCAATTGGAAGAAGAATGCAAAAGAAGTGTCTGCATTTCTGTGTGAATGCAGAAGATATGGCCTCAAACCCACACACAGAGCTGGGGTTCAAGGAAGCAGCAGGCTCCCGAGGGGTGTCCACTGCCCAACCTGAGCATGGCCAGATGGTCAGAGCAGCTCTGACACAATGCCTGGGGGAGGGGGCTTCGCAGGCAAGGCCTCTCTGGGGCAAGGATGCTGGGACTGGCCAACCCTGTCCTACAAGCTCTGCCTGCTACATCTAATGGATGGATACTGGATGAAAAGAATAAAAGCCTAGAGAACAGGCTAGTGGCTATTATGGGGTGTAATAGGACTGGCAGACTGGGGATCACACACAGACTGTAGCCTTGCAAAGAAGCTGAAGTAGGGTGGGATCTTGTAAGCTAGAATCCTGGAGTTTATTTTAATATTTAAAAAAACCCAACAAAACACATAACTGAAAGCATTGACCTGTTCTGTGTATCTATACTTTCTGGACAAAAGAGAACAGCAGAAACCAAGAGCATACCTATATCAGACATTGGGTGTTACTATGAAAAAGTTAAAGTGAATTTATATTATATATCCATAATGAAAAGAAGACCAAGACCTGTGAAGGAGCTATAATAAAGAACAAGTTCTGATTTCAGTTGTGGAGTCCTTTAAAGACATTGCTCTTACATACCAGGTCTAATGCTTTCTTAAGGAGAGGAACAAACTATCAAAAGCAAAGCTGGACTGGATAAAGGAAGGTTATTCTTCTGTACTTCTCAGTTTCAGCACAGAAGCTGTTTCAAAGCAAAGAATAAAGTCGCTGTATTTCTTGAGGCAGCTGAGGAAAACCTTCAGGGTTTGCTGTGAAGGTGCAGTAATCTCTGCATTCAGCACAACACTGCACATGCAGCAATATCTTTGGCAGCTGGGCCTTACACACAGTGCCCTTTATGCACAGGAACACAAGGCAGTCCTTAATGCCTGATCTCAAGCCTGGAATTCTGCTCATAAGACAGAATCTATCAGACTACTTAGACATTTAATAAGACATTGCTCTCATCATCAAGGTTCCTCAGTGAAACCAGGGCCTTCCCACTGACTTCAGCTTTCCCTAGAAATCACTGCATCCTGCAGCCACCTAGACAGCTGTTCCCTGACATCCACCTGCCAGTCACCTACAGATTTGAACCCAGCAGCCTTTTCTTGGGACTAATCATTTCTGAGCTGCCAGCAAGTAGCTATTTTTCCAGAGTAGTTGGGATGTGAAGAAGGCTGTATTGATAAACTGGGCTCTGAGCCCCCGAGAGAGAGAGAGAGAGCAGCCTTCCTCTGCTCATGGCAGGTCAGACATCTGTTGGGGAAGCAGCTTTCTGACATTATGCCATATCGTGTTCCTCTTTGTGTGAAAAAACACTGACTAGAAAAGCCAGAGCTCCTTAACAGAAAAAGGGGATTCCCACCAATATTCTGAAGAAAAATTTCCCCTATCATCAGATGTTCTTTTGCATTCAGGTAATGGGAATGAGAAAGGGCAGCAAAGCAGGGGAAGCAAAACTGATTTGCTTTGTGTATACATATGTGCAAGCATCTACTCTGATCACTCCATCCATGTTCTCACTAACTCTGAACAAACTCACTCATTTTTTATCCTGGTATGTCACTGACCAAGTTTCCCTGTTTGTCTCCACCTCCCCTCAGAGGCATCTTGGAATTCTTCAAAGAAGTAAATGGGTTTGGCATTTAAGTGCTGGCCTTCAGCTACAGACTCAGCACCCTGACTCATGTGAGCCAGACCTACCCTCAGTCTCAGAGCACAGGCTGCTTCTTTGTCAACACTTCCTTAAAGCAGTATTTGCACACTGGGCCCTCTTTGCTCCTGCTGGTGAAACTATATGCTCCTAGAAAGCTGATCCAGCTCTTCAAAACCCACAGAAATTTCAAGAAAGCCAAAACTGCCAATCACACTTCATGTCGCAAGACCTGTCACTGCACTGCCATGACCATGGTTACTTCTGTCAGAAGGCTGAGAAGGAATGTCAGTTACAGCAATCAAAAGGAACTTTTTTACTAGCGCATCTAGAAAGCTGGATTCTTCCTCTAAATAAAGGGAAAGGAGGAGAACGTGAAAGGCTGAATTTCAGGAGGATCTTTTACTTCACTGCAATGCACTCTTTAAGCACACTTAAGTCACATAGCAAACCTTTGGGGTAGACTTCACTAACTTACTGAACTGATAGGGTATAAAAAAGAAGACTAGAAAGACAATGAAATAACAGAGGGAGACAAGAGATTATTGAAATGTTTCACATGCAAAACTAGAACTGCATTGAGGAATCTGTCATCCCAGCCTTTCCCTGTCCTCTAAAGGCACCACTTCCAGCAAAGAATTTTGTGTTTTCATTATGCTCCCTCTAAACTGCTAGTGAAGTGTTACAACTAAGAAAAGCAGACAGACAGCTTCTGAGACTGACCCAGAGGAAGGTGCTGTCTGCAGAAAAACAAAGTCAGAAGAATTGGCAGGCATGTATAGAACACATTACATCCCCTCCTTTCTGATTCTATCCTTCTGATACATTTAAAAGTATCAGCCCACTCACCAACTTCAGAGCTCTCAATCCCGCCTCTTGCATCTACCACTTTGCAGTTTCATACAAATGCCAAAATCACCAGGATGGAGTCAGTGAAGGAGGGAAAAAAACCATCCAAACCCAAAAAATAACCAAACCAAACCCTGTCAAGCCAAAAAAAAGCCCTTGTTGTCAAGGCAAAGCCCAGTCCAGATGTGTTGGTAATTTCTCACTTGCCTGTATGAAAAAATGAGTGCAGATAAAATTTCCCTCTCTTGCCTTCCATTCTGCCTCCAGGAATAACACAGTCTTTCCATACCTTAGAATTGAAGCATCAAGCCTCATCCATGGCAGTAACCAAATTTTTTTTCCATGCTTCAGTCCCAGACACAGCTGAGAGGAAAGTGAAAAGGCTTTTTACAGTAACATATTTCAATGTGCTTTACAGCCACAAGCAAGCAGGTCAATTATGGCAGTTTCTGAAGTGATAATAACTGAAGCAGATTTACTGCATTGCTCTTTGGAGTCCAGCAGGACTTTCTATCATATTTAGGGAAGACATCTTATCAAAGCTGTAATTCCATTGCACTGAGGTACACATACTTATAACAACCATACTGAGGGAAAGCCTCAAAAGTAAGCACAGATAAACGATCTATTTTTTTCTTCACTCTGAGTAGACAAATTATGTATCACAGAGACTTTAGCAGAACTCACCATTACATAAACAAAGTAGGCAGCTAGGCATTATGACCAAACTTTTGAAAAGCAGACAGAGTGCCTGCTTTGTGACATTTTACAGTGATCTCTGATTGCCAAAAGAGCAAAGCAACAATCTCTCTCAATCAGCCTAAGCTTGGCACCTAAATGGATAACGATTTTGAAAAATCAAAGGGAAAGTCACTGAAAATTCCACATTTACACACTGAAATTGCCTTGGACCTTCATGAACCTCTCCCAAGGTTGATAAAGTAGTTTTAGGGCCAACATGTAAAATGGTGTGACACTCCCATCTGCAGAATTGTAAGGGTGATACAGCAAAGCAGATAAGTCACACTCGAGTTGAATGACCAGAGGAACACCAAAACTCCTGTATGTCTTTCAACATCAAATAAAACCGAAGTGGTTTTTCCCACATAACTAGTGGCTGGTACACTATCCAAATGTCTAACAAAAACTGGCTGGCTTTGAAAGAGATTTTTTCTGGCTTCTTTCCAAACTGCTCTCAAAGCTACCTCCATAAGATGCAAGCCTCCAATGTAACAGACATGCAAGAAAAAAAAGATGCTTGGTAGTTGCATATATTAAATCTTGAGACATCTTCCACTGTTGCAGGTGTTGATAGATCATCTAGTCTAAACTTAATTCAGCTCAGATTTTTTATTCTTCCCCAAAATACATAAATGAAGCAAAAAGGGACAGAATTATTTTTAAACTCCTATCCTCCCCTTCCTTAAATGAACCTCTTGCATTCTTCCAAAATGTGTAATCACATGGTAGAAGACATTATTCCCCTTTCTGAGCAAGTAGCGAACAAGTAAACTCCATTTTTCTTGATGGAAATTCTGCAGGGATGCACTCAACTTGTTTTTTGCTGCTTGTCAGAATTTCTCTATTTCTTCCTTTTTTTTCCCCTTTTTCCTTTTTTTTTTTTTTTTTTTCCAAGTAGAGGAAAAATTCTTGTGCCAGCCCTAGGATATGAAGTCAAAATTACAAGCGCACAAATTATCCCTGTTACTGCATCATTGCTGGGTAAGGCAGCCTCTCTGGAAACAATAGCTGGGGCTTGAGGTATCCACAGGGAAAAGAGAACATTGTGCTTGATTTCCTGCCCTTCTCATGGGATTTACTCTTGGCAAAGTGCCTGTGTGGTTTATGTCAGAAGGGATACATGATTTGCATGTGCATCCAGTGCTCACTGTGAGGTAACTCTTTAGTGCTGATGGAGCATAAAAGCATCCCATGTGTCTTGGTTTGAAAAGACAGGTGTCTGCTAAGGAAGGCAGGAGCCTCTCTTGAAATGGAAAATGTAAACCCCCTCCATATGAATTATTATAATTAAGGGGCTCTTAGGCAAAGATATGGGGATAGGAATAACAGCTCTAGTTATTAGTATTAGGAAAATTAAAATAAAAATGCAGTAATACAAAAAAACCCCAAAACACTGACAGAGTCAGAATACATCCTGACACCCTGTTGGTCAGGGTGCTGGTAGCAGTCCCATTAAATGATGGCTGCAGTCCTCCTGGAGTGGCAGATGTGGCTCTGTTGAAGCAGTGATCCTGTAGAAAGGTGTAGCTTTCCTCTGAAGGTCCAGTGGTGGTGATATATGGGCCTGGTCTTCCTCTGGGAATCCAGTGGAGAAAGGGTGCCATGGTATGCTAAACATCAGATTTTATCTAGGTAGGAAATGCTTGGCTCCTCCCCTGGGTGGAGCATCTTGGAATGGGAAAATGTAATTTTTCCAGTCATCCAGTGAGGCTCAATGGCCCATTAAGAGAAGATACCTCCCTGGATGGAGGATGGGTTGAGGGAGAGATAAAGAAAACTGCCCCACCTGTTTTTTAACAGCTGGCCCATTAACAGAGGATATTCTCTCCACACCCCACACCCCCCTGAGTTATCATGGAAGAAATAAAGAACACTGCTCCACCTGGTTTCAACAGATGGGGATAGAATACACACTTCTGGTTACATCTTGCACTGCAACCCAAGATACCGTGAATTAAAAAAAATAAAAACCCAACAAAACAAAACCCAACCAAATAAACACCTGAGAACCATCCTCCATCAGGAAAAGCCAAAGGCCTGACAGGCTCTGGTAGGAGAGCAAGAAAGATGAATACCCACATATCTTTCCAACAAATCCAAAAGCAGTGATGAGAAGAAATTACTCTTAGATTCCGTAATTAGATAATGGCAGAACAGTGTCAGTGCATGAAAATCTGCAACAAGAATGAATGAAACAATGAAAATTTTTCAAATTTAAAAAAAAAAAAACCAAGAAAAAAATGAAACAAGCACGTTTATGAATCCTTTTTGCCTTTTTTATGCTCTTTGGATCATTTTAGAAACAGATACTACTTTTTCCAGGTGTGTATTAGTACGAGAAATGTAGATAAATATAGATGGACAAATAACACTTTGATCAGTATATTCAGGTGGGATCAAATCATTATCCATCAGAAATATTCCATGATCCAGTACATTTAAAGACAAACCAACCAACCAAAAAAAGAAAAAAACAAAATCAGGAAGAAACCTCAAAACCAAAACAACTCCCTCCAAGAAAAGAAAAGCAGCCACCCAAACTTTTTACAAGAACAAAGCTTGCAAGCTGAAATCTGTGGTTTTGCTCTATCACTTAGCACACAGGTTCCCATTGCTGTTCACATGGCTGTGGTCTGTTCAGTAAAAGAAGTGCAAATTGCATCTCTTTGGACTCAGCAATCTGTAATGGATGATGAAATTCCTTCCTCCCTTCTAACAGGTGTGGTCCAGGCAGCCCAGTCTGCATAGCAGAACCTGGTTCACTACTATTTACCATGAGAGATAATAAGCAGTCCATTGTTTCTTCTGGTGGCCACTCAGGATTAGGTCAGCTGTAACAACTACCTCTGCTTTGTCTTTATTTCAGGGGACTTGGGGGACTGAGAGCATCAGGCATCTTGCTATTGTTTGTGGAACAAATTGTCTCAGAACTTGCAGAATAATCAGGAATGGAGAGAAACACTCTGTATCATAACTCCTTGTAACTGTACTCTTGCACTGATTTGCCTGTCTGTGCCAGGAGGAAAAGGCTGGTTATAAAATATTACAAAATTAGCAGCCTTCCTTGCTGGTATGGCAAAAGAAAATGAAAAACTCAGGCCAATATAATGATTTTTTGAGTAACAATGGAGCTTTGGGAAGAAAGTAACAATTCCTCCCTCCAAAGCATGAAAATCACAGAGATCAATGCAGCTTAAGGGAGATACCTGCCAAGCTCTCAATGTTTTTGCATAGCAGCCTTCATACAAACTGCACCCAAAGTAAGCAAACAAAGCAAAGCAAAGCCACAGACAAAGAAAAGCAACCCCAACCAACCTAAGTCGAGTCTGAAAAGGAAAGAGATGGATTCAGGTAAAATTCAAGAGGAAATGGAGGATGTTGTCACAACTGCCCTGGAAGTTGCAAATCATGAGCCGGCTGTGGTCCAGTTCCTTTGAAGTTAAAGGGGAGCCAGAGGAGTCAAGCTTCCAGAAATGTGCTACTACCAAACCATAAGCAATTTTAAAAGCATCCAGAAGCATTTCATTCCAGGAAAAAAAACAAAACAAAACCAACAAACAAAAAACCAAACAGAAAACACCCCCACATCTTCATTTAAAATACCTTTTTGATACCTTTCTGTGTATTTGTAGAGTAGCTAACATTGTGGGTCCCTGATGTGATTGGGCTTTGTCCATGACACTGTAAGAGCAGTAACAGGCTTACTGAAATTAGTAAACTCATAATGAATTGAAAGGGCTTTGCCTGAAGGCTATGAACAATACCTGGAGCCTGTTTTTCTTCAAGTTCTAACCTTTGTTTTCTGTACAAATACCACCTTCCTTGTATTCATACCTCTTACACAGAGACAGGTCAGACAGACAGACACTGGTGAAGGAAAGCAGGAGCAAAGCAGTATTTGCTCAACAGCAAATCAGCATTCCTTGCTGAGAACAATAACTGCAGCACACTTCCAAGGACTGGTGAAATCTAACTATCAACAAACAAAATTAATCTCAGGGAAGAGATTTCTGTGAAAACCAGAAGGGTTTTCACTGGGTTCTAACTGGCATCCAAACATTTTCTGTGGGTTGTCTCAAGAAATTCTGCATCTTTAGCAAATGTAATGTGCATAGTTATTTGCAAATGAATTCTGACTGTTCCTTCCTGCCATGCAATTCTTCATAATTTATTCTCATCTCTCTTTTCCTCTTCCTCTACAACTTGAATTACATTTTGGAAATGCATCCCTTGTATCATCCTAATCAGCTCCAATTTTTGGGGGAGGAGGGAAAAGGAATTTAAATTAATATGGTTTCATTTGCTTGCATATGTTAGAAGGGGGTGATAAATCTAGGATCCATATTCAGAAAATTTTTATTTTCCCCATTCAAGAATTTTATGGAAGAAAGGAAGGTTTTCTCCCTGAACAGGGAGAGTCTCCTCCATCTACACAAAGACTTTTGGTTTCCAGGCACCTTTTCTAGCCTTCTGTGTCTGTTGCCTTCTTTCTAAACAGCAAAATCCAGTTATTATTAGAGATAGCACTTACAGCTAAACTCCATTTAGCCCTCAACCTTCTCCCAGCTTTTTGTGCTGGACACAGCTCCATGTGCGCCAAGGCTGTGGCTACAACACTGAATGACAGCAGTTCCTGTACCTGAAGATAATGACATTGTTTATATTTGATGGTGGGGGAAAAAAAACAAACCAGGACTTATGTAAACCTCTACAGATATTGATTAGCAGATTTCAAAATTAAAGAAAAGGGACGATGCTGATATGCAGCAGTGGAGAAAATCTGCCTTTAATGACGGGCAGGCATCTGAGCTTTTATAGTCAGCATTTCTTCACTGTGCCCCTGTATTAGAGTCACAGAGGAGATCCCTGTAACCATCAGGAAATTCAAACCTACACATTTTATAAATAAAAACCTGCGGACCCTAAGTGAATACAAGGATGTAATTCAGCCTAGGATTTCTGCAGCTGTTAATAAATCACTCAAGCTGCACTCTGGCAGTTTATGACATCAGCAGATCCCCTCAAGTGAGTTACAGCCATTAATTTACACAGAGGAGGCCATCTATCATCTATTATTGACCATCTGCTACTAAGAATACGTACATTTTTGATAAATTAATAAGACTTTGGTGGGAAACATCTTATATTTTCTTCCTAAGTATAGTCACTTGTGATATCCAGCTTTGGGTTTGTGACTGTCAATTAAAACCAACTTGTGACATCACCCAGAGGTGGTCACACCTTGATGGCCTGGGTCCACCTGCCAGCACCTCAGGCAAGGCATAGTGTCCAGTGCATAATATCCTGCTCCTGCACAGAGGGAAGGGACTGATCCTCTCACAGGTAGCACAGGAAGGTATTTACACACTCAGCACACAAAGGAAACAAGTGCTCAGTGTGATCACAACAAGAGAAGTGTTGTTGTTTGCAATGTGAAACCTGTTGTCTCTTTGCACATCACTTCATCTGAGCTACAGAGCAACTCCTTGCCCTGCTCAGAATATAAAACGCCACCATAAATGAAATATCAGGCTCATTACACCTGATGATTTCCTTTGGCTCCTTCCCTGTAACACTCTGCTTCCTCATACTTCACCTCCACTTGGTGATACTGCTGGGCTCCCAAGACTGTCAGAAGTGATGGTAAGGATTTGGGCACAGTATTTCCAGTTTAGAATTCCAACACAAGTTTTACGTGAGACATAGCACAAGTCATGTGTGCTTTAAAACTTTTATGGCATGAGGGTGCCTTAGAGCCTGACAGGCGTGCTAAAGAGCCAGAACATACAAGACAACTTGGCTTTGTCACTGGCACAGGAACACTCCCAGATGTCTGTGTCACAGCTGCTGATGCTGGGTCTCTGTAAAAGTACTGCACAATAAAAGTCAGAAATAAACCCCCAATGCCTGCATGGCAGAGTAGAACTGTCAAGCAGGTGATGGACTTTTCAATCATAGTGGTATGTTTGCAGTTCTCCAAATTACCCACCGCCACAGCCTGTAAATCAGATTTGCAAATAAAGTCAGAGTGGGCACACAGGCACAGAACACCATTTGCTCAGCTAGAGCTGTATCTTTTTCAGCTTAAGCTGGATTTGGCTCCATATCAATGGCAAGGTTTTGTTGCAGGGGTGGTTTGGAAGAGGGAGGCTCAGGGCTGGATTCTGACCCTGCAGCCATGGGCAGAGGTCTGGGCCCACAAAACCCCAGAGAGAACAGTGCAGCAGCAGCAGCTTCTACATGTAACTCAAGTCTAAAATTCACCTTTTGCTTCTTAAAAGATATGGCTTGTACAAAACCACTCATCACATTAATGTTTTAGTAACTACAAATTTTCAGTAAAAACTGGATGACCAAAAATGTTTACGTTATTAGAGCTGTGCCGTCATAGCATATATGGGATGCTGAAAATGCAAAAACTATTCTTTAAAAACTGCAAAAAGCAAATTTTTTTTATATAATTGTATATTGTATATTTAGGAAGACAAATTTAAATATTGTATATTTAGGAAGACTATTTTGGGAATTTAAAACTACTGATTCTTGTCAATGCACACTGAAACTTATCTAGAGCTTGCTGCATGCTGAAACTCTTTGGGTCTAACAGTACCAGAAAAAACCCAAACATCTCCAGAAGTCACAAAATCAACATAGATATCTTGAGTAACATGTGACTGACTGAAATTTTTACACCTTTAACAAATGATTCCATCATTCCCATCCTTTGATAACTAAGTAGAAAACAACAGAGGTTCAGTACCTGAGATTTTTCATGCTCTGGTGAGGGTCTAGGCTGATGTGGTAACATTAACTTAGAAAGTAAAACCAATGTTGAAACAACCTAAATAGTTTCTAAATTGAAGTCCAAACATACTATACAAAACATAATAAGTTACCCAAATTATATTTAGTGGGAGATAGTTGCCATAGTATAGTATCAGCCGGTTTCCAAAAAAAAAAAAATCCAAAAAAACCAACCAACCAAACAACACCCTCCCCAAACAAAACCAATAGGCACCTTTAATATAGTAAATTTATTCTTGAAGCATCCTATCATGATTTGACCATGGTTTGATCATCCAACCTTTTTATTTTTCAAAGACAGTATTTTGTTCTATTAAAACAAAGGCCTACAATGCAGAAGAAATAACAAACGCAACTGTAATTGAAGTGGAAATAGTGATTAGTTCTTCATTAAACTTTTGCAATTGTTACAAGAAGAACAGAAGAAATGTCTCAGATAAATAAATTCTGGAAAAAAAAATTTAAAAATGGTCCTTTCAGATGTAGCCAGGGCTTTGTCACCAGATCACCTGCTGGAGTCTAGGGAAAGGATGTAAATAGTGTTTTCTGTGTGCTGCTTTTGATCACACTAAGGATTCACCATTCAGCCATTGCCAGAGCTATGGAAAACTTTTGTCACAATAAAGACTGAAGGCAGAATCTTTGGAAAATCTAGCACTATCCAACCTTCCAAGAGGACTGTAGCCATTCCCATAAACCTATAGAGCAACCTGGTGCACTATAAAGCAATATGTACATGTTACAATAATATTATCACAGTGCCACTGCTTACAATGCTGCTGACAGTCCCTTCTGGTTTGAGCTACAGCTTTTAAGATGTTTATAATTCACCTGTAAAAGTCTATGTTAACCTGGTTTAGCAACTGGGCAGGCAAAATCTCAGCTTCAGAGGCAATTTCTTGTTATCAAATTAGAGTAAAATCAATTTGCCTAGCAATTTGGCTTGTTGAGACACATGGCATTTCCAAGTATCATCTCACTGGTGCTATTAAAGCAAAATTAAACAAAGTCACATGCAAAATTATGTTCAATCGAAAAGCTTTAGCATCCTACTATGCATAAAGCTAAGAATTTGATATTCTGGGTGAGTAACTGTTGACAGGATAGGTGTTATATGGAAAAGCTTTCTTTCTTCCATAGACATTTTTGGTTGCCTTAGAACGAGTGCAAACAATCTAAACGCTTGGGGAAACTTATAAAAACAAAGCTCCTATTTGAGAATAGCTTGTACCGCCACAAGCTTATTGTACAACAAAACGCAGAATATGCAACACGGAACATCACGCACGGCAGAAAATTTCTTAACTTCAAGCAGGCGAACGTCGGCCTCCGAGCTTTCCAAGCCCCGCCAGTGTAGCCGTGCTCAACATCTACTGCCCTAAAAAGCCTTTTTTTCGCCCCAATGGCGGGTGATTGCCGCCGTTCCTGCCCGCGGGCCGCGGCTCCATCCCGGCGGGGCAGGGCACCGGCGGTGCCGCCTTTGTTCGGCCGTGTCCCCCCGGCCGTGCCCCGCCACCGGGGGGCGCTGGGGCCGCCGCCGCCCCGCCGGTGACACGGGCAGCGCCCGGGGAGGGGCAGGAGCCGTCACAGCCCCTCCAGCCCGCGGGGGCCATTTTTAAATGCCTCTGTCAGGCAGCCGCGCGGATGGGCGGGGGGGGAGATAGCAGGTGCCGGAAAAGCTGAGTTTACGGTCCCGCTCCCTTCTCAGGCGGGGCAGGGCGAGCTATCGCCGCCGGGACCGCCGAGACCGGTCCGGCAGGGGAACCTGCAACTCAGCACAAGGAGCCGCATGCCGGCTCCATGCCGGTGCGCGCCCCGCGGCGGGGAGTCCCCCGCGTTTAAAGGGCAGCACCGCGCGGAGGGATCCCGGAGCGGGACTTCTTCCCCGCACACACGGCCGTGCGGGGCGGCCCGGGCCTCGTTGCCCTCCCTCGGCGGGATCCCTCCGCCGCGCCGGGCGGTCATGGGCCCCGCCGCCACCGCCGTCCCCGCTCGGCGGCCGGACGCGCTGCCCCGGCTGCCCCAGCGCCGCCCGCGGTGAAGCGGCACCGGGAGGAGGCGGTGGCGGGGAGCGGCGCGGCTGGGGGCGGGCTGTGTTTCCCTGCGAGAGGTGTATCCTTCCGCGGCGGCGGGAGTGCGCGGCGACGGGTGTCCGCGGTGTCCCTCCGCCGCCGGGAGCGCAGGGGCACTCGGCGTCTCCCCGGACGGGGCGAGGAGGTCGCGGGCTCCGCCGGCAAGAACAAGAAGAAACTTCGGGGCGCGGCGGCCAGCGCGGCGCTCGCCTGGCTCGGCAGGGCGGCGGAACGAGGGCTCCCCGCAGGGAAGGAGGAGAAGGAAGAGGAAGCGGCGGCCGGTCCGCGCCGCCACCCCGCGGGGTCTCTGCGGGGGAGCCCGGGGGACTCTTTCTCGCGGGGCGCGGCGGAGGGATCTCCAGGCGGCTCTCCCCGCCGCCTCCCTCCTGCGCCGCTCGCCCCTCGGCGCCGCCATCTTGGATTTTAATCCGCCATTTTTTTTCCTCCCCCCACTCGGAATTATTTTTTATCACTATCGCCGCTTTTTTTTTTTTCTCCCCTCTTCTTTAGGTTTCCTCCCCACTCCGCCCCTCCCTGGCTCGGTCTTCACTTTCCCCGCTCCAGCTTCTTCCCTTTCCCCTCCCCCCCTCCCGCACCCTTGCCTTTGATGATTCATTTTCCCCCAGTGGCAGCGGGGGCAGCGCCGGCGGCGGGGGACCCCAGCGCGGGGCGGTGAGTTTGTGTCTCTGGGGAGGGTCTGTGTGTGCTCTGTGGGGCGGGGGAGGCGAGGGGGCTGCGCCCCTGAACGCGGAGAGGGGGGGTGTGAAGCCGTGCGGAACCGCGCCCGGGGTCCGGCAGCGTGCGAGGCGGCCGCGGGCAGGGCGAGAGCGGCTGTAGAGGCTTTGACAGCGGCGGGCGCAGCGGGGACCCGCGGGCAGAGGGGCGGCGGCGGGCGGGGCCGGGCCGGGGGCGGTGGGGGCGTGCGGCGGCGGGCGGAAAACGCCAGGGGGCAGCAGCGGGCGCGGGGGCGGCGCCGCCAGGGCCGGACCGGGTCCCGCTCCCCTCGGGCCGGACCGGGTCCCGCTCCCCTCGGGCCGGACCGGGTCCCGCTCCCCTTCCGCCGGACCGGGTCCCGCTCCCCTCGGGCCGGGCCGGGTCCCGCTCCCCTCGGGCCGGACCGGGTCCCGCTCCCCTTCGGCCGGGCCGGGTCCCGCTCCCCTTCTGCCGGACCGGCCCTGCGCTCAGCGCCCCGGCTTTCGGCCCGTTCCACTAGTTCCATGTCTGCTTTGATGGTGTCACTGACCCTCTCGAGCTTGCCTCGGTTTGATGGAACGGCCGGACTGGTTGCCTTGGGGGCTTTTTGGTATGTTGGGGGTTTTTTGGTTTTTTTTTTTATTGGGGTTTTTTGGTGATTTTTCATCGGAGGGTGCATGTCGTTAGGGAAGGGGTAAAAAGCACGTCTTTGTCCGACATCTGTATCTGAAACTTGCAAGTGAAGTTACCTTTCAGACGTTACTCTGGGGAAGGAGAGAACCGGTGAGTGAGAGGGAGAGTGCGCGGTGTGTTGTCAGGGTGTGTCACAGGCAGTGTGAGAACAGAACTTTGTGGAGTTTTCTGGTGCTTTAAATTCAGGGCAGAGCGATATGTCTCAGAACAAGACGATAGTCTTAAGTTGTGCCAGGGGAGGTTGGACATCAAGAGGAATTTCTTCACAGAAGGGGTGATTAGACATTGGAATGGGCTGCTCAGGGAGGTGGTGGAGTCACCGTCCCTGGAGGTGTTTAAGGAAAGACTGGACGTGGCAATTAATGCCATGGTCTAGTTGAAAGGGTGGTGTTCAGTCACCAGTCAGATTGGACTCGATGATCTCAGAGGTCTTTCCTAACCTAATTGATCTGTGATATGAGATGGCAGTCTGATCAGTGCTTAATTGTGTAACTATAAGTACATACTGGCAGGTTTTTATCAATGAGGTTAAAATGTATTGTAGGATAAGTTCTCATGGAGCCATGCCTTGTTTCCATAATCTGACCACTGAAACTGTGGATGCAGCAGCTTCAGTTTAATTAATACTGAACTTTCCTCTTCAGTTCTTTGCTTTCTTCCTTGCAAGTAACAATGTGGGAAGAAATCATGGCTTATTTGGTTGAAAAGTTGGATGTTACTGTTTCTTTATCAAGCGGTTTTGTTATTAGGACCGGATAGACACAGACGTCTCTGCTTTATACCCACTGGAGCTCACAAACTGGAAGTTCAGATTTATTTAAAGCAATTGCTTAATGTATTGCATATAGAATGAATGAGTGGGATGATGCATCCTTGTGTACTCAGTAACAGGACTGATTAGGGCTCTCGAATGCTTTTTTTGTTCTGTTAGTGCTATCCTATTCCAGGACTACACTTCCCAGCATGCTCTTCACTGCAAACAGCACATGCTTTAAGGCAACAGACAGTTGCCCGAGTCAGCGTGGTAAGTGTAAGGTGTGCCAAACTCCTGTGCCAAGCCAGAGCTGTGGTTTGAGGATGCAAAGAAGTCCCAGCTTAAGTAGTCCTGACCGCTTCCCTGACCTTGTGTGTTCCCCCTGCCCCATAACATCCACTCATGGTTCAAGCCAGCCAGGTTTAAATTTGTCTGGTGGCTCTCCTGATTTGGTGACCGAATCATTCAGGTCCCTTGGCTCTGCATTTGTTTTGCTGGCACAGAGGGAGGATGGTGTGGAACTGGGCACAAGCAGGTGGGGAGGCAGCAGCACTACTTTTGGAGTTACAGTGGGGCTGCCCTGAGCTGAACCTGAGCCTGTGTAAGTCACATAGCGGTACACACAGAGTTCATTTGGGTTTTGGAGAGGTCTGGAGGTGCTGGAATAGGTAGCAATGTTTGTGTGAATTGGCAAGTGGAAGGAAGGAGGTTCTCCCTCTCCTGGAAGCAGTGAGCTTTTATATTGTCTCTGTGACTGCTGAACGCTGGAGTTGTTGCAGTGACTTGGCTTTGGGATGCTGTGCTCAGCCTCACCCTGAGAGAGCACCCAGTGGAGGACATGGTAGGGCAGAGAAGGGACAGGAGTTTCTGAAGTGTAATTCACTCTCTGACACTTGTTTTGTGCTGGTACTGGATTGCTACTGTGCTTGGATTAGTACCCAAATTGACATACAAAAATCCCATGGTTGCACAAGAGAAAAGGGGAATGTACAGGCGGAGCTCTTGGTGAGAGACTGGAGCCCAGGTTTGGGTCGGTTTTGGATCCAGGTGTGCTCTCCCCACCCTGCATCCTGGGGCTGCAGTTCTGCACCACTGTGAACTGACCTGAGCCAGTTTAGACACAGTCTCACAGCCTTCTCATGCCACTGTTAATCCTTGTCCAGTTCTGCACTGAGCTTGTTGTCAGCACTAACAAGCTGAAAAGAAAGACTAAAAAATATTTTCTGGGGTTCTGGTTTACTGGATCAGTTCATCCCAAACACAGTAACCAAAATAAGACTTGAGACTGTTTTCAATAGCTCCTTAAAGTTTTCCTTCAGCTTTGATTTTGATCATTTTTCTTCTGGTGATCCCTTAGGAAAACTAGTTGCTCTGCTTCCCAAATTCAAAGGTTTGTTACTTTTTGTAGGACTATCAATAATGAAACCTATGTATTTTCTCTTGTTACCTCTGATTTGTCCAGAAGAGTGAGGCTGAGTTTTTTTGCTTTGGTAAGGTCACTCTCTTGTTGAGGAAAACTTTCTTGCAGTTATTGTTAATTAGGGAAAAAAAAAACAAAAAAAAAACCCACAAGCAAAAAATGTAGGTGTTTGAGTTCTTAAAAATAATAAAAAAACACCCTATATTTTCAAGGAGGTCTGTTGCCTGTCTCTGCTAATTGTGTTTGTGCTTCAGTTGTTGAATGGTGCTTCTGAATGTCACTGACATGCAAATAGTGCTCAGAAAGTGTTAATGGGTTTAATAAATTTAGAACCAAGTAAATGAAACTTGAGTTTTCATTTTTAAGAGTACTGTTGGAATGAAATGCCAGATACCTCAGTGAGATAGACCACATGCAATTGAGCTATATTTTGGGATTTGAGGAAATGTGCCTGTCAAACTACCATAATAGAATTGCTAAAGGTAATGCAATTTAAAGAGTAGTGGTGTTACTAATAAAGGGTTAAAACAGCAGTGTGATCGTTCATATTGAAGTATGAACGGTTAGAGCCTTGGAAGCTCTAATTGTGCTGGTAAAATTCACAGTTACAGGTAAACCTGAAGTCCTGAGTAGTCCAGGTGTGGAGTTAGATTTTGATGGCAGAGCTCTGTAGCAAGAGTTCCAAAGTATGTGGCGGTGTAAGTATATTTGAGTGTTTTATTGAATGGGAAGATAGCGTTCATCTCTGCCTTTTCTCCCTCAGTTCCTAAAGGATTTGTCCCTTTCAGGTTTTATGTTGGCATTAGCAGCTGTGATATTCATGGGGAAAGGAATCCTGGCTGTTGTTTCTGGCTTTTGATATCCCATCTGGAAAGCAGTTTTTGGGTACTTGGAGAAGGAATCACAGAGTCACAGAATGGGTCAGGTTGAAGGGACCTCAGTGGGTCCTCTGGCCCAACCTCCCTGCAAAAGCAGGGCCATCCCAGAACACATGGCACAGGTTTGTGCCCAGATAGATCCTGAATATCTCCAGGGAGGGAGACTCCACACCCTCTCTGGGCAATCTGTTCCAGTGCTCGGTCACCTGCACAGTAAAGTGGTTCTTGTATTCAGGTGGAATTCTATGCATCTGTTTCTGCCCACTGCCTCTTGTGCTATTGAATAGACCCTAAAGAAGCAAACTTGCAGTCTTAAAGTTTGTCATTTGGCAAACTGATACTATAAAATAGAGGCAGCAGTAGATGGAGACAAAGGTTTTCTTGCTCAGTAGGCTGATGAGCCCAAACAAGTAAAGATCTTTCACCAGAATTTTGATGTGCATCACTAAATGACCTGATTTTGCTTGAGGAGGACTTATGTTGCTGTGTATATCAATTTGTTTTGGAGCAGAACCAAGTATTTTTCCCAATGTTTAGTATAGTTTGAGTATCATTCTGTGGCCACGTTGCTTTTTACCTTTGCAGTTGTACCTTCCTTGTCGTTGCTGTTATTGGTTAAGCAGAAGTGTCTTAGTGCAGACAGTACTCACCCTGCCCAAACAGTCCCTGTGGAAGATGGGATTCCTTCTCCATGCAGAGAGCACTTTTCCTTCAGCCACGGTAGCACAGCTCAGCGTGGAGTTCAGTCCTGCTGTACAAAGACACCAAGACTGAATTTCCTGCAAGTCTTTAATGTAGTTTCTGTTTTAATGCTTTTAATTACGAATGTTGCAAAAACAAGGTGGAATTGCAGTTAATTAGAGTATATAGAACTGTAAAATTAATAGATTGAGAAGCAAAGTGAAGTTTGAGTGGGTTTGTTATGAAGTGTTTACGTCAGAGTCAGTCAGTGGCAGAACTTCACAGAGTTGGTCTTCTGACAGAAGTTCAGCTAGGATGCTTAACAAGGAAGTTTAAGGGGTTGTTTTTGAAGTTTTGTTGGATTGTGGGGGTTTTTTAGATATTTATTATCATAAACTTACATGTGTATGTTATCAGGTAAGCTCTGTGAATTTAAAAAAGCTTATCCAAGGGTGTTTTGGAGTTGCTTTGTGAAAAGGGCTGGATCTGCCTATAGTTAAATGAATAGAATTAATCTTGAGGTTAAAGAAAATCCTTTCTATTTCTATTACTGGCAGCAAGAAAAGTCTTTGTCCACTGAAACTATCTCAATTCTTTTTCTTGATGTTGATGCAGTAACCAAGGCAGTTTTTGCTCAGTGTGATTCTGTTACACTTTGTTGGTAGTCTTTACTGCCCTTCTGTAACAATTTATGAAAAGTTCTAAAGCCTGTCAGTTCCTGGGTGCTATGTTCTAGTAAGGTATTCGAGCCAGTGGATCTGTTTATATACAATACACTTGTCTTTACTGTGTTTCCCTAATTACCTCAATCTTCTGCATCTTTGTAAACTTAATTACATCTCATCCAGCCTAAACATTTCTTTAGGTAGCTGGATCACATAGGTGTCTAACAGAAATCTAGTCTTACCTGATAAAAAGCAGAATTTCAACAAAAGACAGTATTTCAATCACGTGTTAGTTTGTTGTGATTTTCTTCCACCAGATTGAAATGTGTGCTACAATGGCCTGTTACCAGCTGTGAGCAGAGCATTGATTTTTTTTAATAATTACAGTAAAGTGAAAAGGCCCATTTATTTCTTTGTGAGGAAGCAGCAGGGAGGAGGATGAATTAAAACCAAGAGAATGAATTACTAATGCTTAAATGCAATTGTAAAATAATTGTGTAAATCAGATCTTTTCCTGCACGTTATACAGAGTGAGATACAACTGTGTACAAAAATATTATTAGCTTTCTTATAATTATTTATGCAAAAGACATTGAGACTGCAGACAAAAACTAGCATGTGCTTTGCTAGACATTTATGTACTGTAAAATTTCAACTCTACTTGTGACCCCACTTAGTATTGGCACGTTGGAACTAGGTGTGTTGTGACTGGTTTGTTTTGTAATATGGAACAGGAAGAATAGTACCCTGGGTCCTCTAGGTCATTATTGAGGGTTTCTTGAACTGATTTTTAAATAAAGATTTAACATCTTTCCCCAACCCCATTCAAAAAATGTCCATTTTCTGGTCAGGTTTGTTCCTTTGTTTATCTGAACTCTGCTCATCTTTAATTCTTGGAGGATACTTGTACAATGGTCTTTGCTGTAGAGTTCCCATAGGTTATGGTTTTTATGTATTAGGAGATAGGTGTTAATTGGGTCTGTATTTGAAAATACTCTGGGTCTGGAGTCACATAGCTCTGGTGTGTTTATCCATGTGTATGTATGCTTGTACAGGTACATCCATGGGTATAGTCCAGCTCTTAAAAATGAGCTGTCATTAGCAATTCAGCAGCTTTAGAATCCATCCTTGCTGCCAGATGCCATTGTAAGTTGTAGGGCAGTACAAACCTGTTCACAGTTCGGTGTACTGTTGCTAATGAAAAGCTTTTCTTTCTTCCTAATCTGCAAATGCAGATTGCCATCTTTCCTCCCACCTTGCCCCCACCTTTTCTTTGAGGAGTGGAGGGGGTGTTTCAGTTTTCTTTTTTTATTATTACTATTGTTGTTGTTGTTATTATTATTTTGGTTTTGTGGTAGTAATAATTATTAAAATAGTAAATATTTTTTTGTTGTTAAATTCTTTGTCTTGAAAACAGTTTCCTGGTAAGTTCTAATCATGCTTATATTTTACTTCCTGTAGGAATAGGAACTGAATTTCTTCATCCACTTCTCCAAGCCTTTTCAAAAGTGACTAAATGCAACTGAGTCAGATTGTCTGTGGGTATGAAGTGGCTGGGAGAATCCAAGAACATGGTAGTGAATGGCCGGAGAAGTGGAAGCAAGTCGTCTAATGACCACGCACAGACCAAATTGCAGCATGCAGGAAAGGAGAATCCAAAGACGGGCAAAAATGGAGTTGAGAGAAGATCAAGCAGATGTATGTACATGTTCCTGCTGCTTAGTGCTATGATTCACTTTCTAGTTTGCAAGTCAGGCTTCTGTCTTACCTTAATGCATGAGGGTGGTCTGTAGTCAGCATGGAGCTAACATCAGAAATATTAGTTACGTATGTATTTTCTGGATGTGTTAACTCCCTTCAGCAATATAGATCTCTTCAGCTGGAAAGTCAAGTAAGAATAACTGAGTGTAAATTAATTTTGTCCTGTTGTACAGAATACAAAATGCATGATTGGCACTAAGTGGCAACTAGTATGATTTGAAGTGGATAGCATAATTTGAAATACTTTCCCAACTTTCAATGAATACACTTGTAGAAGTAAACTCCATTTTTTAATCAGGTCACATCAATAGCCATTCTACAGTGGTTTTAAGGAATATGGATTCTTACTTTTGCTATTGGTTTGGGATGAAAGATTAAATGTAAATTAAATTCCTTTATTCCGGTGTCTTTTAAAGTCCTTTGTTCTGCTTCTCCAGGTACTTCATCATCTTCCTCAATGGTTCTGTATTTTTTGCCTCCAGCCTGTGTGTCTGCCTGCCCCCAAATGTAGCTGGGCTCTGTAATGTCCCTTAAATGATATCTGATTTATGCTCTCTTATTTGCAGGTAGCGGTGCTTCAGGATTTGAGGGTCAAAGTCGTTATGTGCCTTCCTCTGGAATGTCTGCCAAGGAACTCTGTGAAAATGATGACCTAGCAACTAGTTTGGTTCTTGATCCCTATTTAGGTTTTCAGACACACAAAATGAATACTAGGTAACTTGTCTTTATTTTTCTAGAAAAGAATTCATCTTCTTAGTTGATGTAAATCAGCAAAACCATGGAATTTTGTGCATGTTTTACGAAAGTGAAAGAATGCAAATTTGTGAGTAGCTTCTGCCTTTAAAACGGTGCTGCATGTGAATCTGGAACTCAGCACTGCAAATGCAGCCTCTCACAGTGCTTCATCATAGGTCTTGTGTATTTGTGCTGTAGAACAGGTTGGTAGTAGGCACCATTTTCTAGCTTAAACTGTTAACTAATTCTAAGTTTGAAACCAGTAGTCATTTGAAATCTTTCAAAGGCAGAAGCCAATGTTTGGTAACTTTTCTGTTTATTCCATGTGCCTGCATGCTTTTTTTTTTTTTTCCTTCCTTACTGTTAAACATCAGAAGAAATCTGTAGCTCCTGAGCACTTCAGTATTGGTGCTACTTGATCTGAAATTGTTGCAGATCCTTGCTGAAGGAATTGCTACTCAGATGTGTCTGTATGGATAAGATAAATGAATGGGCCAGCTTACCAGAGTTGCACTTACTTTTGCACTGTTGCACATCTGTCTGAATGATTTGGTTGTGAATTCTGTGTGGTCTCAGGGTTTAGCTGTTGGTGCTTCTCCCTCTGTTACAGAGGTACACTGGTGATAACTGTGTTCTACAGACCTCTCTTAAGCTTGTTTGCATACAAGATCTCTATTGATAGCTCAGTGGGGAAACTATATATAAACTCTAAGTTTCTAAGGACAGGAATTGTCCTGCTGGGCAATAATAAGAACTGGAGTTACCAAGCAGCACATCATGGGAAACAGACTCTCAGCCCTTCAGATTGTTGCAGTGACTATTTTTGAAGAAGGACAGTTCACCTGTGCAGCAGTCACATACACACAGTATCAGTTAAGCAAATTGTTACGTATGCAATGAACTGATTGATTCAGAAATGACTGCTAGAAAAATTGCAGTTGTCATGTTACATGAAACAGTTGCTGGTATAGCCTGACAGCATCAGCTGCACATGAAAATGCAGCAGCGTGGTCCTAATAACTGTAAAGACTTAACCCCAAAGAGATCTTTCCTTTTTTCTGGAGAGTGCAACATCCACCTTTAAGAAGGATGTTGAAGTTTTTCCTCTTAACTTGGTGCTAGTGGTTACAGTAGCACATTGTCCAGGTAGATATTCTTACAGTTCAGTTTGAAGTGTCTTTGTATTTTCATCAGTTAATCAAGCTAAGAATATATGCTGAAAGGAGTTTTTTGTTTTGTCGCATGAGTGATAGTCTGCAGGCTGTGCAGAGGTTGTTAGTTCTTAAGCTTTTTGCTTAAGATGATGTAGTCATTGTTTAATAGTTGGAGAAGTACTGTCATAAATGTTGTTTCGTGTTGATAGGTTGTCAGCTAAAATACTTCTTTAATTACTTTTTTGAACCAAAAGGCTACACAAAGGCCATCATCATGTATTTCTTCCTTTCTCAGACTTGGAGAACAGTTACAGGCAGTCTTCAAGGACAGTAGTTAATAATCTTGGAACACTATGGGAAATACTTAGGTGAGGCTTACAGCTCCTACCAGATGCACACCTTCTACCTCTGCCATATTGTCCTATTGAGAACATTTCTGATGTTGTAATAATTAAAGTCTGGGCATCAGCATAGTTCTTGTTTATCTTTTTGGTGCAGTGAGGACACCTGCTTGTTACTGTGGTTGTGGTGGCTCGATTATCTTTTTCCATCTAGTAAACTTAGTCTTTCTAGTGCTACTGAGAGCTCTGGAGCTCATTAAATGTTGTTTTATTGGCTTTGAGGGGAGGTGGGGGGAAAGCAGGTGTGAAAAAACTATACTGCTTCTGAAATGCCAGGTACCAGTACCCAAATACTGTGATGTAGTAGAAATCTTATGTTTGGCCATCTTCTGCTTTAGTGCCATGGAGTCATATTTGTAACATAGTTTGTGTATGGAGGCGTGCTTAAAATAAAACAGCCAGTTACGGTGGCAAGCAAAGATTTCCTGTTCCCTTGTTCTGATTTGTTTGAGAATGCCCTGTGAAAGTGTCTGTGCCACCATTCTGCTGTGCTGTGTTGGAAACATGTAAGAGATTTGTATTTTTGCAGCCCATTGTAAGCTGATGATCACTTACTGAAGTTCTACTTCCCCTTACCTCTGGAAGCCAGGTCTGTATTTCTGTATGCATGGGTGTCTTCTCTGTAAGCACTTCTTCTACTTAATTCTTCCAGTTGGAGAGTTTGTAAATTTGATTTGTCCAGAGTATATTGACTGAAGAAAAAAACCCTCATAGTAAAGTATCTAGATTGATGTTGAAATGTCCTTGATTTCCATCTTCTTTATATTGAGTTAATGATCTTATGGTAGGGTGGTGACAAGAACATGACTGTTACTTTACTTGCTTGGTGTTTGTATTTTGGTTCAGATTTTTTTTCTGGGTGTATAAAAATAAAGTCCTGCAGTTTGTGAACGCCCACCATCTTGAGGACTGTTGGCTTTGTAAACTGTCAAGTCAGCAATGTCTGAAAGAGCTGAAGAGTCTTTCTTAGAGCTTACAATTGAATCCCCTAATGTGTTTGTCCAGTGTTCCTCTGAAATGTCTTCTTGTCACCAGGGATTTGAAGGACAGTGTAACATGTAGATCTGGAAATGTTTTGGCTTTACCCGGAGGTATTTTTTTCATTCTCTTGGATTTCCAAGAGAAAGCAGGTTGTTTTCAGAGCTCCCAACCCTCTTTACAGGCCCAGTTGTCATTCTTTCCTCAAATTCATAGTTCTTATCTCAACAGAATAGCAGCTTAGCAGTTAATAAAAGAAACCCATGTCTTAGTTCTTGTCAAGTATTGCTGTTCTAAGAGGTTGCTTCTTGTACAGATCCTGTTATATCAGCCTTTGTTTATTTGCTGTGGTAAAAACAAAACTCATCTTGCAAGTTACACTTCCCGGGATGACGGTTGTCAAACACTAGAGATTAAAACTGAGACTTGTAAAATGCCAAGTGAATTCTTGCCTGTCTTACCATCTCTTATTTTTGGGTGCTTTTCCCTAGGCTGAGCACTGAATCTTGAAGTCACTTGCCTTAGTGGCTAATCTGCTCTTTATACTATCTCACATACAAAGGTGTTACTGTTTAAACCTTAAGCCAGACTCCCACTCATATTGCTGATGTTTCCAGTCAGTGTTGTTTCCTGGTTCCATAAAGCACCAGAATCATGCTAGGCAATACTGAGAGCACTTCCAATGTGTCTAAATTTGCAAGTGGTTTAGTAAGTCAGATACATTGCAGTCTGTTTGCTGCTTATAGTGAAGTTACAAATAGGTGTGTGATGCAATGTGGGTGGTTTTGTCTAATTTCGTGGGACTAAAGGACCAAGCTTTTAAGAATTTTCATGCTTTCCATTGGAAATATTAGGTCCTTGGGGATGATGTATAGGAAGCTGCTTCCCTTGACACTGCCTCAACAGCAGTCACTGACTTCCATGACTGAACTTGACAGAGCACATCTCTCTTCATCCTTTAGAGTCTCTTCTAGGCAGTAGAGACAAAAAGCACAAAGCAGTTTCATACCATTGCCTTTATGAGCCTGTGCTGAATCTCCTCTGTGGTCTTCAGCTTATTTCAATATGATAATTAAAGAGTTTAGTATTCATCTTGAATGAGGCCTAGAGGCTGAAAAAGTGATGTGGATTCCACTCAATAAGTTTGTGACCATACAGTTCAGCTTCAGTGTTGTGGTACTATGGAGATACTGGATTAGAGGTACACAACTCTTACATAGTGATAACCTGGTTCAAAGTGAAGCTTTTTCAGACCTCATTGTCTGTACTTCAAAAAATTGTTTTGTTTGACTATTGCCTAAAGTCTTTTTTTTCCATTTTTTTCCTAGATTATTTTTGTTGATAATTTAATTTGGTGAAGTCTTTTACCTTACTCCTGGTTGTCTTCCTTCACTGTATATAAATCACACAGTGATTACATTGGAACCAACAATTTTGCTGTTCTCAGATGTTTTGGATTTTAAAAAAAAATTACAACCAAAAAACCACCCTAAAGAACCATGCCCTGTCCCGCAAACCAACATCCACCACCTTACTTTTACAGTTATTTGTATTTTTAGCTTCAACAAAAAGTGTTACATCTTCAAAGCATGGAGTGACTTGCATCCAGTGGTCATGTTAACTGCTAAATTAAATGTACTATGTGGAGTGGCAGAACAGGATTAGAGGACAGTGTTAGGTTTTTGGTTTGGGGGGGTTTCTTGAGTCCCCCGTATTTATTTTTAAAAAGTACTTCTTCCCTTAGCCATATTAAGGAGAATTGTGTGTCTTAGAATTTTCCTTATTTCTGTTCTCAGCTATATAGGAGTTTTGACCACTGGATTTTTGGTGTGTATTTAGTGTCAGTTCAAGAAATTTAAGTAATGTGGATTACTTTCTTCATTAAAAGTGCTGTTTTGAAATTTGGCCTTTAAAGAACATGAGTTTTTTTCCGTATGAAAACACTGGCAATAAATGCAAAAGAAGTTGGTCATAACTTGTATAACTAGCTTGGAGGAAAAAATACTTACACTACAGGGTTGGGCAGGAAGGAAGCCAAAATATATGTTAATTAAGTTGCTTATGCTTGTTTCAAATAGATGATTTTCAACTCTTTTTCTGCTGTTTTGAATGTTTAATAGGCTTGCAATTTTAGCTTCTATGCTTAGTCTCTGGTACTAGGTGAACATAAACTTGCAGTTTTCCAGAGCTACTTAAATTGAAATACCATCGAGACAAGGTGCCTGTTGTTAAAAGGCTAATGGGTTGAGACGGTTTTGATAAATTCACTCTTCTTGATGTTCCCTAGTCAGAGTTAAGAAACAAGGTTTGGAAGTAAAACTCTTTATCATGCATTGGTATGCTGTGTGGAGTTCCATACTGGATCTCTTGCAGGATCAGTGTATCCTGTTTGTTCAAACTCACTGCTCTCAGTGACTGAGACTCAGCAAGGTACTGTGCTTCTGAACTTACCAGAAACTCTCCTTTAACTTCCTTTATAGGCAAGCATCTCACTGACCTTTGGCTTTATACCTTGGAGTTCCAAGAGTCTTTAAGTACTCCTGAGGTAAGAGAAACTTGAGAGAGAAAGAGCTTTGCTTCCCCAAGCCATTTTCCTACATCTTCCTTGTTGAGACCATGTCAGTTTGCCCTTAATTGGGATGAGATCATCTTCTGATTTTGAAACTGCAGTAGCCACAGCTTTATCAGATCTTGTTGACAGGAAAAAATAAGTTTTTTCTAGGGAAGTGTAAAAAACTTCTGTTCTGCAGGCTGTCAGGAAGAAGGGCTGATATTATTTCTTTAAAGACAGTGTCATAGCTGAGGTTTTCATTCCTTGCTCACTTCTAACACCCAATTGTCTTGCGGCAGGCTTCATGTCCCATGCGACCTGACCTGTGAAGCTGCTTGTAGGTGTCTTAAGGGGTCTGTGCCTGTGAGCAGAGTCAAACACCAATGTATCTTGTTCAGTTTCCATGATGGAATTTAATAAAGGTACTCTTCAGAGGAGGAAACCAGAAGTCTGGATAAAAAGTTCTGATTTTAATTGCCTTTTTTTTCCAGAGACTGGATTGGCTGGTTTGTTCTGTTGGTTTCCTTGTGCTTTTTCTATCTCTCTTCTTTGAACTAGTCTCTTGTTTTACTGATACTTGAAAGTCAGTTTCTTTGGCTCATTTTATATGTATGCCTTTAGCTGTGGGGCCCTTTCAGGCTCCCTTCATGGTGGAGCTCAGAAAGAGTTTGGTAGACTCTTGCAGGAGGTGTGTAGGTTTTTGTGGGGGTTTTTGATGTTGTGTAAATGTGGAAGGCCTGTAACACCAGAATGGTAGTATGCAAGGTTGCTTGTCAAAATCAATTGGCTTTTTGGTTGCAAAAAAACTAATGAATAAACTAATTAATTATAGTCATGGGAGAAGTGAAGTATCTATCAGCAGACCCAAATTCTTAAGGAACATTGGACTTCTTGGCTTTCTTGGCTTCTTCAGTGTCTCAAATGAGAAGGTAGCTTTTAAATGATTTATGGAGATACACCTGTGAAAGACTAAAGCTTTCATGAGGAGTCTGGACTGTAGTATTCTGAATTTGCTTACAAACTTCATATGCTCTCAGTGCAATTTACATGTGCTGTTAAACTGTGAACAGCCCTCTAACTCAGGCTCAGGGTGCTGTGTTTTTCTTTTTCATCTGTTTAGGAACCCTTGGAGTGAAATGTTGAACTTAGTGTTGGTTTCCAGCATCTTTCCATGCACTTGTGGATAATTCTTGCTTGTTTGAATTCCTGTTTGTCTTTTCTTATTATCTCTGTCTTGTCACTGTGTGAGAGCAACATTTTGGGAGAGGTTCTGCAGAGTCCTTGGTATTAATTTTTGAACCCCTGGGTGTGGAGAGTCATGTTCTTTGAAAAACGTAGTTCCTTTTTGAAATACCTGCCATGCAGTGCAGCGTTCATCAGACCTTGTAATGTCTTGGGGATTTTACAATCTCTTCATCCCTTTTTTGTTTCCAGGGCTTGGGCATACATTAACTATTTTACTTGATAGGAATGGTGATACAAAAGTTTCTGCTGATCACTTAAATGAATGCCACCAGCAGTGTGGTGCCTGAGACAAGAATCTGTAGAGACAACTGCTGAATGTGATACAGGGAGGTGTGCCAATGACTTCCAAGGGCTGGGACCAGATTCCAAGCTACCGAAGGTAGCTGGTCAGGTGGACATCAAGTTAGCCTCTGAGAATAATGTGTTGTGAGAGACCTAAAATATGAGCACTTGGGGCTGTAAGATGTACTTCTAATTGCTAGAAAATGTAGGGTGTTGATTCTCCTCCTGTAGGTCTTGAGAACCACTGGTTAAGCTTAGCATCTGCCCTCTTTTTCTGTATTTCTTTTCCACACTGGTGGTTCAGCTGGGACACTGCTTTCTTTAGCTAGCCTAGACCAGTCTTCTTGGTGGTAAGTAGGTATGATGATATCTATCAGCACATGCCTTGCCTGTCTCAGGTGCTAATGCAATTTCTAATGTGGTGGCTTTTCCACCCATCTTTGCTCCTGCTGGTCACTTGGCTAAAAAATGGTGTATTTCAACATGTAAAATACAGTGTAAGGGAGAGGGTAGTCACTCATGTAACCCAGCTAGACATGGCTGAAGACCATTTTGATCTGTAAATCCCGTGGGTTTTTCCCTCGTGTCATGTTTGCAGGTAGCAGCGTAAGCAAGACATTAGCATTTCACATCTGTGCAAATTGGCGAGTGAGCTCTCTACTTCTCCTGGTCTAAGTTCCTTGCTGGGAAGGTTGTTTCTGGTTGAAACTGAAAGTGAGTGCAAGTCCTGTTCAGAGACTAGTTCAGAACTAGTCTCCTGTTCTGAGTCAGGTTCAGTTCAGGCTACATGATTTTAAATTCCCTTCATGTATGAGGAAGCTCTGTGATTTATGACTATTGAATTTGGGCAAATTCTTTCGGGTTTTGGGACAGCAGAGATATGAATATGTGTGACTGACAGGTTGAGGAAGACTTTGATGTGCTGCAGAACAAAAATAATGATTGTGTCATCTCTAGTCTGAAGGGAGTTTCCTTTGATTCTAGGGTCTCATCAGCTTGTTCAGGTAGTTAGCTTTTGGGATAATGATACGAGTATATTCTTTAATAAAGAACTTGATTTGAAACTTACAGCATGGTGTGTGCTACATTTGTAAGCAGGCATCTGTTTCTTGACTGACTCCTGCTGTCTTGTTGGATGTCATGTCCCAGCCAGAAGAGAACTGAACCTGATGTCTGCTCAGAACTCCTTACTGTGCCATATCCTCTGAAAGCCCACAGGTTTATGCTGATAAATTTTGCTGGATTCAAAAAGGTCTGAAAGGGTCCTTAGTTATTAGGTCACAAGGAAGTTTTTCAGATGGAGATTTGAGAGATCCATGAAAGCAGCAGCATGGAATGCTGAAAACCTGCTGGAAGTGGTTCTGCTCTTAGAAGATCTGTCTTCATTGTATCACAATCATAAATAGAACCCTCTTGCTTCTAAGGAAGGAAATTGAATCGTCATAGTTGTTACTTACTTCTGATTAGGCTCTTAGTATTTTACAAAGTGAAACAAAATCAGGAGGTAACACTTTTTTGTTTCCTTTACACAAGTTGCATGGAAGAAGCAAATCTTATGTGGTCATTTGAAAGAAGTTGCTTGCAACATTAAGGGTTCTAAAGTGACAATAAGCCAGTTCATGTGGCAGTTAAAAAACAGGTATCAGTGAGGAAGTTGATTGAGGTTTCCTTCCATCAACTTCAAGAATTTTTCCCCCCCCCCTTGTTTATTTTTGTAATGAAATACACATTTCATTTGGCAAGTAAGAGGAGATAAAATCAGCATAGTAGAGCACTTCCAGCATCAAGTAACGGGACTTATTCTTACACATTTGCTCTTAGTTTGTTTAGCACTTCTGTCATATACTCTTAAGCAAAACATTCAAATTGTAAAAAGAGATACAGAAAACTGTTTCTTGTGATCCTGGGAAATTTTTATCCTTGTGGAGAATCCCCTGGGGTGTGGCATACACTTAAGAATACCCACACCCTACCTCTGCCCCAAAGCAGAGCATATATGGGTATGTGCTCAGTCAAAGGCAATTTATAGGGATCTGGCAAACTTTCTAAGTGCTGCTTTCTCTTGATGGTTTTGCAGCTCAAAAGTTTCTGGGTTTTTTGTGGGGTTTTTTTTGTTGTTTTTTGGGGGTTTTTTTGTTTTGTTTTGGGTTTTTTTTTTTTTTTTTTTTTTTGTTTTTTTTTGGGGTTTTTTTTTTTTTTTTACCTTTTTTTTTTAACTGAAGATATGAAGGGTTGCTTTTCTTTAACCTCAAGCTTAGGGAAGAAGGCAGAATTCTCTGCTAATGTGCAGGTGTTTGTTTTCATGTTTACATGCCCAAGATTTCCTTTCTGGGTGGAAGCATTCTTACAATTGCACTAACTTGTGGAATCTTAATCTTCCACAGATGGAGCATCTGCCATGTGTTAGTATTTGTAGATATTTCTTGTGTTGTCATTAAGAACTGTATTTTATATGAACGCACATGTTAAGCTTGCAATCCACATAAACCCATGTGCTGAATTTAGCAGTATAAAAAGGCTTTGGATTTGGCAAAAGTTGGTCAGTGTCTTTATGCAGGGAGTTAAACATTTATATGGATAGCAAAAGAACTGTGTGCTGTGAGTAACTGTGGAAGAATTGAGAATGACTGATGGTGGACTGGAGTAGCTTTATTTTTTTGTTTCAGATTTCGACCTATTAAAGGAAGGCAAGAAGAACTCAAAGAGGTGATTGAACGTTTTAAGAAAGATGAGCACTTAGAAAAAGCCTTCAAGTCCTTGACGTCAGGTGACTGGGCCCGGCACTATTTTCTTAACAAGAACAAAATGCAGGAAAGGTTGTTCAAGGAACATGTAGGTGTATTTGTAATTAATGTGCTATTTCAGATGGTTGAAAGGCAAAGAAAACGTAAAAATTTCTTAAGAATGTAGCAATAGTAAAGCAATCAAGTGCTCTGTTATATGTTGTTTTATTGTTTTTTAAGAGAAACTTCCTTTGTTTTTTAAAGCCTAACTTGACACACCCTCCTTTTTTTGTTTGTTTGGTTGGTTGGTTTTTTTAACTTGCATTGCCTTTTATTAATAGAGTGTAGAAAGGAAGGGGGTTTCTCCCCTTCATCATTTGTTTGTATTGTGGTTTGGTTGGGGTTTTTGTTTTTGGGGGGGTTTGTGGTTTTAGGTTTTTTACTTACAGCTGTTGTAAATGAAATTGGATGATAAAGGAAAAGAGAGTAGCCTTGTTACCTCAAGATACCCCAGTTGTTATGGGTGTAGGGGCTTTCTGTGGGAGTGTTATTCCTCCTCCACTTCCCACGCACCAAATCCATTTTGTATGTAGCATAAAGCTTTTTGATTCTCAAAGTTTAAAGCAAAAAAATTACAGTATTGTTTACTTAAAAAAAAAAAAGATGCTTCTTCAGGAATGAGTCTAATGTTCCCAGGTACAACCAAAAGGAATTTCGCCTATTTTAAAAGGCACAAAATCTAGTAAGCAAAAAAGATTGAGCAGAAAAAATTCTGCTTTGTTAAAATGGTTTTTAGAGTCAATCACAATTACACCTCAGCTTAAAAAAATGATTCAACGGTGCCTGAATTCAGCATTTAGGTTTGTTGTGGAAATAATATTTTTAAATTTAAAAAAGTAAAAGTTTTTTCAGAACTTAATAATAAAATGGATTCCTGTAGATTATTAGGTCTCTTCTTAAAGATATGAGAAGATTTCTGGAATACGACTAATCAGTGATTTTAAGAGAAAATTATCCATTTTCATTAGTTGAACCAATTTTGTACCATTCCGGGTATCTTTAATTTTCTTAAACTCTTTGGATAATCACATTACCTGTGTGAGGATTCCTGCAAGTCACTGTGAAGAAATAAGATCAACATAATATGTATAGTTTAAAACGTTTAGTAACATTATAAAATGTATAGAAACACATTCCAGCAGACAGTATTCCGCTCAGTATCCATTTTTTGTGTGTTTTTGTACAGTTCACTTTCATTATTTATATAAGAAGTTCCTCACTGCTTTCATTTTGCCTGTAACAGACAAGTACTGGGTTTTTTCATTGCAGGTATTTATTTATTTACGAATGTTTGCAACTGACAGTGGGTTTGAGATACTGCCTTGTAATCGGTATTCTTCTGAGCAAAATGGAGCCAAAATCGTTGCAACAAAAGAATGGTAAGAAATACAGCTTACTGTTGTGTTCTGTTTCTGTCAATTATTTGAAAGAATCTATAAAAGTATATTAAAAAGTGTGATTTAGAATTAGAACTGCAACCAGTGGAATAGATACTTTAGTATTTGCAGTACTTGCAATTTAATTTTCACTCTGTTTTTGCTAAGTACTTAGTACAAGATCTGTGTCTCTGGAAGATACTCCTTTGTGTATTTGGCTTTATGCATATAGTGTTCGTTATACATTTTTATTTTACAATCTTATTTTCAGTAAGATAATTGGTTTTCTATGCTCAAGAGTTGTTAGCCTTCTGTGAGAAACGTGACATTATGGCAGATTTGTTACACAGCAAATAGTTGTGGGGGAAATGAGTTTTTTGCCTTTTTTAAAAGGGTTTTACTTGCATATTTTGATTATGCAAGATAAATCTCTCCTGAAAACGCAAGGCTGGAACCCCAGTGTATTTCCCCATCTCATTTTGGCACATCTGAGTTTCATTATAAGCATGTGTGTGGCAGCACCAGCAGATTTTGGCTTAATTCAGATTGTAAAATCAGTTCAAACATAGACACCAATTGTATGAGCTCTGCTTTGTGGCAGTACCAGCACACCTGAAGTGAGGAAATGTGTTTATGTTCACACTGGGATTGAGTGGCTGGACACCCTGCTGGAGGCAACACAACCTCCAGCTGTTGTAGAGGAAGCTTTAAATAGGCTGAGGCCAGTTTCCAGCTCTTCATGACAAGAGCTGAAAGTTCCACAATCATGATACAACCCAAAAACTACTGTTGGGGGGGGGGTTGGGTTGGTTTATTTGTTGGGTTGGGGGGAAAGGGGGTGTTTGTTTGTTTGGGGGGTTTTGTTTGTTTCTTTGGGGTTTAGGGGTTTGTTAGGTTTTTGTTTGGGTTTTTTGGGGGTTTGTTTGTTTGTGTTTGTGTTTGGTTGGTTTGTTTTGCTGTTATTGTTTGAATTCACCCCTCAGCTGATTCTTAGGGGTAGAAACTTTGCATGTAGGTGTCTTGAAAATAGATCAACTTTTCATGCTCCAAATCCAGAGTAGCTTGAGAAGTGAGCAAGACAGGAGGGCTGCATCTTAACCCTGCTGGTATTTGGAAACCTGTTGGGACTCAGAACTGATTAGAGTTCTCAGCTCTCTGTCAAAGGAGAAATTGGCATTTAAAAGGCTTTGCTTCTAGTTAGTGTCCTTCATGTACCTTTAGTATCTCCGTGTTCACCTCTGTCAGAGTAATCTGGCCAAAATACAGCACTAATCTGAAGAGTAGTGGAAACATCAGACATGCAAGAAAATGGAAACTCTGTGCTTCTACTAGGCTGAACATTCAGTACCTCTGCACTGCTCTAGTCTTGATGGCACATTGGCTGTCTGCACACAAAGGCTTCATGGTTTTGTTGATTTTTGTAGGTGTCATTCCCCCTCCTCACTCCATTTCAAGGACCAGATTGATGCTGATGAGATTCATACTCATGAGAGAGGAAAACATCTTGCTTGAATTCCATCCTTTGTTTGAGTTGTTACTGGGCCTCATTTAAAAAGCCATGGAGCTCTAAGCATTTTCATTATGTTGGGTTTTCCTGGCCACAGGGAGAAGTTTAGGAAACACAAGCAAGAGCAGCTGGAGGAAGTCAAAATTCCTCAAGTAGTGATGGGGAGGGAGCGTGCACAAATGAGAAGATCTTCCTTTTGGTTTTAACAATTGCAGATGCTGAAGTAATCAACTCTTGCATTTTCTTGCCTGCAATCTCAGGAAATTGTAGAAACAATGGTGGTAATTGTTTCTGACGTCAGATTTGATGTAATTGATTCTATAACAACTTTCCTTTCTGTGAAATTATTTTGTAATTTTGGCACATGTAGTCTTATTTCTGCTACTCTTTTTACATTAAAGGAAACGAAATGATAAAATAGAATTACTTGTGGGATGTATTGCTGAACTATCAGAAATGGAAGAAAACATGCTGCTGAGACATGGAGAAAATGACTTCAGCGTCATGTATTCCACACGAAAAAACTGTGCACAACTGTGGCTTGGTCCTGCTGCATTTATCAATCATGGTGAGTAGTAAGTATAGGAAGCATGTTGAAGGGCATAAGAAATTTAGAGTGTTGTATGTGAGCCAAACAGCACAAGAACTTGGGAAAAAATGTCTGAATCTGCCATACTGTATTACTGTAGGATAAAATGATAAAATCATATTAGATATTCCCAGTCAGAGCTGATCAGCTGTGAAGGCTCTAGGAAGCGATGCCTTCTTCCTTGAAAGAAACTTTGGAACTGGCAGCTAAATTAGTGGAGCATATTGTGGGTTACCTTGAATTCTTTGTGAACTCAGTCAGCAGTTAACATCTTTATTAGGTGAACTTCTTCTGCTGTTTAGCCTTTTGCACAGAAGCTTAGCTGATTGTGTTGCATTTGTGTGCCGGAGAGGAAGAGCAGGTAGGATTTAAGATGAAGCTGTTAACCTTAAAGAGGAGGGAAACTGGACATTTGTAATAGCATAGGGAAGAGCTCAGAAATGCAGCTATACCAAAGCAGGAACCTTTTCATGTATAGCTTTGTGCAGTACTAACTTAACTCCCAGTATTTAGTTGAGATTCTGCAGTCATTGAAGTCAAAGTGAATCCTTACTTTAGATATCTACAACTATTCATGTTTCAGGTCTTATCCACAGTTAATTGACTTTATCTTTTGGACCTTTTTCAGATTGCAGACCTAACTGTAAGGTAAGCAAGAAATTATAAATAAATAAAGTACCCCACTTTTTATTTCTTTGTTCTTCCAGCTTTTTTTCCCCAACTGTTTTACTTTTATTTCTTACTCTGATACTATGCAGCCTTAATGATTAACCTTTTTTTTTTCCCTTCCTGTCATCTCCTCCTCCAGTTTGTATCAACGGGCAGAGATACAGCATGTGTGAAAGCTCTAAGAGATATTGAACCTGGAGAAGAAATCTCTTGTTACTACGGAGATGGGTTTTTTGGAGAAAATAACGAATACTGCGAATGTTACACCTGTGAAAGGTATGCATTGATGTAAATAGCTTTCAAATGGAATTGGGCATATTCGTGATCTACTTTGTGAAACTGGAAGTCCTTGATTAAGAGTACTCAGGTCTTTGGACACAAAATAATTGCTTCCTACCTATTTGCTATAATGATTTTTCTGTATTGTTACAGAATGTTGATAATTCCTGAGAGCTGTGTTCTCTTAATCTTTTCTCTCTTCTGGAGATTAGCCCAGAATGAGACAGAACGAAACAGGGATGTAGATTCTTAAAAATATTTGTACTGAATAAAGTAGAATTGGAAGGAAAAGCAGTTACAGCTTCTACAAGACCATTGTGAACTGATCCACTGCTTTTGCTCTTCTTGTACTTGATAAAGCAAATTCCTTTAATGATTTTTTGTGGACCTGAAGTTCTCTTCCACTGGGAATGGGCAAAGTAATTTCTCACTCAGTGTTGGTAGAACTTGGGGGTTTGTGTATTTGTAAATACTGGTTTGGACAGTATTTGCTTCTCTCTGTTCATCACTCAATATTTGTTTTTTCTCGTGTGCTGTCCCAACTTGGTTTCTTCTCAAATTTGGTTGAAAGAATTCCATAGTTGGGTTTTGCCATGTTGAAACTTCTGCTCACTGTGAGCAGGGAGGCTCAGCATCATCTGAGAGTGTTTCACTCAGTCCCAAGAGCAGCTACACAGAACTCACTGTTCTGTTTGATCTAGCTGGAGGAAGAAAAACCCTGTAAAGGACAAAATATTGCTCACATTGAGAAATAGCTTAGTGTACCTGCATATAAATAGTTTAATAACCAAACTTTCTCTTTTAGTGGCTACTTTGGTCACTAAAAGATCTTGAAATTAAAGGGAAAATGCTCTGGTGTGGACCTCCAAGCTCATGTGATATTGATAGGTCATTTCAAGTGAAGGGTGCACTCTCAGGCTTTATCTTGAGAGCTGCTAGTAAAAATGTGCTTCAGTTCTGGAGACTCTGAAGTGTTGTCATCAGAATTGCTTTGTGACATGGAGCAATGGGGGGTTTTTCTTAAATTCTTTTGGTCATTGATTTCTGTGTAATATGGGCATACTTTCTTTTTCAGGACAAACTATTTTTTATGTGTCTGAACATTTTTGTAAACTTGTTGGGTTTGTATTTTAAGTACACGAAAATGTTATTTTTTAAAGCTAATGTGTGGATAATTCTAACTTTAGGAATCTGCTTTTCAGTTACAAAGCTGTGATAGCAGCAGTCAAATATTTAAGATTTTATTTGGGGCAGGGAGTTAGTTAGGACTCGCCTTTTGCTTGTGTCAGGACTGATAAGGCAACAGTCACTTCGTACACCACAAAAGAATTCATATTTAAGTGTCTCAATTTTAACTATGCTGTAAAGAGTGTTAATTTGCAGTGTTAAAATGCTGGGGTCTAAGGATCTGTGGGTATGTTTGGAGCAGTGGAAGATTTGGCGCAGTACAACTTCTTTCAAGCGTCCAAAAGTCATCACTGGGAAGATTTGCATCTCTCTGCATATGTCCATGTACTCTTCCTAAGTGATCCTGCTGTTCTTGCTGGCCAGCTGAGACATTTAGGCACCCAAGATGACAAGTAGAAGAGAAAACAGCCCCCAAAATGCTAACCGTTTCTGTGGCTATTTTTATCATTGATCCAGACACAGCTGGGATCCAAACTACTGAATATGAAAAAAAGCTCTAAGTTTACATTAAGATTTATTAAAACCTTGTGTCCTCTTTTTATTTGTAGACGTGGAACTGGTGCTTTTAAATCAAGAGTGGGATTGCCAGCACCTACTCCTGTGATTAACAGTAAATATGGACTGAGAGAAACAGACAAACGATTGAACAGACTTAAAAAGTTGGGTGACAGCAGCAAGAATTCAGACAGCCAGTCCGTCAGCTCTAACACTGATGCAGATACCACTCAGGAAAAAGGTAATGCAAGTAAGTAAGGGGAAGAGCTTGGAGTCATTAAAGGCTTCACAAAAACATGGAAAACTTTCACAGTAATGGAATTCCTCTCTTAGTGTTGAGATGCTTCTCACATACTGGTGGTTAAAACTAATTTATTCAGGAATCTGAAGATAATTTAAACAGCAGATTCATTGTTTTGGTGGTATGTTCTTTTGTTTTCGATATCAAAAGCAAATATTTATAAACGTGTCAGTTAAAGTCCTGCCAATAATTTCTGTATTTCAAAACACAGTAAACTACCACAGGCAGTAGTATGGTTTAGAAAAGAAAACTTACATAGTTTGAATTCTTAGGAAAAGAACTTTTAAATAAATACTCCTAGTAGATATTACTAAACAAATAGTTGTTTCCTTTAGAGGTCTTTTAAATTGGGTAGCTCTTCCCTTTCCACATTCAGAATTGATAGTTTAGGCACCTCTTGTGCAGTGAAAGTGCACAGTTAGTAATTTCAGAAGAAATTGGAAGGGATTCTTGTTTGTAGTCTTCCTGCAAGACTTCTTTCTGTGGAGTAGTGAGTATGATTCATTTGCTTTCCCCACCTCCACCAACCTCGGTACGGGCAAAACACAAATAATTTAAACTTTGATTTAACTGGTAAACACTTTTGGAGCTACGTAAAATACTGCAGTTCCATCTGTCTCCTGTTTGCTGCTGTGATAATAAAAAAATGAAACACAAAAACAAAACATAAAAATTCTACAACCAATAGGAAAAAAACCCTAAAAAATGTCCCCAAATCTTTTTATGGTCCCTAATTACCAGTATTTATAGTTACACCTCTGTTGAGCAGACAAAACTCCTTTGCTTGCCACAGTAGGCAGTAGTTTCACTTGAAACTGAAACCATTATATTAGATAAGGGTGTTTGGGGTTTTTTCTCCTTCATGAAAAAGTCCTGGGAGATAATACTAGATCCTCAGATTTTGCTGGAATAATACTTAGCAAAAGCTGTGGATAATGTCAAATAGATTATTTTTTAATTGGTAGAAGAAGAAATTCAGTAAAAACACAGTTTGGTATACTGGGAATAGTGAGGGTAAGTGTACCTGGAAATGTTGATGTATTTGTGTCCTGATTGCAATTCCTTTCATGTGTTGAGTTGCAAGTTAAGTAGTCTTATTCCTTGCTACATAGGAATCATATCCTGTCGCATGGATTTTTTTGAAGTGCCCCAAATAAATGAAATAACTGCAGTAATTGGGAGTGGGAAATTCAGGATATAGCAGTGTTGTAACAAAACTGCTTTTTTCTTTTTCAGCTAACAGAAAATCTTCAATTGGCGTAAAAAAGAACAGCAAAAATAGAACATTAACCAGACAGTCTATATCAAGAATTACAGCATCATCAAATTCTACCTCATCTAAACTAACTCATATAAATAATTCCAGGGTACCAAAGAGACTGAAAAGGCCTGCAAAGCCTTTACTTTCAAAGATAAAATTGAGAAATCAGTGCAAAAGGCCAGAGCAAAAGAATGCTTCTCGAAAGCTTGAAATGGGAAATTTAGTTCTCAAAGAGCCTAAAGTAGTTTTATATAAAAACTTGCCCATTAAAAAGGATAAAGAATTGGAGGGACCAGTCAAAGTTGCAGTCTCTAGTGGATGCTTAACGAGGCATGCAGCGAGAGAACATAAACTGAATTCTATGAAAGGTGCTTATGAGCATGGTGATATTGCACCCTGCACATACATCACGAGGAGGTCGATGAGAACAAGGATGAGTTTGAAGGAGACCTCTGACACAAAGCTTGAACCAAATACATTGGATAGCTATAAGAGTAACTTGACTGGAACACAATCGGACATTGCCGAGCAGCAGTCTCATGCGTTAAATGACAATGACGTGGCTCATGGACCGTCACATAAAGGGGAGGGTCGGTGCCAGAAAAGTGATGCAGGCACATCAAAAAAGAAATCTCGACAAGGAAAGCTTGTGAAACCATCTTCAAAAGCAGAGGAAACTGATACTATGCACAACACTCCTGTGAAGGATGAAGTACCAGATTTGATTAGTTCTCATTCAGAACTCGAAGAGAGGAATAACGTAGTGGACACACCTGTTGGCTTTAAAGACTGTATCCCTGGATCTGGTGGCTGCTCTGTAACAACTGACAATTTTAAAGCAAAAGACAGCTTTAGAACTGCAAAAAGTAAAAAGAAAAGACGAATCACGAGGTATGATGCACAACTTATCCTTGAAAATAGCTCTGGGATCCCTAAACTGACTCTTCGTAGGCGCCATGACAGCAGTAGCAAGGCAAATGATCAAGAGAGTGATGGAATGAATTCTTCAAAAATAAGCATAAAATTAAGTAAAGACCACGAAAAAGATAATAATTTATATGTAGCAAAGCTAAATAATGGGTTTAACTCAGGATCAGGCAATAGTTCAACAAAATTAAAAATACAGCTAAAACGAGAGGACGAAAACAGAGGGACATACCCAGAGGACCTTCATGAAAATGGTGTGTGTTGTAGTGAAACTCTCTCCCTTTTGGAGTCGAGAATGGAAGTGGATGATTATGGTCACTATGAAGAAGAAACAGCAGATGAGTCTTCATCAGAAGAGGATGATGAAGAGGAAGATGACTATGATGATGAATTTGATGACTTTATTCCTCTTCCTCCAGCGAAGAGATTAAGGCTTATTGTTGGCAAGGATTCAATAGATATTGATATTTCTTCCAGGAGGAGAGAAGATCAGTCTTTAAGGCTCAATGCATAAGCTTATAGGTCTTAAACTGACCTGGATGTCATTTCTAAAAAAAAATTTAAAATAATAAAAAAAAATAAAATAAAAAACCCAACAAAAATTCCATTTGATTATTCCTCAACTAAAAAACTTTCTGAAAAACTTAGTGGCAGCACTTCTTTATTCACCTATCAACGTAATATTGTAGAAAGTGTACAGCATACTGACTCTTCTTAAGTCTGATTTGTGCAGATTTTTATTGTACTTTTTAATAGCCTTCTTATGTGCAATTCCGAGTTAGAGGTAATGCTCTGTTGTAAAATAAAGGCTCAAGCAAAGTTACGAAATTGCATCAGATCTTTCCATGCAGGACAATGAGAATACAGTGTGGCTACAGAATTATTTTTGATTAGTAGGAGCGTTAGTTTGCTCTTACAATATTTGACTAAACAATTTACAAAATCATAGTAGCAGCATATTAAGGTTTTCTAGTATATGTTAACATCACCAGCAATGATCTACAGCTTTCCAGTTTATTTGCTAGATGGTTTTTTCCCCTTGGAGTTTGTCAGTTTTAACACTGTATGCTGTCCCAGACGTACTGTTTGTGGCCTTTGTTATAGTAGCAAACCGTTGGTTGGAAGTCAAATTGATTTCTTTAAAAAAAAGAGAAAAAAAATATGAAAAGGTGTTGACAATTTGCTGACTTTTTAGTACATTATATGTACAAGGGTAGCAGTATGCAGAATAAAGTTTGGATATGGTGTATTTATTGCTTGTTACGTAAATTAAACACCTTGTATTTAACACTTTTCAATACTTTTAGATAAAATTGTTCTTTGCAAGAATGATTGGTGCTTATTTTTTCAAGAATTTGCTGTGAAATAATGTGATTACGACGGGCAACATTTATCCAATGAACTGCAGCTATCCTAAATTGGTTCTTCATATTTTTCTGTTGCACTTGTAAAATGCTACAAGGAATTTAAAGAAAAATCTATTCACTTTAACTTATGATAGTTTTATCAAATTAAAAACAACTAAGTCACAGCTTTTGTTCTGTGGTAACCTAAGAATTGTTTGTCTTTTAAGAACCAGTTGTAAAAGAATGAAAAAATATGTATATGTTGTAAATATTTGTGTGTTGTGAGAAATTTTGTCATAAGAAATTGAGATAACTTGCCAGAAGGGTTTTTAAGTTTAGAAACACATCCATGCCAATAAAATAGGAAACTGTAAACCTAGTTTTAAACTCTGCATCAGTTGGAGTTCTTTGCTCATACATAGTTCACTTAATTCTTCAGAGTCTGCTTTATAACAATGAAGAGCATCAGGGCGATCTTTGGCTCTTTGGTTTTTAATAAAAGAATGTTAGGAAACTTCTGGGCACAATGGATTGTTTGTATGTGTAAATCAGCTTTCTAAGCCATTTATTTCAAACAGATATGAAACACCAGAGTTGACATAATTGTGTATTGCTTTGATCTGTGGTATTTGTGTTTCTACTCGACTGTGGGTTAAGGTTTCAAGTTTTTGCATCTAGGGGTGTAGAAACACAAGTTTCATCCTAAAAGAGGTACTGTTGGGTCAGCTGAATCCACTGTTGGCTGCTCAGAATTTTTACGTCAAGTCCAACTCTCTCTACCCTAAAGATCAAGAGCTTGGGTTACGTGCCCCTGTGTTGCCTAACTGTTAAAGCCTTAGTGGAGAGAATTAAGCGTAGAATTGAATCTAATACTTGTAACTTTGTCAGTCTCTGGGGAATGGCCTTGTGTCATGCCAGGGTGTGTATGTTTTTAGAAGGTGGGTGGATCTGTCTCTGCAGTCCACAGCTCATATTTTTACACCTTGGCCTTCAGTTCAGGGAAGACTACATCAGTGCTTTGGTGAGTATGCTCACAGCTGTGGTGACTTGTCTTGTGGGGTCTATAAATGTACTGTATCATAAAGTGGGTTAAAGGAGAGAGAGATGGGTTATTAAGGGCTTGCCTTGAAGTCGGAAGTGTCAAGGAAACGGCTGATGACAAATGACACTAATACAGCTCTTTCCTCCAGAATGCACAGGCACTGTCACTGGATGCTGTCTAAGTTCTATGAGCATTTCTGGCTGTACCAGCAAAGGCTGAACGTAGTCTCCACACACTTTTACCTGCAGTCCTTCTGTGCCCCTGCTGCTCCTGCTTGCAGGTTCATACTCAGTGCTCCTCTGGCAGCCTCAGTGTGTGTAGTGGGGGAAGTTGGTTTGCAGAAATGTCATTCACCTGGACTCATGAGGGAAAGGGGGTTAGTACAGGAACTAACCAGTGCCTGCCATTGTAGGTATTTATGACCAGTGTGCTCGAGAGCAAGGTTAGGGCTTGCTAACCCAGCATCAAGCAATGAGAGCAGATGATAAAACAGAAGAAATTGTGAGTGACTCTTGCCCTTAGAGGGAGAAGCTGTTTTCCTGGAGTTGATGATCCCCCTAATTCATAGTTCAGCCAGCCCCTTTTAAGAGCTACTTTCTTTTCCTTTAATGTGAAGGTAAGTACAAGTAACTGGGCATCAGGATCTATGGACTGGTGGTGTTCATTGAGCAACCTTCCAGTCTTGGAGAATCTGGAACAAAAGCTCCTAGTCATTTCCATGTCCATGTCCTGCTATGGAGATGTTTGTGTTACTGATATCTTGAAAACAATTAAATGTGTTCCCTCAAGTGGGGCAGGCAGGCAGCGCCTCCACAACTGCAGCTGTGCCCTCTCCCCGTATGCAGGAAGTGGGCAGGTTTCTTTCACCATCTGTATGTGAATGATGTTTCCATAACTCTAGTAGCAAAGGAAGGTATATGTTTGTTGCCTGTATGCGAACCTGACAACCTGGCCATGTTTCTTGTCCAGATTGCAAAGCGCTGTGGGGCTTACAGTGGTTTGATTGTCAGGGACCCTGTCTAGCCTTGATGTCTCATTGCCCAGGATACTGGTAAGAAAAAATGTTACAGCTAAGTTTGGGGTGACCACAGCACGTTTTAGCAGGTTGAAGAACTGGAGGAAGCGTATTGTAGATGGGCTTTGCCATCATTGTGTGTTACGTGTAATGGGTTCAGCTATAAAAGAAAAGTCCAGCCACTCTGAAAATGACAGGCTGGCTGCAGATAGGGGAGCATCCTGTCACGGGCAGTCATGCTGCCATGCCCTGACATAGCCAGAGTATGTTCTTACCTCCTTTTGGCTAGGGTTTTTTTCCTGGTTTCTTCTTGTGCATTTTGGCTAGTACTGCCAGTTTACCTTCTTTAAAATCATCTCAGAAGCAGAATTTCTTTGCTGCCTGTATTTGTATGGTTGGTTCCCCTTCTTAGAATGAAGGGTTGAAGGCTTGGGAGCTGGGCAGAATGAGAACTACTGAAAGTCAGCTAAGTTTGCATTGTGTCTTCTGATATCATGCCTTTTCCTAAATGCCCCTCCCCTGTGAGTATTCTCTTGTTTGGGCTGGGTCTTAAATAAACCTATGGCCTTGCATAATCTCTGTTGTCCCTTCCTAAACTCTTGATTTCACAAAGTAAGGAGGTTATGGTGGGTTGCTGTTCTTTGGCATCATTTCATGGCAGCAGCAGTAACATTTATTTGCTCTTTTTTGCCTGCTATAGCTCCCACTTTTTGACAGCTGAGGGAACGTCTGTGGCAGTTGTGCTTGAGTTCACATACCTTGTTTAAAATATTTTACTACTGTTTTTATTATTGAAAGGTATGCAGGTTATTTGTGTTACTCCTCCCCACAAAGGAAATCCATTACTTCCTCCCAGGCATCTACATTTGACTTCACTGTAATTTTACTTGAATTCGTCTTTGCAATACGTTTGATCAGAACAGTTCTTGCCACACACACAGAAGCTTAGGTGGTCAAGTGGTGGTGTTGGAGCACTCCTTGGTGCATGTGCAAATAGCTCAATGATGAAACAGATATGGGGCCAGTGAAACTGTTGCTTGGGAATGGCTTTAGCTTAAGTAGAGATTTGTGTGTTTGGCAGTGAGCCTCAGACAAGTGTGGAGCTATTGATGGATTCAACAAACTATAAGTTTTTCCACTGGTGCTTTATGATGTTCATCAGAAGTCAGTTCTATTTAATAATTAGATTTTTTATCTTCTTTTTTTCTTCAGTTGCCGTTCATTTAAGAGTTGGACTCGATGATCTTTGTGGGTCCCTTCCAACTGTCTGTGACTGTGTAATTCCCATGTTTGGCCACACTACAACAGAATTGGTGGTAAACTGGTAGAGCAAATAAAACATGGCCAGTAGGTCAAGGGAGTGATTCTTGCCCTCTACTCTGCTGTGGTAAGATCCCACCTGAAGTGCTGTGTCCAGGTGTGTTCTCAGCACAGGAAAGACACAGATGGGTCCAGAGGAGGGGCACAGAAGTAGTCAGAGGGCTGGAGCACCCTACACTCCATGAGGCTGGAGACAGAGACTGTGAGGGCAGGCTGAGAGAGCTGGGCCTGTTCAGCTTGGAGAAAGGCCTATGGAGACCTTAGAGCACCTTCCAGCACTGAAAGGGGGCCTGCAGGAAGGCTTGAGAGGGGCTTTTCACAGGTGATAGGACAAGGGGCAATGGCTATAAACTGCAAGACAGGAGGTTTAGATTAGATGTTAGGAAGAAATTCTTTACTGTGAGGGTTGTGAGACACTGGATCAGGTTGCCCAGAGGTGTGGGTGCCCCATCCCTGTCAGTATACTCATGTTCATTCATCCTGCCCCTTCGGCAGGATACTCGCACCCTGTTTCTTTCCAAGAGAACTCCTACCTTGCTACAGCAATATTTTTTTAAATGCTCTTCTTTTCCTCCTTTGAGTTTGTAAAGAAACCCTGAAGTGAATAAAACTCAAGGCAACACTGTCTAAATTCCATAGCCAACTTGTAAAAATGTTCCAAGTGGTAAAATGATAAAACTCAACTGATCAACAGCAGTGCAAAATCTTTCCAACTGATTTCGAAATACAATTTTTTTCACAAAGTAATAGCCTCTCATTTTTGAACAAACCAATAAATAAAACCATGAGGCTGACTATGCTAAGGCTCCCCTAAAATTCAATGTAGAGAAGCAGGCATTTTCAGAAGTTTAAATTTGACCAGATGGAATTTAACCTATCGTCAGAGAAAACTCTCAAAATAATTTAAAAAGAAACAAATAAGAAATTCAAACCCTGCTTTTATATCCCTCAAGGAAGCCAGCTGGCTCCTCTCATCTGCACTTTGGTTTAGGATAGCAGTATTTTGCATCTGGAAATTGCTCTGTGAAATGGTTGTTGCATTTTACTGGTTCATCTTCCGCACCTGCACTACTTACAGGTTTACCTGTTGCAAACCAGGCTCCAGAGGGGACGTCAGTACTACTCAGCAAAATTTTCCTGTCTGAGGTGACACCGTGGTTCTCCCTGGCCTTGCCTGTGCCAAGGACAGAGCTGGCATCTGCCAGCTGCAGCTATCTGTGCTCGGTTACAACACAGAGGTGTAATTTGGAGCCTGTCAATACTGTCTGGGGCCAGGGCAGACCTGCAAAAGTTGCTCGCTGTAGCCCACCTGTCCCTTCATAAGGGGACTCTACCCTACAGTGGGATATTGGGGGCGATGCTGGTTTGTACCAAGAGAAAAGATCTCCAAAAGCCAAAAACGCTTCATGAAACTGATCCAAAAACGGCTTCTCCTCCCCTTTTTCTCCTTCGCTGTTCTGGACAAGCTCTTTTATCCATTGACTGTTACCGTTCCCAGCACAAGGTGGCACTAAGATTCCAAGAGAGGGACTTCACATCCATGCAGCTCTGCTCCCATTTAAGAGAACAGTGTGTATTACTTACAAATTGTTTGGCATTTATTGTTTTGTACTGTGAGGTATCCCGGGAGTGCATCTGAGCATTGCATGGGAGAAGAAAACAACCAGCCATGCTCGGTGAGGACAGTTGGGGAATAACTTGGTGCTGAATGCTGCTGTGCGCTTGCCGGTTTTAATCCTTTTGCATTCCACCAGGGGTTTCCCCCTTCAGCAGTTTCCAGCCTTCTCCATGCCTGTTTGTCGAGTTTCTGCGGCTCCCGTTAATCAGAAGGGCAGGCAGGCCACATGTGCTGCTGTGCCTTGCATCCTGCTGGGAGCTGCTTGCCACTGTGTTAAAGGTGCTTGTGCAAGGGGCATTTCAAGTACAGGAGCAGTGGGGCACGAGGGGAGAAGAGTGGAAAAAAGCAAGCAGTGTGTCATCCTCCTCTTGTCCCCTGAGCCTGTAGGAATTCTTTCTTGGTCGAGTTCCAGTATTAACACTTGCCTCAGGAATGCCGTATGGGTTCTTGAGGGGGAAGGGTTGTTGGCTGGTCTTACAGCTCCCAAAATCAAGTGAGAGGAAGTTGGCTGCTGCCTGTCCTGTTGCTATGCAGTACTTTTAAATTAGTATTTGCTGTGGGGTTGCACCTCCATGCTATGTGCTAGTAGCAGCAGGAGTATTGTGGCCATCTAGGCAGCATCTCTTTCTGGAACTCTCTCACATTTGGTTTACTTGCTGTTCTCCCACACACACAGAGAGGTATTTATGAACTGAGCAGACCTGGTGAAATAATTTCTGTGAAGTCTTAATAAAAATTAGGGATGAATAAAAAAATAAGAAAGATGTAGCTGAACATTACCTGGCCTTCCTTCAACCCAGGTTCTATGGCCATTTTTCTCTGTTCTGCAGCCCTGCCTTGCTGCTGCATGGGGTTTAGTCTACAGACTCTTACTTTTGCCCATGCCTTTTTTTTAGATCAAGAATTACCCAGAACAATGCAGCAACAGTATACCACATATCCCAATGGTCTTGAAGGAGATCAGTGTTACAGTTAGCAGTTAGTTCCTTAAGGGAACAGAGCAGTGACATACTCTGAAATAGCACTGATCTCCCACACATTAATTAAAGTGCAGAGAAAAGACCTTCTGTGGAGGTTTAAGAATTCCCTTACTGACTGGCACATCCAGTCAGGGGTGACAATGGTCAGGGGTGCAGGAAATCTTGGTTGGCTATTATAAGCTGCTTGTGTGCCTTTGAACTGGGTCCCAGAACCAAATTTTACTTGTTTAGAAAAAGCAGGACAATACCAAATGCTGATCTGCTCTGAAAGTCTGGCTTAGGTTGGGTGTTCCAGAAAGTCAAACTGCCTCACAGAAAGGAAGGTGAGGAGATAGGAGGCTTTACCAAATCTCTAAAATCTACCAAATCTACAAAAACAGCATATTTAGATGCTTTTAATCACTGGCTGAGTAGTCATAGTTATCAGTGGGTTAAGGGCCCTGAGAACTGAGCTTTTCCACAATTTATTGAGCAGTGCTTCTGCCAGAAGTAGCAGGCCAGGGAGGCAGAAGGGGATCTGCGCCCTCACTGCCGCCTCCCAGTGTGCACACGTGGTCTGTGGTCGAGGTGGGCTGGTCACAAGCACCATGCGGTGCACTACGGAGTCAGCCATTCCGTACTGCAGTCCCAGACTCTGGAGGAAAGGAGCAGTTTGTTTGAGAGCCTGGGAATCAAGACTTCTTGGATGCATTTCTCAGGGAAGATTGCAATGGGTATTATTTTGTATAGTCCTGAACTTTTCCACCTTATATTTATTACTTCTGTTCTTGTGCTTTCTTCAGATTCACCTTACTAGACATTGTCTTACACATCACCAAAGCATTTGAAGTCTGGCTCCTGATCTGTGATCTGTCTGCAAAATAGAGATGATCCTGCCCATCCCCTAATAAACCCTTTAAGTCCAATGAAGCTATAATTGTCCTCAGGACAAGGACTTTTCCTAGTTATGCAAATTTTTATATATGCAGTATAAGCCTTGATTTAGGTACCTGTATCTCGCATAGTTAGAACAGTAAAATTATTAGAAGACCTCCTTTTTCTTTTAGATTGTAGAAGATATAGGGCAACAATGGCGTTCCTACGTTCTTTTATATCTTTTGAAAAAGCTTTAACCTCTGCTCTGACCTACCATATCTGTACAAGTGAGACTTGCACCTCTTTTATGTTGCCAAGCAGATGCAGTTGCAGCCAGTAAGAATTCATTTAGACTAATTAGATGTAACAAATCCATTATGGTTCTCTCGTTGGCATTTGTAGACACAAAAAATTATGTGCCCCTTACAGGGCTTCCCAGTGCTTGGCAGGCAGGAGTGCTGCTGCACTTGATTTCAAAATGATATAAGAAGGAGGAGTCTTGGCTGTGGAAAGCAGCTGTAAAGCCAACAGGAATGGCTGTGTGTCTTGTGACCTTTGCTGATTGCGTGATTGCCTGACGTGGTATCATATGATAACTCTCAGAGACCATTAAGAATCAAGCAAGGCTTTCTTACATCTTTGCATCACCAGGATGAAAGGTTCCAGTAAGCTGTTGTAGCACGTGCAAGCAGACAAGATGGATGACTTTGGTCAAACTCCAGGGATTCCAAAAGTCTTAGTTTGGTGGTTATTTTATACCCTGCCACTGCTTTCTGTTTACAGGCAAGCCTGTCCCCTTCTCCGTAAAATAGAAATAATTGTTTTCCTGTTTTTAATTGTGTGCATTTAAATCATTGCTTTTCCACACCAGAGGTCATCAACTGGGAAAAGATTTAGAAGGAAGAGGCATTACTCATACACCAGTATCAGCCGGTATGGTATATGCTCATGAGCTGTTAAGTTCAGCAGAGCCTTTCACCTCTCTAGGGCTGGTTCATGTGGGTATTTACTGGCTGCAGTAACATGCCATTTTTTACCAGCTGGTTCTAATCTTATTGCAAGATCTTCGGAGCTAGCTTCACTGCAAAGATTTTAACTGGACTTTGGAATCCTAAACCAGCAAAGATTAAGTAAGTGGTGAATATTTCTCACCATGAGAGTATGTTTCAAGGTTGTCCTCCCATTTCCTCACTCACAGACTCTAAAATGTATTTCTGTGGCTAAAAATTGTCAGTCCTTACCAGCACTAGAGACTGGAACTGGTGATTTCTGTCCAATTCTCAGCAAAGAGGAAATTGTACTCCAGCATTCACTCTGAAAAGTGCTTGCAAGCACTGTTTCCTGGATCCTCGCCTGTTGCGCCACAGACATATCCAGTGGTTTGAGAGTGGAGGATGGTCTGGATGATGCTTGGAAACAGCAGGGAGAAGACAGTGTTGGTGTTGTCTGTGCAGGCTGGAGCAGTGCTTAGCTGTGCACAAGTCTGGAGGTCACAGCTGGCTTCACTACCCCAGGCTCCTGTAGCCAAGACACAGCCTGTCTGGGAAGGGCAGCACAGGGGTCTTGCACCTTGCCCTCTCCAACTTGAACCTGGAAGCAGAGGGTCTGTCTGCCTGTGAACTCTGGGGGTGCATTGTTTGCTTGAGGACTGGTTTAGGTTGTGATTTTTTTTTTTTTTTTTGGGTCAAGTTTTCTCCAGGAGAGGGAGCAGTCCACAAAAATGTCGAGGGGAATTAATCTGCTTATTCCAGCTCTAGTTTAACCGTGTTTGCTGTATTGCTGTCAACGCCTTCTTTCCTCATGCTCCTCATCATCAACTCTTTTTGCTTCACCTTCTGACTCCTCTGGTTACCTTGCAACAGCTCTGGCAGTGCTGGCCCTTTGAGGCTGGCATTCAGGGTAGGAATCGCACCTCTTTGCTCTGTAAACCACTTTTCCCATCACAGCAGGAAAGCAGCCCAAGGCTGTTCTCAGTGCTGGGTCCCACAGCCCAAATTCCCATCACCATGCCCTGAGTCAGTCACTTCATTCCCAGCACGGCATCCCACTCGCCTCTGTCTGTGGCTCGGCTTGGAGGCAGCTCCTCTGGTCACTATGGTGACAGTGGTCAGGCAAAGGAGGACATCGGCTAATTCAGGAATTTAGGGCTGCTTTGCTGAAAATCTCCTTTTTATTCTAGCAATAATAACTTCCAGAGGCTTGCTGCTGCTTAGGTATCCATTTGGAGGTTGACTGCTTCCCTAGCAGATGATTATATTTCCAGTAACATATGCATAGAAAAACAGAGGAAAGTTGGGGGTTGTGGAGTTCAAAACCACTGCTGCCAAAGTTCCTGTCTTCATGGTGTCTTTTGTTGTATCAGGAAAAGTTCCAAAGCACAGTAGCCTGGTTACCACTTAAGGAATGGATTGTGGTTTCTTGTTGACTTACTTCACTATTTATTCCTTCCTTTCCTTCTTTTTTTTTTTTTTTTAAATAACCAAGGGGGGAATATAACAGAGCTAACTTTGTGATACTAAAGCCTCTGCTGCATTGTATCCCAGTGTACCTGATATAAAACCATCTACTGACGCATGCTGTGATTCTTAGCACTGCTGTAAGCTGAACCACTCTGGGAAAATTTCCAAGGAATAATGGACAGAATTCTCAAGGACAAGATGAGGAGGACAGCACAAGGTATCTGTTCAACAGCATTCCTGGGAAACTAGTGTGCCAGGGAGGCTGTCGTAGCAGTGACTGGCATGAATAATATTACTCTTTATGTGACTGGCATGAATAGTATTGCTCTTTATTTTGGTGTGCCACTGGAAAAATCTAAGAGGTTTTGTGCATGGATGACCCTCAAATTAAGGGCAAAGCTTGAGTACAGGATTTTGCAGCAAAGACTTGAAGTTACATAGCTGTTAGGGGAATAAACTGTTTTCACGGGATGAGATCTGCAACTGTCTGCTTGGAGATGGTCATCCCTGGTCAAGACATTCCCTGGGACAGAAGCAGTCTTTTAAGAGCACATAGCTGCAACAATTGCATCTCTGCAGTGTGCTATCTCTGAATGTCTGATACAAAGAAGACTACAGACACATGCTGTGATTTTTAATGCTACTGTCAGCTGAACCACTGGGAGATTTTCCAAGGAGCATCAGGCAGAGTTCTGAAGGACAGATTGAGGACAGTGCAAGGTATCAGTGCTAAAGCACTCCGATGAGACTACTGTTCTAGAGCCATAGCCTGAAACAGGGTAAATTTTAAGAGTATAGCCTCTTTTAAGTTAGTACAAGCAGCCATGCTGAAGCACCTGGAAAAAGCTTGTGTTGTGAGCAGCCCCCTCTACTCCCATTTAACAGTATGTAGGCCATGCTTACGTCCCCTTTTCTGTACATGAGCACAGTGGGATTTGAGATGTAGAGCTGTGTGTGTCCTCCTCCTCCCCTGTGGAAGGGTATATTACACCTGAGTGATGTTGCAGTTTATGAGGCACTAGCTGGAGTATGACAGTTTGCTCTGTCTGTGTTGGTGTTATCTGAACCATCAGATCATGTAGTTCATGTTGATTTTGCAGCCTGGTAGGTGACACTACACAGCGGTCAGGATAAACATTTCACACAGCAGCCAAAGTTCACTCTTCCAGGTCTGAGTTGTCATCTCTGCTTCCAGGTTGCCTTGACAAAATGGTATAAAAAAGGAAGGAGGCAAGTGGAAGTGGGTGAGGCAGTTTAACTCGTATCATTGATGTGTCCATTCAAAGGGCAACATCAGAGTCAGCTGAGCATGAGTAAAATCCCATTTATGAAGGCCTGACCTTAGACTCTGGACCTCCACAGCTGAAAAATCACTATAGGGCCACAGAATTACATTTTTATTGAAAAAAGCATGACTTGAACATCAATATAAATACTATCTCCAGCTCAGCCTTGTAATGTGCTCTGAGATAACAGCATTATATTACTTCATTTTGCCACCTCAGCATAGATCTGTTGGCTGGTACCACCCAAGGGACAAAACTCTTACACAGTTTATAATCTCAGTCTTATAATCTTTTTGTTCTGAAGACATCCCTAGGCAAGGAATTCCTGCTTCCTCTCAAGGCTGGGTGTGAAGCAGATTTTGTCTGTTGATGTTGGCCAGTCTCTTTAGGCTTCATTTTGGTGTCTTGTTAGCTCTTTGCTTCCATGTTTCATTACTTCAATTGTGTGTCTTAGGTTTTAAAGTTATTTTCAGATGTTCCTTCTACTCCCTGGTATTGCAGTGCCTGGATATGTCTGCATCTAAAAGCACAATAGTGATATTTAAACTGTGACAGTCATTCGTAGTCTGTCTCCCGGGATTTTTATTGTGTCCCTTTTTGCTTGAGTCTGGGCAAAAACTACCAAACAGGATAGGTTCTTGCAAGAAGCTAAGTTCAGCTGAAGTTTTGGATGTGGCCTTAGATGGGTTCTGACAGCTGCCAGCCTCTCTCACTTTTACTTGCATACAAATCTATGTAGGAAAGAAATTCCTGTTTAAAGGGTTGTGATTTTATCAGTTTGTGTTGGAATCTGGTTAAAGGGCAGATTCCAAGTGCTATTAGGAAGAAAAGGACATTTGTCCAAATAACTCTTTTCTACTGCCCATCCTCTCCACAGTGCTGCAAATGAAAGATGTTTGCAATCCTACTGCGGGATAGAGAAAGCAGCCCAAGTTCACAGAGCCCAAGGGTGGCATTTTTCAATAGTACCAGCTGCTTTGTAAGCCAATGGCCAATTCGACCCTGACCTCCATGGTAGTGGTACCAGGCCAATAGTGTATGCTCCAGCAAATCATTCCCTCAGGCTCTGCAAATCCTGTGCTATTGTCCTGCTTCTGGGGCACTGAGAGAACAGCCTATGTCACTCATGCTCTGAGAGCAAGTTATGCAGCAAGGCTGGTGACAGTGCTTTAAGCTGCTGCACTCAGTGTGCAGGGATGGAGCTGAATCCCTAATTTTGGAATATCAATAGCCAGACCACTGCTAGGGAGTGAGCATCTCTTGTCTGCTTTGGCAGAAGTGCATGTGCCACACTACCTGCTGAACATGGGGCTGTGGAAAACAGAGGCCTCCTGAACTGTGAATCAGAAGTAGAGCAGCTGACACCATGGACTGCCCTTATTCCCAGTTGGAAGTACTATTTGCTGCAATTCAAACTGAACACAGCCTCCCAGCCCTTCCTGCTCTATCTCTCCTCTGCTCTTACAGTCAGCATGTACAGACCTTTTAGTTACTAAATGAGACACTGTGTGAGAACACAATGTTTTCACCCAGAGCAGAAAGGCTAAGTCTCTTTGAAAAGACTTCCACTTATGAGGGACAGCAGAAACTTGGTCCTGTAGCCAGGTTTGAAAGCTGTTTTTTCTCCTATTTCTACCAATTTCCTGCCTTTCAGCTGCTCTGGAAAGGGATAAAGACTGGATGAGTTAGCAAGAAACAACAGAGAAGATGAGTCCAAGGCATTAGCATGAAAGATGGTAACAGGAGAAGGGGAGAGGTAGAAAGAATGGAACAGGAACAGAGGTAAGAGTGACCTTGGCAGGAGAAAATAACAGACAGTGATGGCCCAGGAGAAGGAAGGACAACAGACAGTGGAAAGGGGAGACCTTGGAAAGATTAATGAGACTAAACTGTGCTGAGGCAGAGGGACCTTGCACTGAGATTTCCAGGCAACTGTACAACCATTTTCTCATACAGTGAAATACAGTGAATACATTTTCTCATACATTTCTACACCATGTGGTAGAAAGCAGAAATACAAGACTAAGGGATTTTTCTGTTTCTTCTCCCAGTTTTGTGAAAAATGTTGCCCTTTCTCCAGAGTTGGGTTTTCTTCTAGAAGCCACTTCTTCAGAAGACATGGTCAACTTTGCAGTTCCCCAGTTTTTTAACTATACATACAGGTATACCGCCTTTGTTTGAAGAAATGTTGTGCACAAATAGAAAACTGAGATTTTTATGGCTGGTAGAACAATAATGATTTAAAGGAAATTCCTCTCTCTGTGCAAGTTAAGACATGTCAAATTTACTCCTCCTCTAAAGTTTGTGGCACCATCCATGTAAACTTGTCTGAGCAGGTAACATTTTTCATCTTCTTTGAAGTTCAAGTCAGTGGCAGACCAGACCCTCTGAGAGACTGAGTGAAATCTGTCCTACCAACTTCACCACGCACTTGGCAGGTTCACCAAAGCCTGTAATGTGGATGTCAGTGCACTGTTAATAAAACCTTGAAGCTGCCCTAATTTTGTTGATGTAACTCTCTCTTGAGCCCTAGGAGTGGTATGTAAGAGCTCAGGTAGCTGTTTTTTACCTTTTTCCTCAAGTCCATTCCAGTGCACATGGAGGACAGGCCCTACTTTCTCTTTAGCAATCTAGGCAGGGCCCCATTACTCAGCTTTGCTTCAGGGAAGAGTTGAGGATGGATTCTCTTGCCTATAGGAGTATAAAACCAACAGGAAGCACCTGACTGGGCGCTGCCCATCCTGTTGCAATTCAGGACTTCTCTGGATGTGTCCTTGGCAGATGGATTTCTCCCTTTGCTCAGGATTTGTGAGTGACATTGTGTCCCAGAGGAATAGCTGTAGCACAGCAGTGGTGTTCTCAGTGCAGGGCATGAGTACAGTCCGTCTCTGGGTACAGCATTTGGGAAACCTGGCCAAGGCAGCTTGTCTGGCATGCTACCGTCCTGGACATTCCAGCTGAAAGTGGCACTCCACCTCGCAGTAGTGCTGGTTCTGCAGCTTTGGTACCCAGGCTCCTCAGCTCAGGACTGCAGCTCTGACACTGCCACGCTGGAGGATCCCCTATCTGATGGCTCTGGCAGAGCCCCTTTCCTGCTGAGCCCCAGGGAGCAGCAGCTTTTCTCAGGAAGGGTTTCATGATACTGAAATGGAGGCATCCTATCCAACAAGCCTTTCCATGCCCTACATGCCTGGGAAGGACTGAGCTGCCCTCTGCCAGTTCTATAGGTCAACAGTGACAATGAATGGGTTGAACATTGAAGGAATCTCTCCTTTGAACATCAAGCTTATTGGATTTTAGTAGATTGCCAGCATAGAGAAAATTACAGTTAAGTGAGTTGATTTCTTCCTTCATCTCATATTTATATGTTAAATTAGTGTTTTATATTCAGCAAGTCAATTAACTGTACCTGCCACTGTGTATGAAACACTTGAATTTGCTTTCATTCTTCTTTCAGAAAACTCTGAATATCCTGCCTGAGTACAAGATATATACCAACTGCTTACTTAGGAAACCTCTATTTGCACAGGGAGACTAAAAGGTGTTTTGGAATAGCTGTTTAGTTGTCCCTGACTGTGTGTTCCTAATACTCTAAGTCCCACGAGTGGGGCAGATGGTGGTATAGAACCACAAGTGTTTGGTTTGGTTGATGGCATCTTGTTTCAATACAGGTGAACCTGGAGACAAGAAAGGAGATATTATTGACTGGTGTTTTTCCAGAGGTTTACACTATTAAGTTGGCAACTAGCCCTACTTTCATTTCCCCTCAAACGGACACTACTTTTCCTGTCAATTTAAGTGCCAGCTACAGTGATTTACATTCTTCCCTTCTAGAAGTGACATTTCTTAACCAATTATAAATGAGCAAAATGTTTCTTGACAGTCATTTTATCTATCCAGAAATTATAAGAATTAATCCAATGGAGGTATTTCACAGTTAAACTAGTTCAAGAAGTGTTTTTAGGATGTATTAAAGAGGGTTCCATACTGTATCTCCTTCTCTCCCACAGAAGTCCTAGATGCTGGAGAGCAAGTCCTTGATATGCTGGGCTTGTGATTAGTGTGGTGGGGACAAAGGTCTTTTACCAAGCACTGGTTTGCAGAGGTGGGAAGTTTAAAAGATATGGGAAAGCAGAGAAGCACTTGTCAGAAAATTTAACTCCTAGTGTCTGCAAGATGTTTCAGTGTTGGATAGGTAGGGGAAAATGGAGATAGCATAGGAAAGATTACTACAAAAGCAGGGATGGTCTTTGAAACTATGATAGCTTTTCTTGCCTGAAACAGGCAGATGAGCAACTTCTTTTTCTGGCTCTTGGAAGCTGTTGAATTGATGGGCTGCAAGCATTTGGCCCCACAGCTATGGAAAGGATCATCCTCTACAAGCAGCCTGCCTTCCAAGGTTTCTGTATCCAGAAACCCACAGCATGTTTGGCAAGACACTGGTATGTTGCTGATTTGTGGAATTTTCATTTCCCATGATGATTTTCCTCACAAAGGTGAGGTGCAGTTAACACTGGAGCTGGAGAGAAAATTTTGATTTGTGTGGGGCTTGAAAGGGAGAAGAAGGAGCCCACTGTTACTGTCTCAGAGGGGCAGTGGGCTGGGGGATTATTTCTATGAGAAGTGCAGGCATTTCCTAGAGAAGGCTCTCTGAAGTACCTGCTGACTGAAGCATTCCAGGCATTCCTGCACTGTGCTGCTAAGCTCCCACAGCTCACACTGCTTAGGCTGCAGCAGCCTGGCCTCGGCAAGTGTGTCCTGGTCAGGGACTGACTGACACACAACACTTTTTAGCAAATTCACTGTGTGGAGTAGCACTGTGAGCTGTGAATTTGCAGCTGCAAGAGAAGATGGATGTGATTTTAGTGTGCTGCTGCTGTGAACAGACCTGCCAGAGCAGGTGAAGGGCTTGCAGTGGGCTACTCACCACAGCGTTTTTCTCCAAAGTTTTTCTGGGTGCTTTGTGCACAGGACAGAAACTGTAATTCTCTGTAGCCCTTACCCCTCCTATAGCTGCTCTTTCAGGTTGTGTTTGTGTCTACTGTAAGGGGCAGAAACTCACACCATCTCAGTGTCAACAAGCTTGTAAATCATCTACTTAATAGTCGCAGGTGAGATAACATATTAAATATTAAAGGCACTAAAAAATCCTTCCCACCTCACTCACCCTCCCCTCCAAGTACTGAATCTTGTCCAAAGCTGCACAAACAGGATTCTAAGATAAAGACCTTGGGTAAGAATTACTAAAACAAACAGAGCGTGGTGTGGTTTGTTAAGGGACTGGCTTCTCAAGGCCAAAGGGTGGGTGTGGAAGAACACACCACAAACACCTTACAGAGAGGAAAGCTAAGAATATTTTAAAAGTACATCTTGGAACAAAGCCCTCCTTAGGAGTCTGTAATATTTTAAATAAGTTGATGTAGTATGGGAGGAGAATCATACAAGTAAAATGCAAAGCATTATGGTCTGTGATTTCAGTAACTAGCAGCACAAAAGCTTTCTACGAAGTAGAGGGATTCTATTCCACTTAGCATGATGCAGGGTAGCAGAGTTTTTCAGAGTTAATGCAGTTCTAGCCAGGAAACTACATCCTCCAAGCTACATTTCTGTCTTTCTTTCAAGAATGCTTTGAAAGAATTTACCATTCAGCTGCAAGCTACCTGAGTCTGAACATAAATAAAAGAGCAGAAATTTCCCAGTTTACTTCTTCCCTGCCCTGCCATGTGCAGGAAACCTCTCCATAGCAGGACAGCTCCTGGGGGCATGTTAGTTCAGTCACCATGCAGTGACTGTCTATTGATGGCTGGCTCAATGTCAGGGTTTTTTTCCTATTTTTGTCATTGCATGGATGAAATCCACTGCTAGAGCATTATCTGCTATTGACAGGGGATACATTCTGATCTAAAGGCAAAAACTTCATGTCTGTGATCTTGCTAGCCTGTGACCAGCACTTAGAGGACATATTTGAAGGTAGAACGTGATGAGCCACAGGACTACAGTTTTAGGTAACATCTCAAAACTTGTTTCTTTTGCAGGTTGATTTTTTTTCCCCCAGAAGAATATGTGGTCTATAGCTTTAGTCAGTGCCTAGGGGTAATCTCTACATCCCCTTGACTCAAGGCTTGTTTAACTTTCCTATGCTGCTGCAGAGCTATTGTTAGTGTGCAGATAAGGAAGTGTTATCATTTTAGCACAGCTTAAGAGAAAAGGGTAGGAGGGAGCTCTTGGATTCTCTTCTGTGTTACTCTCTGTCTGGTGGCAGGATTGTCCTTCACACTGATTTCTCAAATGTGTTAATAATAACAGCAAAGTTTTATTTTTACTGGTTATCAGCCAAAAGCAACAACTAGGCCAAACCAGAAAATACCATCCTTTCTGCCTTTGCAGCATTTGTGCTCAATCTTTGTGCTGATACTGATACTTCTCTAGCTATTTTCTGAAGTAACAAGGAGACACAGACACTTTCATCCCTCCCCAAACAATTTGGTCTACCTAATCCTGGCCATCATCTAAAAACAGGCCCTCTGCCCTCTTCCCAGCAGGCCAATAGACATTCCTACCCTCCCAGTGCAAATCTGCAACAGGCCCCTTTTGTCCTAACTTGCTTTCACCACTAAGACATGGTAGACTTTTCACAGCTACATGTTACTGCCTCTAGCAGTTGCTACCTCTTCTTTCTCTGTGTGTGCATGGCAGTCTTCTATCATTTTAAGGGGGCTCTATCACAAACAAGTTGCCAAGGAAGAAAAATTATGAGTCCAACCAAAAAAGCCCCTGTAAGGGCCAGAATTGGGAAAATGCATGGACTGATCCTTGTGCGAGCACTTTGCATCTCTCAGGAGTGCAAATGCTCTTTCAGGACATAACAGAGGCTGTCTGGTGCAAGGTGTTGATGACTTTAGTTGGCTCTAATCTTGTATGTTTGTGCTTTAAAAGAAAGAAACCTTGCTGCAAAGGTTACAAACCAAAAGGAAATCTGGTCCTCCTACTGGAAAAAAGAGTGTGCTCCTGGCATGCTTAGCTTTCCCTTCATTTGCATGAACAGAGAAAAAATAATCAGGAGGATAAATCCTATTCAGACAGAATTCAGAGTCACTTTTCATGGTGTACATCGTCATTCCAGATGTATGCAAAGTAGAGGTGTACACCAAGCAAGGTAGTCTGCGTTCCCTTAACAGCCAAAGGAAAGAAACTAGCAGTTGTTTGAAGAATTTCCAGGGTTAAGTGAACCTTGCCCTTGGTGCTGTTGGCTGCACACAGGAGTTTGGGCTGAGCTGAGATGCAGGTGAAAGCTTACCCTTGGTGTAATAAAATCCTGGGGGAGATCCTGAGACCCAAGTCATTCTGCACTGTGAAAGGAAGATGTGGATCACAATAAGAGTGTGAATGAAAAGCATATTAAGAACAAGAAAATCCTTTTCAGGTTGTGACTCTACCAAGTTCATGAAGATGGATGGTTTCTCAGTAGGGAAAAATAGGTGTAACAGACCCCTGTAGGCTTGAGTGTGGGGGACAAAACATTGCAGGCAGCAAATCATCCATTTCAGGGCTGGCTTGCCAGACTGTGTAGCCTTACAAAACTGGAGCTCCTGTGAGACTAGCCAGTAGGTGCAAATGATAGAAATTGAATTTTCTAGGAAGGCAGGTGATGACTGCATAGCACTTCTATTTTTGTTTTTTGAGGTCACCCTATTTGTTTTGAAGTCGTTCTAATTCAGGACAGGAAGGGACCAGGAGTTGTTTTTTTTGGCTATAAATTCAGTTTGAACTTTAACTGAGCAGTGTCTTTCTGTGGCATGCAGCCATGCAGCCACGAGGAACGATTCTGAAGGGCAGCAAGAGGCAGGATTGGCAGCATCCCTCGGGCTGCATTGACAGAACTGACATTCTACACAAGTGCCAGAATGGCCTGACCCAGTCTGGTGCCATCACTGCTGGACCTCTGCCTCTCACCTCCTTGGGTTAACAGGACTGCTGGGGCTGTGCCAGGCAATGGCAGGCAGGTAAGGGGACACTGGTGTTCTTCTAAAGACAAATACAGGATGTCCCAAGCCAAATAGGCTAAGAGGTGGCCTTGTTCTGCTCTTGTTTTGACACACTATGTGGCTGTGGTTTTGTTGTCATGTTCTCAACAACGAACCTCCAGGAGAAGGGAAATTGTCCTCTTGTACAATTCTCTAGTCACGGGAGTAGAGGATAGCTGCACACTTCAAACCTTCTGCATGGGGAGCATCTTACTGACATCCTGCACACCCTGTCAGTGTGCTAAGCAAGTTATCCACCCCTGAATCAAACCTTTCTTAGCAATAGCCTTGGCAGCCATAGCCTTGGCATGCACATGTGAAAGAAGGAAACCTCTTACAAAGGTTTAAATAGGCTTTTTCATCATCCCACAAGGGAAAAAATCTTAACCACTAGCTCTTCACTTAGCATAAATGCAGGTTTCAAAGAGCCTTGCGAAACAATGTGTGGCAAAATCTATGAGCAGGAATAAAAAAACAAATTAAGGACTTGTGTTTGGAAGAGTTTATTCTTATTTGAATGCACTGTATGACAGTTCTGAAACTTAGAAGTGACAGGTATCTTACATATATTTTGCTTGGAGTCAAAATTAAGTTGGATTTTTTTCCTGTTCTTGTGGAAACTTGTAATTACAAAAGTTTTGCTTTAAATGGTTAATGAACTAGAATTATTTCTCATAGCAGAGCCAATTGCTGAGATAGAGTATTTTGATACTTTGTATGCCCAGAAAGAACACTGCTCTTATATACTATTGTTGAGAAGCTGAGGGAAAATCCTCTACATAAAGTAATGGCTGTGTCACTGGTACAAAATTGCCCCCTTGAACCCAGCACTAGAGAAGGGTGGAGAGAGAATGACATAACAATCAATCACACCTTGCTGACAATACTTTCTCTGCTCCTATGTGGCACTGAGAACTGCCAAGTGGCTCAGGAGATCTTTTGTTTTTTCAGCAGAAAAGGTGCACATCAGGTCCAGAGCAGCACTTCTTGAAGTGAGTTCCTAAATTAGTTGTTTCAGCATATGTCTAATGTAGCTGTGATTCTGCTGGATACCACACAGCTTTGGTACTCCAAGGTGCCACTGAATCTGCTGCTGGCATTTCTCCAAATGGCAGCACAAGCTTTCCCAGGCAGCTAGGGCACAGATCCCACCATGATATGCAGAGGAACAAGTGCTGTGGTCACTCATCTTCCTGCCCAGATGCAGCAATGAATCGTTCTGTGCATCATCAGATGTCTGGCTGTGAGGTATGACATGTTTTGATGAGCTGCATAGCTGACATCCCTGATATTGTACTGGAATTCATGACAGAGAGGTCCCATATGCTGCTGCTGGAGGTGCTTTGCTCTTCCAAGGTGGTGGATTTGCCAGGCCCATGTCAAAGTCTGAAGAGAAGCTAAGGCAGACTGCCACCTGGCCAAATCATGCCCCAGAAAGGAAGCTCATTTTGAAGAGGATTGGCAAACTGAATTCCTGTGACTGATATAGGGGAAAGAAATATGGCTACAGCAAGCTGGAAACCACCATGTTTGTTTCAACTGCAGCAGCTGGATTGCAATAGCAAAAATGATCCTTAACACTTCACTGGTTTGTCAACCAGTGGACAAAGGAACTGATTGCGCAATTCAGAGCAATCTGCTAAGTACATTTGTAAGGAAAGGGTTTAAAATTGCACAACATGCTGAGGAATGATACATGTTGGGATTTTGTCTTACAGCTATTGGCAATTAGAAGGAATGGAGAGATAACTGAATTTGCTCTGTTCTTCATTCTATGGAGCGTAGGGAGGCTCAACCACAGCAGATACTGCAGGCCAAAAGTATTCAGTTTGGCATGCATGGGATGTATCCATGGCAAGGAGAGTGTGCACAGAGTTCAAGGAACAATTTTCTGCCATGTGCTATGGAATTGTGGAAAGCACATCACAGTAAAGATGCCACCTAGAGAATGTTTTGTTGGTCTAGTTAGATATTAGAGAAAAGTTCTTCACTGAAGAGGTGGTCAAGCACTGAAACAGGCTTCCCAGGGAAGTGGTCATGGCGCCAAGGACATGGCACCATGGCACCATGGACATGGCACCAAGCCTGTCACTATTCAAGAAGCATTTGGGCAACACGCTTAAATTGTTTAGCCTTTTTTTAGGTTGCTCTGCATGCAGTCAGAAGTTGTATTTTATGATTCTCATGGGTCCCTTCCAGCTCAGGATATTCTATTATTTTAATTAGTCTGAATTCAGTGACTAGTTAGGTATTATTTACTTCCAAATGTTATGATTTATATCATGTGTCATGTGGTGTGATGCTCTAAGCATTGATTCCAACAGAGTTGTTACAAATATTATTAAGAAAACAGGGTTAGTCTGAAAGCCTAGATAATGCATAGATTTGTTTTCTATGTCTTTAAATAATAGAAACAATAAGCTATTCTAAGAGATAAAAGTAGGCCAGGTTGAGCTGTTTTTATGTAAATGTAGTTAGCTTAAATTGCTCAAAACAGGAACTTCATTTTGTGGTATAAACCCTTTCTTAGCAACTGGTTTAGTCAATATTGCAATTACAGAGCCACTTTTAAAATAAGTATCTACAACACATGAAGATTTAGAGCACCTGGCTTATGTTATTCACAGTTCACTGATTCAGACTGGTTGGAATGGAGTATACATGCTCTTTTCTCTAACTGCTGCCTGAGGACTTGCCAAGACAGCAGTGCCCAGGAGGCTGGGGAAACTCATTCTCATTTAGATCTCTAACTGTGAAATGTATCCAGAAGGATCTGTGCTTGTCCTACTCAGAAGAGCAGTTGGGATTCAAGGCTAAGTGACGGAGATCGCTGTATTGCAATGGAAGAGCAGATTGCCTGTGTAGATGTGGCTCACAATACCTCTTGTTAGAGCAAAAACAAATGGGATGCAGCACACTTTTCCCTTGAACTTCCTCCAGCTGATGAGAAACTCCTATTTTCCAAAGTGTTGAAGACAGTTTTTCATTTTGATGTTCAATGTTTCCTTAACTTCACATTCCTTTTTCTGCTTGTTCATTTATTTTTGTGTAACAGTTGTTACAGCATCTTACCTGCATGTCCCCCTGCCCTCCTGTTTTCAGTGCCTCATAAAGAATAACTTCTTGTATCTCATTCTCCTCTTCCCAGATGTTACATCTCTCTGGAGTGTAAATAACTGAATAACTTAGTACTTAAACACTATGTGATACCTTTGATTTTGGCACATCAAAACTAGGTTCTGATAGAGAGTGTCAGTATCAAAAGTGAAGGCAAACGCTCTGTTCTCATGAATTCTAACTGAAGTGAGCACTTTGATGTCGATCTCAAATGAACAGAGGGAGCAGTCCTCTCTGAAGTGGTTCAGTCGGCACCTGTAACCTCTGCAACTGCAGCCCTATCTCTCATGGGAATCAATATTTGAACCAATATTGACTTAGGACTCAGGCATGATTTATATGGGAGTCTTGGTATTGCAACAACTGCTGTGTTACTCAATCAGATTCCCAGATGACTGGTTAATACATAACAAACCAGATTTGTAAATTCAGTCAGCACGTGTTATCATCAGAATGGAAACGGGAAAATAATTCTGTCATGTTGCATTTAATTCATAAATCTGTTAAATACCTGTAACTGAGTAATACATGCTCTGCTTAAAGAGGCAGTGGGTTTCATTCTGTTTTCAGAGGGTTTCTAATCTGGATTAATTTCTTGGTGGCCAGAATTTTCTAGTTATCATGAGTAATTGTTGTCATGAGTGTTTCAAAACTGAAACAAATTAGGATTAAATTAGTTACAAAATTTCACATTAAAAAGCTCTGTAGTGTACAGCACTCTTCTGGTAACAATTAAGAGTAAACTCAATTCTGGGGTCAAAAACCAGTCTATAGCCCATATGTTTAGGTAGTTTAGGATATCACAGAATCACTCTGGCTGTCTATAAAGTTACCCTCACCTCCCAGGCGTTATCAGTGACTGTTTCTGAAGGAAGGCCATTTCTGTGAATGATTTTGAGTGTTTCACACAAAAATCCACTTCACTCATTTTATGCCAATATGGCAATTAAAAGGTGATCAAAAATCTTAAGACCTGTACAGTAACAAGATATTGTTAGTCAAAGATACTAGGTCAGAGGACTGACTTTAAAAATGTTGTTTGATCTTGTGGGAGAATATATATATATATAAATAAATGAGCACAGAAAATTTAGAATGATGTGCTTCCTCCTATAAATAGCACTATGACTTAAATCTCAGCAGATAGGCTAAGAAATTGTGTAAAACAGACAAAACCCATAGTTTTCTGGGTTTCAGGCTAGAGTACTTGAAAATCAATGCGTGTGCATGTGTGTGAGGAAGAACAGGGCCAGCCCCTGAAATGCTCAAACCTCTTTGTTCTGGTGACCCTCCTGTGTTTACCCTGTCTGCCCTTCACGTGTGTGCTCCAAGTCCAGTGACCACTTCTTTGGCAGTCAGTTCACCATGAATAATCACACTGTGTCTATTTGGAATAATTTTCTAACTCAATGACCTTTCTTTAACCTCAGACTGCTAATTGTTATCACTGGCAAGAAACAAATGGGTCTGAGTGAGGTGAATAGGTGAAGCTCTTGTCTAGAACATGTGTCTTGCCCCAGGCAGAGTTCCACTGCTGCCATTGCTGCAGGCTTGGCTCCCTGAAGATTCCAAAACTTCCCTCTGCCACCTCCTTATGCTGACTGCTAGAGGTTTAATGGCCCATGAGGAAATAACCAGGTAGAAACCATTCTTTGGCTTAAGTGGGAAACTGCCAGGATGCCATAACAGCTATGCCAATTCCTTAAGTATAATCAGCACTTGAGTCAAAACTATGGTGTCTGGAATCTGTATCTGAAATCCATCTTTTTACATCCTAACATAGGGGGAAACTGCACCAAACTTGTATAACCAGCAGTACTGGAGTTGCAAGTTCCATCACAAATCAGTTATTTCAGCTTGCTATTAGTCCATTGCTGTGCATGCTTAGCATAGCAAATTGTTGCATAACAAGCAAAAACAGAGTGAAAAAAAGATATTTTAGAAGTCCAAATCATTTTAAGATTACTCTCTGACCTACTTCATTATTCAGATCAATAATAGACTTTGAAATGTGTTAGAAACGTATGCACATTTCTATTTTACTACTGGCTGTTGTTCAAGCAACGTGGTGACGTGGGTGTGTTCTGGAATCTTTTTATTGTGTTGTACTTAAATATAGAGCATTTACTATCATTGTAATGGCAGCCACATTATCATAAAAAGAAAATCTTCTAGTTGGCTTGCTTCTGCCTAGTCTGTCCCAGTGTCCAGTCAATGCTTTTGAGTCCTTCACAACACACAGGCTCTGACCATTTAACACAAGCAGTGACAGTGCCTGGTGCCTTGTTATAGTGCACTACCTGCTCTGTCCTACATGAGTCTCTGCAGCCTTTTATTAGTGGCCATAACTACATCTAGAGGAGTTAATTCTGTGGCTTTTTTCCCCCTCCCTAGTCGCCACATCATAACCTCCTGAGTTCATTTGCTGTCAGGGGAACACGCCCCACCTTGTGCAGGCAATTTGTCTGTGTTGCACAGGCAGAACTAGAGGTGGGTCTGGAATGCTATTCCTTACAGCAGGTTTATTTGGCTCCCAGCTATACACTTCCACAATGGAATTCGTAATGCAGAAAACTATTAGTCTAATACCTGGCCACAGCAGACATATTGGAAAAGACAGAATTTAGCATAGTTTAGAATTTTATCAGTGTTTTCAGTGTTTTGTGGTAATTTTTAACCCTCAGAAAGTTGCAAAAATATGCTATCAAAGAAAAAATGTATTCAATTTCTTTTTTCACTGAAATCTACCCCAGTGAGGCCACAAAGGATGTGAAAGGAAGGCTACAGATGGCAAGTGGCAGATCTGCTTTTGGACAAGATAGCAGTAGGGTTCCACCACAACCTGGGGCAGGAAGGGGAAGCAATGTGCCTGTCCCTCTGCAGTTTGGGTGGCTCTGTCACAAAAGGACAGTGCTGGCAACCCTTACACAGGACATTCTTCTGCAGGCAAAGTTAGCAAGCAACAACCACCTGATGGGTGAGGACCCCCCACCCCGCCCAGTGCCTTCTATGCATTCCTCCAGCCTGCAGAACCAAGCACAGCCCTGACCCGACGAGCTGCTTCTCGCCCAGAACTAATAAAACCAGAGAAGATTAAGAGGGAAGAGAGAGCCAATTCCGTGCAGGTAGAGAACAGGTTACTATAGCAACTGTTTTCTTCTTTGAGCATAGGTTGGGAGGGACTCCCTCACAAGGGGATTTCTGTGCAGTCCCCAGGCTGGGGAGGGAGGTTGCTACAAGAATCTCGTTTGACAAAGGTTGTGTGGCTGCACTCTTGAACTCTGTTGGGATTGGGGGGGTGGGGTGGGAGCCGGGATAGGGTTGTGGAAGAGTTTGACTCTCATCCAAAAGTAAAGCAGATGTTGAAGGGCCTGTATTTAAAAGTGATACTCACATCATGGTGTATTGTTCTGTGGGTTGCAGCTACATCTGAAGCTGGTGCAGTTCCACAGTACGTCACAATCAGGAGTTTCAAGGCTAGAGGTTTTAAAGGACATAAGAAAATGTTTAGCTTATTACTACTGGATTTTAAAATCTGAGGTCCTAGGAAAGATTCCCAGATATATTTCTTCAATGAGCCCAAATTAGCGCAGAGTAAGAAATTAAGTATCTTGTAATATAATAAAGGCTTGGTCAATTTGACTCTGGGAAAAGTAATTCTCTGGGACTAGGGCCAGGTACTGTTATCTTAGTGTACTGCTTGGAGTACCTGGCACTGTACAAGGTCTAGGTCTTTGTGGTTACCTTAGACCAACACAGCAAATGAATGAGCATATTATCCTTTTGGTAGGGCTGCTTTCTGGGGGAACACACCCCTTGCATTCACAGGAGACACAAATACCAAGCAGTGCCTAGGGTAAAGCCCTCCCCTTTACCCTCCTTAACTCTGTGTGCTCTGGCAGGTTTATTTCAAGGGCCAAAGTTAAACCTCATTTTTTTTGTTAGCGTTTGGTGCTGGAAACTAAAAAACAAAGCAGGAGAATAAAACAACCTATGATTGTCTCAAATTTAGTCATGAAATTCTCTGTTTCACAGTGTCAAAGCACAGAATATGCAAATTCTTTTGGGGAGGGACCAGCAAAAGGGGCTTTGGGTGAAATATTATGCTCCCCTACTCTCCTTAGACTGCTTATTGTCTTTTTTTCTATGCAGTATTTTTGCTGGAGACACAGATCAGGAGAATATTGTCTGCCATGATCCCACCACCCTTCCTATCACTGAGGAAGAGGAAAGTGGAACAGCTGTGCAGCCTCTCTCTTGCAGCTGCATCTTGCCTAGGTGTCTAACACTAATGCAAATCTGCAAACCTTCTGAATCCCTGTCTTTCAAAGCAGCATTTTTTTGACCATTGATGCAGGGAACAAGAAACAGCAGCCTTCATTTATGTTTAAAATTCAGCAAATGTTTTACCAGATGCAGAACCAAGGAGTCGAAAACCAAAAGCAATCTCCCTGCTCCAAGTGCAACCTGAATGCAGGACTAGGCTGGGGGTACTTTGCTGTGGCAAAGTGCTCCCTTTTGAGCAGTGCACTGAGGAGGGAAGCCTAGAGGCTGAAGGACTCAAGGACAGCCCCAAACTCTCACCCAGATTGCAACAACTGCACAGTTCCCACGTCAAAGTCTTGGACTCAGCCTAGCTTCAGAAAGGGGATGCACAAACTCAGTACCAGGTAATCTGCACCCTGTCATTCTCTCTATGCCATGTGGCAGATCTGGTCTTAGATGGCATTTGATCTTGCCAGTAAAATCTGCTGCTGCTTGGAATAAAAGAGAGAGGCTTGTGAAAAAAAAGTTGAGTGCTTTACGGGTCAGAATTGTGGAGTTAGCTTTTTTGTGAGCAATAAGAAATATCTGCTGTAACAATGCAATTGGTGTCAATAAAATCACATAAAATTGCATCAATTCAACTGCAATTCCCTTTGCTGCAGTTATACAAGTTTTACAGAAAAATGGGAAAAAAATATTTCAATAAGCTTTACAAAATTACACGAATTAATAAATTAACAAAAGGCTCATATTATACTGTCATAGACAAGAGACATGATTGACTATTTCCTGATTGAATATGTGATTAAGGCTGCATTCTAAACCAATGAAAAATAGAAATTTCCGTCAAGATTTGTGTAAGTGTCTCCATTACTTCAAAGGATGTAGTGGACTCACCGATGATTATATTCTGTTCAGTCATTGAAGTAACACGGTCATGGTATGGAGTTGAGGGCAAAGTAAATTACAGAGAGAAAAAATGTGTTTTACTGTCTGAGGGGAAGGAGATTTCTGTGACAAGCAGTTTCGCCTCCCTCCATGCTGACAGCAGAGGTCATACAAAGTCTCAAGGCTCTGCTCACACCAGAAGAAGGAAGCTTAGTCCAGCTTGTACCTTGCTTACAGCAGAATTAGTCACTATGTGTTTGTCTGTGGCATAACCTTCCTTATCTCTGTTACTTCCTTCACAGGCTTTAAAGCCAGGTTATCCAGGCAGCTGAGGAATTATTCTTTTAATAGGTCTCATTTATTAGATGCTACATCAAATTAACCTATTAGATTGAGGCAGAAGTTGAAAATACAGAAAAATAAATACAGAACCCACATCTGCTACAAAAGGGTGCTAAGGCAGCTTGGTTGCTGTGGTGTAAAATTCAACATGAGGATCATGAAGCTATGTTTGCCTTTTCCCATTACTGACGAAGAAGATGGCTTGTTGATTGGCTAATCCATGGATAGGATACTGCATTAGTCCCAACAACTAGGTGCTTCTAAATGGAAACAGACACCAGTTGCTGCTGAGAACGTAATCAGGCTCCACAAAGCCAAGTTCAGTATTTTAATTAGGCAGGCAGTCTTGGAGCTTCTGAGCCACTATTTCAGTACTTAATTCTCTTCTTTAAGATTTTTTTTCTGATGCCTTTTAATTTTCAATATATTCTGAAGTTAGCAGAAGCTTTAGTTTTGTTAAATTTGATTACAGGCATTACCTAAGTGTAATTTATTCCTCCTCAGGAGCAGAAAAAATATTACACATATAAGTAGAAGAAATGTTTTTGTTTTCCTTTTTTCCTAATTGTTTTGTTTGAATGCGGACTTAAAACTTATGACAAGTACATTACTTAGTAGCTCTCTAAGGAGATATGCCACTCTGTTTATCTGTTTAATGCATACTGCATGAAGAAGAGCAGAAGAAATTTCTCATGCACTGCTCCTCCTGAATGCTTTAAGCCAACCTGGGGAAGTTCTTGGATAACGGCAGAAAAATTCCATGGATAAATGCAGATTTATTTTCCTATCTTTCCATACTCTACTGAGTTTTGAATCATGCCTTCAGACCATGCACTTCCTATCTCTGGCACTGCTGCCTAGGATTTCAGTCAGAGCAAGCTTGTGCCACTGCTGCCACATTGCTTCCTGCCCACTCCAGCCAGCCACACTTGAAATGTGCAATGCAGAGTACAGTGGCTAAAAGAACTCCTACCCACAATGTAAACATGAGCATCATCTTAAGCAATAACCAATATTTACTTTTAGGCATAATAAAATAAAAATCATTTTGGCAGGTAGCATATCTATTTGCCTTCCTATCAACTAAACCTGCAGCTCCTTATGATTATTCACCTTATTCATATCACAAGTTCTATTACAAGTATTTTGTTCTTGCCTTTATTGTGCTGTCCACTCTCGTGGCTCCCCAGGAGAGAGACCACGTTTGTTGGAAAACACAGTGAATTGTTTTCAAGTGAGTTACACCCCTTTTGTAAAATCAACAATGAATGGCTATGAGTTAGTTGCTCACTGCTAAGAAAGCATGAAACCAATAAAAGGTGTCATGAGCAGAGCAAACATCTAAAGGGAACATGCATGTGGCCTTCACATGGACCCAGGATGCTTATCAAAACGGAAGTCATTAAAGGACTGAAACCCAAGCTAAAGAAAGGGTGTGTTGTAATAAAAAGGTTATAAAAAAATAGTTCATAATTTTTCTATCTCCTTTTAAATTCTCTGATACATTGGAAGAGATTATTGGAGGTTTTGAAGCAAAGCTTTTCAATGACTGTCAGTGAAATGGCCAGCAGCAACGAGATGGAGTTTTCTCGTCTAATAAAAGTGGCTAGAATTCTCTATGTCCAGGAAAAACAAATGTTTCTTTCTCTGATTTTACTGCCTTTTCTTTCTACACTGATAGCAATCTAGAACAAAATCAGTCGAATAACTCTAATTAGGGAAAAACCCAAGTCCTGTTATTCGTGCTATCATGAAAAACCAGGGTGAAGCTCAAGCACTTGGAACCAGAAGAGCCTGTGTGTAAGGCAATTTTTTTTTGCTATTTTCACCACTTCTTCCCACACGTTTTTTCTGTTCAGCTATTCAACATCAGTGATGTTGTCAGTACTTGAGCAGGGTCCTGGAAAAGGAAGGACTCCTCTGCAGTCCTGAGTAGCCATCTCCAGCAGTAACTGCATGTCTGCTCTCCAGCATCCTAATCTGTGCCCAAATTAAAGGATAATATTTCATAAATGAAGAGCTGAGGTACAAAGAGAAAAGAAAATCTCTGTCTCTTCTGTCCCAGTTTGGCATCTCTAACTCATACATCACTCTTCCTCTTAACTAGGGTCTGGTATGCCTCAGCCAAAACAGCTTTGGTTGTGCTGAAGCTGCTTTGCCAGCACAAAGCCTGCTCCAAAGCCAGTTCTGGAGCTTTCTTGCCACCTCTCAGAAAACCCGTAGGCTCCTTGGAGGTTTTCCAGCACTAGAGCGCCGAAGTGAAGCATGCAACAAAATGAGGAGCAGCCCGTGCAGTGAAATAGCTGGGGGAAGGATGAGGGAAAGAGCTTATCAGGAACTCCTTCATAACCCAGCAATCCCCAGCTTTAACAATGATCACTACAATAATGGCAACTTTGATTAAAAGAGGCCGCAAGTCTCTCCTATACAAAAAAAGACCGTCAATCACGAACAGCCAAAGGAGATTTAAAAAAAAAAAAAAAAAAAAAAAAGGAAAAGTCAGGGAAGTGCAGAGGTAGTTCAAGGCTTGAAGGGATTTATTGCTTTACTGCTCATTTATGACGAGGTGATATAAGATATTAGGCGACAATCCCCCCCGCGGCTCCTCCAGCGGGCTGTGACATCACCGTTCCCACACTCGCGGGGGATGGACCCTAAGGCAGGTGCTGGCGTTTCCCAAAACAGGAAAGCGTATTTCCAATGCCCAAACTATAAGAAACTCAGTTCGAAAGCACTGCGTGTAGACATTATTCTTGCTTCCGTAGCTTTTCCCTTCTGTTCAGGCGCGATCCTCTCCCGAGCCACAGGAGACCAGTTTACCACGCGGGCATAAGCCAGCCCTCACACGGTAGCTAAGTAACTCGGTAACTTTCACTAAGGAGCGGACTTTAAATAAGCGTATAGTTGGTTGCCACGACCCACTTCGCACAGTGCGGAGATTTCCCACATATTTCGGCGTCACTTAACGGTGTGAATAACACCGGCGCGTTGTGCAGCCCTAAGCAAGGCCAGCTCTGCCTGAGGGTGTGCCGCTTCCATCCAGCACTGCATCACCGCCGACCCAGCGGTGGCAGCTTCATGGCACAGCCCTCCCTCCCTCCCTCCCTCCTTCTTTTTTTGCGTTCCTTCCTTCCCTCTCTCTCTCTCTCTCCCTCTCTCTCTCACCTTCCCTCAGCGCTCCCCTCAGCCTCAGCCCCCGCCCCGCGAGCGAGCGCCTCGTGCCCCCCGTTGCGCGCGCGCACCAATCACAGACGCCTGGAGGGGCCGCGAGCCGGGCGCGCGCGCCTTCCCCCTCCCTTCCCCTCCCCACCCCCGCTCCCAGGGTGGAACCGAGAGCCGGCTCCAGCCAATCACAGGCAAACGGGCGTGAAGCGTGAGGCGCGAGCGGGCCCGCGTGCCGAGACGCAGTATAAAAAGGGGGCCGGGCGCGAGCGCGGGGCTCATTCGCCGCCGGCGCTGACGGCGGAGGGACGCACGCGAGCTGCCGCCCCCGTCCGCCGCCCCAACGGCCGCCGCGCCCCCTCCGCGCCACGACATGAAAACCAAGTTCTGCAACGGCGACGCCGACCCGTCCCCGCTCGGGCTTCTCCTCGGCCGCGGGTCCGCCGCGGCCGGGCAGCCGCCCTCACCGCTGGCTCACCCCGACCCCGAGGGGAAGGACCCCACAGCGGCCGGCAGAGGCGGTGGCGTCGCGACCCCGCCCCCGGCGCTGCCTCCGCCGCTCGAGGAGGAGTCGCCCCCGCTCGACCCCCGGACGCGGCGCCGGGCGTATCTGTGGTGCAAGGAGTTCCTGCCGGGGGCCTGGCGGGGGCTGCGGGAGGAGCAGCTGCGCATCAGCCCCATCAGGTCAGCGCGGCGGGGGAGGTGGCCCATCCACTGGGCGGGGACGGGGGCGCGCCGCGGGTCCGAGCTGACCCCGGCGGAGGAGGTCATATCCGTCTTTAATTTCATTTTCTTTTTTTAAATCCCTGCCGAATTCGGTCTCGTGGGCGGCGGGAGCGGGCTGGGCGGTGCCGGGTGCGCTGCCTCCCCCCGGCCCGGAGCGGGTGGCGGTGCGGGGCGGCGGCTGCTGCTGCTGCATCGGCCCCGTCTCTGCCCTGCGCCGGGGGAGGGGCCCGCGCCCGGCACTGAGAGGGATGGAGCCGGCAGAAACCGCTGCACCGAGCTCCCTGCCGGGGAAAGGGCCCTGCTGGGCTGGCCCTGGCTGCTCCGCGCTGAGAAGTCATCAGGTAAACGCGGTGTACCGGTGATGTGAGTCATCTTCTACAGCACACAGTAACGAGTGCTTGTGACTCAGCACGTTGGCAGCAGAAATATGTAAATTGGCGACGTTCTGGAAGCCATATGATGTAATGTGTTGGAGATCTTTGCCTTCTTTGCAGAATTAAATAGCATCTTTATTTTGCTTGAACTAAACCGATGCTTGTTCATAGTTTCCCCTTTATGCACCGCTTGTCTCATATCCCAGACTGATTATTCTACCTGATCAAACATAGTCAGGGGCAGTTTCAAAGGGTACTGTTGTCAGTTTGCTTTCCCAATGTTTCTACTTTTGTCCGTACACAAAACGTGCACACATCTACCCTAGGTATCAAAGGGAGCATACACAATCGACAGAGCTCTGATGTATAAAAGTATGATAAAAACACATCCTGCTAATTTCTAAATTTATTTTAAAAGCCTTAGTGAAAAATTAACAACTCACTGAGACCCAGTGCAGGTGCCGTTTGTTTTTCTAGATCTCTTCACTTGACATGATCATAAGGAGTTAATGAAGGGAGAGAATTTTTACAAAACCAATAGAGTTCCTAAACAGTAGACTAGTCAGACATGTCTAGTTTGAGTTGTTTAATTCAGTTCTCATCTGTATTAGTGTGTACTGCTGATTTCGGTACTTGCTTTCTAAAGGCTTATATTTTAGCACAGTTACTTTTGTGTTTCCTGGAAACGTCTCATGGTGAGACACCACTTCAGAATGGCTTGGTGGTTTCCAAATTTGGCAAAAGAGAAGATGAACTGAAGCTTAAGAATGTATAAAGCCATGCTAATTGGTAGTTGGGATTTTCTTGGCGAAAGTCTTCTCCCCACTTTCATCTCTGGAAGATGCATCATACTGGTTTGCTGATTCTGGTTTCAGTCAGTGTGCATTCTCCAATGTGTCCATTAACATTGCAAAATCATGTTCTTAAACAGCTGTCAGTAAAGTAACTGGTAGCTTTATCTGTATAAGGGACATGTGCCCTTTTGACTTTTAAACAAGCTGCTGAGTCTACTGACCTTTTAGAAGAACAGAGCCTTTTATTATGCTCCTGTATGGATTTCCTTGGTAACTTTTCCAGGTAGTCTTTTGACTTTAAGTCTTTAAAGTCTTTTAAGACTTCATTTGAAGTCTTAAATGCTATAGTTACCTTAAACTATACTGAAACTTCTGTTTAATGGAGTTCAGCATCACTAAGACACTCTACTTTGGCTTGTCTGGGATGAAAAAAAGAATTTCTGGGCTTTCACACACTGTGCAGGCTGAGCATTTGTTTAAGTCATGTAACTATACAGATTCTTGAGCTTTAGTCCAGTTTTTCTTGTAAAGTATTTTTCAGTGAGCTTAGTTCTTCAATTTCATTACTGATATTTTCACCAAAGTTTTTGTTAGAGGCTTAGAAAAGGTGGCAAATATTTTTTTCACAAATATCTGTCTAGCACAGTTCAGATAAAGCCAGAAGTGTAGTTAGTATAACTAACCAGTGTTTGGGTTGTCTTTGAATAGCTGGCTCTGCTCTTCCCTTGATATCCTTTCCATCTGTCTCTTGGGTCTTTTTCCAACCTGTTCACCTTCGTGGTTAAAAGTTACTTCATATCTTGTCTCTAAACATCCTTTTTTGGATGCCTGCCAAGCCACCTGGTTCTTTTCTGTCTCCTTTCTTAAGCATATTGTGCAGCTGCTGTTTTACCCTGTTTTCTTGAGATTTCTTGTTTTCTTCTCAGTTGTTGACTTTAGATATGTAGGCCAGCCCCCGTCTCCTTCTTGGTAGTGTTTTTTTGGGTTTTTTTTCTTTTTTTTTCCCAGAAAGTCTTTTCTGTTTCCCCACTGTGTTGAAAGAGAGCCCAGAAGAATAATTGAAAAAGCATTGAAAGGAATGTCAGGTTATGACTGAGAACTACATTTTAACCACTACATTTTGGATCCGCTGTGCATTCTTGTAATCCAGGGTCACTGCAAGGTATTACGTTTTAGGCAAATCACTTGCAGAAGGAAAATTTGAATATTTCATTCATGAACATAATAATGAAAAGAATGCAGAAAAGCAGTGCAGTGAAGCAAATGTGGGTTGACTATATGGGTGTTCTTAAGAGCTACAAGAACATCAAGAAACTTAGAATCTCATCAAGATAGACACAAACTAGGGAAATCTATGCTTCAGTCATTCAGATGATACACAAGCATACTGGGTATTTTTCATGTAATTACTGTTAACAATATTTTTACAGGAAAAAGTGACAGCATTTGTTTTGTTTTCCACAGCTTTATCTATCTAGATACTAGATCAGAGAAACTGAGTGATTTTAGATTTGACAAATACATGAACAACTTATTTCAAGTAAAGAACTCTTTAATTGTAAATTTCAAAATGGAAAATGTGTTTCTAAGAAAGACAGCAGAAGTAAGACTTTCATCAGCAATGCTGTAGCACAGGTATTTAGGTTAAAATCTTTATAGCTGAATTTTGTAGCTGCCAATCCCAGTGATAGTAGCTCTTAATTCAACTTGGAGTAATATAGTCACTGCATGGTTTTAAACTTATTCTGCCATTGTTTTGCTTGTGCAGCCAAGTATATCTGACAAGACTTCAGCAGCATGGAAAGTAATTTACTTAGATCTACATAGTTGTTTGTTGCATTTTGCATCCATTTGTTAACAGCTTGAGCTGTAATTTGGATCAATAGCTCTGCGTGGTGAACAGTACATTAAGAAGCATGAAGCTGCCTTTGTTTTAGCAAAGCCTCATATCTTATGTGTTATTGGTACTGTTGGAAAACTTTCTTATTTGAGTAGACCAATTAATTGCAGCAAAAGGATGTTTAGTGCACCTCTAATCTGTTGAAAACAGAATGTGTGCTTATTCAAGTTAGCTAATTGTTGTATTTCTCTGTCTCCAGAGGTGGCCTCAGCAACATGCTGTTTCAGTGCTCGCTACCTGATACCATTGAGACAGTTGCAGATGAGCCACGGAAAGTTCTCCTGCGTTTATATGGGGCAATCCTGCAGATGGTGAGTACATAAAGTGCTTTGGGAGTGGGAGGGTTTCTGTAGCTTCACTGTAGTATGTTTGGAGATCTTCATTGGTGACACTATGCTGCTTTATCCTTTAGGGAATGTTTCTGTGTCGGGGGTAGATTGCAAGCTGAAAGCAGTTTCTTCATGGTTTGTTATTGTCTAGAACTTACACTCCTTTTTACACAGATCCTGACTGGCGTGAATTAGCTGAAGGTTCATTTGCTGTTTGTTTGGGCACTAATGTTTTGTTTATGCTCTTAAGTTTGGACTGTGGTGCTTCAGAAAAACTTGCTTCTGTACAGAATATAGGACTTTGCCATAACTAGCTAGATTGCAAGAAACTAAACTGCTTAATTTTAATCTTGGTAGCACTTACGAGTCTTGGAGATTAGTTGAAGGTTTTGTCAAGCTTGTACACTGCTCAAGCATTTTATTAGATATCATGGGTAATTGTGCTGCTAGAAAATTTCATCTATAGTTTTAGAAAAAGAATGAAGAGTGAACATCAATACTGTATAGGCATGTCATTCCAAAACATGCTTTCCTGAGAGTGTGAAATGCCTTATAGCCAGCATAGAAGCTTAACCAGATGTTTTGTTAGACTCTTTTAATGTTACTTTTATTTGGTTAGTAAAATGTAAATAGTATGGAAATTTGTCACACCTTAAGTGAAGTGGTTGGCAAATCTGCTTCAAATAGTAACATTTAAAAGCAAGACTATTTTTGTAAGCACTGTCTCAAGTTGACAGACTGTCACTCTAGGACTTTTCAGCAGATCTTCTCTTATCCATCTCTGCTACACACTTTATTATATTGTAAATAAGCAATCATAATGTGTTTAACCTTATGAAAAATTGCAGCTTCATAACATTACATCTGTACGTTGGCAATTGTTTCTATTTGACTTAGAGGTCTGGTTTTGTTATCCATTAATTTTATATTTTCCAGTACTCAGTCACTTGCTTTGAACAACTGATCCAATATCTGCAGAAGATTTTCTGTTCCTGAAATTTCAGCCCATTCTTCCTGCTTCTGCTGTCTTGACCAAGCTTACTATTGAAGTCTTATTAGATACTGTTGCTTTACTGACTTTGAATTGTTCCTTTATTATATTATGTGAGTTGTTAACTTTCCTGTGGTAACAAACTTTACCAGAAGTATGTAAAATATTCCAGTGGTTTGGAATAGCATCAATTGCTTGGCTACAACACCATATATGCATTGGGAAAGTTAAACTCTTAAACAAGAAAAGTGCACAGAAGTTCAGTAATTCAGGCTTAAATAGTCTTTAGTTTTAAAGAGAAACTAAAAGCTAGTAAAAAAAGAGTGGTGTGAAACATTGTTTTCAAAATGACTCCTAGGATTTATGCTAAATTTGGGTTCTTTTTAAGAATTATTAATGGTTTCAATGTAATGCTGAGTTAATATGTAGATAGCTTGAGTAGGAACATGGGCTGTAAAACTGTTGTAGTGTTGAGCTTCTGTTTCCCAAGAGCTGTAAAGAAATATGGCCTTTCCCTTATTTTTCAAGGGAAAAATAAAGTGGATTCTAGAATTTGGCTGCCCTCTTCTTCCTTCAGGGTATTTTTAAACTTGCCTCTTCTCTGCCTCTATCCACTGAAGAAATCAAAATAAATTTTGGGCTCTAAAATCGGAACTAATTTGTTTTGAAAATTGAAAGTGTATTCATAACTTTCTAACCTTTCTGCTCTTGGTGTTGAAGGATCTTTTGAGATGTCTAACTTCCTTTATTTCCATAGTGGCAGTGAAATGACTGCTCTTGTTGGTGCAGTTCACTAATGGTTAAGTAAGCAGAGAAAGTCCCAAGGTAAAACTTTGATTGCATTGAGGTTCACAATTTTTGTCAACAAACATTTGTCTCTTCCAGCCCCTTTACCTGAAATGCAAGTTAAAATATAAGCAAACTGTTTTTACTGGGTGTTTTGAAAACATCACATAGGATTCCTATGAGTTTCTGGGTGGCATAAGCAGAATGTTATGACAAGCCTGTTATGTGGGAGTAATTTGACACTTTTAGTAAAGTTGCTTAAGTTAAAAGTCCTGTAGAAATTAAGGAACACTGCTTAAGTAAGTTGAACTTTGAGACCTTATGCTAAAATCACAACTTAATGACTTAATTGAAACTGCCACTGGGTATTAGTAGTTACCACTTGTTTGTTTGAGCCTTTGTAGCATGTTTTAACTCTTGTCCATTTTACCTTCTGTTGAAATTGGAGCACAAACCAGTGATATCAGTTCTTTAGCCCTTTACTGTAAATACTGTGTATTTATAGCAACCTGCACTAAATTGTTGTACATACAGAAGACAAGTTTAAGTTAAAATTCCAACTACAAGTGAAAAATGGATCCCTGATTACTAACTTCAGAATGAATGATACTGGCACCATAATTCTTTGAGCCACCTTTTAAAGGAACCTTTTTTGTAGTTTGAAAATAGCTCCAGTTTGCTTATTATGACTCTTGGAAGACACAAATGTCAGTACATGAAACTCATCCAATATAAACCATGCCAGCTGGCTAAAGCTGCCACACAGGGAAGGCTTTGTGCCTTCCTCTGTCATAGCTGATATGTTTAAGCCAATTTTTTTGTGTGCATGACTGTTTTGGGGGGAGCTGGGTGGAGATGAACTGTGCTGGCTCGGCCATTATTATGAATGGTCGCACTGGCATGGATGTTTATAAATCAAGGACTTCTCTTGAGTATATCCTTGAGCAGAACTTTTTTTTTTTAAGTCAAGTATTATACTTGTGACAGGTTAAAAGTACTAACCACATTAAAACTCTAATGTTTGAGGCACAATGCAGATATGTCCTACACTGGAAAAAGGGAAATGTCTTACTCTGCTTCACTTATTCTTGCTCCAGCTTAGTTGTTAAATCTAAAGGGGAGCATTGAAAGTAAAACTTGTTGTGACTAAATGTCTTTAACTGTTGATTGTATTAGTGTTAACAACTGAAACAAAAGGTTATCCAACAATATGCCATTTAATGTCCAGACTTTAAAATTGGATTTCATATTCATATCGCTATAGTGTTTCTACTTAAATTCAAAACACCATCTTGAAAATGCTAACAGGATTTCAACATAAGGAGGCATCAACAAAAAATAAGCTCAAATTAAGGTGAAATTTAAGTTCACCTATCAAAAGGTAACTCAGAGATTGATTCCCATTCTTTTACATGTGTCAAAAGAACCTTGAACTCTGACTCACTGGGGCTCTGTTACTTTACAACAGCCAAAACAAAATCTTATATACAAATAGGAAAAACAAAACCTAATGTTCATTTCTGGTCTCTCAATTTCTATGTGAGCAGATGAGTATAAATGATTGCCACAGTTCTGTGGTAAATCTTTTTCCATACCTGCCTTGCTGCCTTTTATTTCGTGTAACTAAATAAAATGCAGACTGCTGTGTAACTGTAATTATCAACGTCTTCTGTGGTTGTTGGTGTCCATGTCTGTTTGTAGCATGGAGTAACTACAAATCCCTGGCACTGGCAGACAGCTTGAAAGAAACCAAGCACCTCTTACGGGGATATATTTGTGTTGGGTGGCATTAAGGGTGTTCTGGGGGTAATGTACCACTTTAGTTGTATATGCATGTGTTCTCTGCTGCAGGCTTGCCCATGCGATCGTGCCTAGAGCACTCTGGTTTCCAGGTGACAGACACGATTCACGGTATAGTATGAGATCTCTGAAGTGGAGCATTCTCTACAGCTTTCATTTTCTTTAGTACTGGATTTCATTGTTTAAAAGTAAGCCTTAAGTAGCACCAGCTACTGTCTGTGCATCTGAATGTTTACAGCAATAACAGAATATCAAAAAACTGTCCCTTCCTTTTCTCTGCTCCCTCATAACAGAATGGTAACTTGAAATGTAGAGGACTGGAGTTGTGGCTTTTGTAGAGCTTGAATTGGGAATTCTTCACATGCTAGATTTTTAGGACTTCAGGTTTGACAGGGATAGGTGATCAATGGCAGATCCTTAGAAGCAGAAATAGTTATTGCTGACTCTAAAGCTGGTTTTGTTCCATACACTGAAGTTCAAATTGATGTCTGACAACAGCTTCTAGAAAAGTTTCCCCTGCACGGGTCACCTCTAACCTCCAGGCAATTCCTTGTAATGTCGTGATTTAAGATTTGAATTCCTAGAGATTTATCTAATTCAAAGTATTGCTGTATTTTGAAGTACTGAAAACCAAAACTGAGTCAACTCAGAAAAATTGAGTTATATTATATTTAAATTTGTGAGCAGAGCTCTAAGTTATGTATGAAAAGAGATAAAAGTTCCTTCTCTCTACAGAATTCTCTGGCCAAGCATCATTTGGGATTTTTTTTTGATGAGAAATTTCATCTTTCAGCTACAAAAGAAATAAATCGCAGGCATGAGGAAGAATGTGTTGAACTCAATTTTCTGTATCAAATTGCCAGAGTATAAACACTGTCTGGTCATCTAAGCACAGATCAGTGTGTACTGTTTCCCATTCTAGGACTTTTATCATGTATCCTGCATTAAAATAAATTTACATGATCACAAATTAGACTTTAAACTACTATTGAATATGGTTGTCCTTCCTTACTGAAATCGTAGTAAACTTTTTCAGGGCTTTGAGACTAAATCTTCCCTCAATAAAAGAAGCTCTGAACAAATATTTGAAGAAATCTTGAAGCTGTAGAACACATGTCCATTTCTAGTTAAGTTTCCGTGTAGAGGGAGCAATTGAAAAGCTCTAGCAGTTGCTCAGTGATTCTCTTTTTCAGGTAGTTAAAATCGCCTCATTTCTGTTGAAGTAAATAGCTCCCAGAATTGGGAGAGTGGGCTATTAGAATTGTGGAAAAACTGAAATTGATTGATTTAGCCAAGAACAAGCGAGCTAAATAGGTTCATCAGATTATGAGATGCTTTATTTTGAACCACTGTTCTCAGAGGTGATTGTGGAATCAGGAAATAATCAAGTTCTATACTTTAGTCTGTTCAACTCTTAAACTTCTAGTACATAATACTGCTTACTTTAGTCTCCTTGCCCACATATAGTGAAGAATTTCCTAATCCTAGGCTGAGTACATGGCCACTTGTGAAGACTGATCCTCTCCAAGTTCCCATTCATATTTGCAAGTTATTTATATATATGTGTTCATTTTCTTCTGGAAACTAATGCTTCATGCTGAGGGAACAGAAAAGAGAGAAGGGATGCTGCAAGTGTCTCATCTTGTGATGACTCTGCAGTAAAGCCCTAACTGTCCCTTTCTAATGGCACAGTAGATGCCATTAGGTTGTCTCCAACACTAATTTGAGGTGGACTCTTGGAACTGGCTAGCTTTTTATACAGTATGACCTCTGGAAAGCAGATGCCAGTTCAGGTACTAGGGAAAAGTCTAATGTGCTTACCTTCTGATTGAACTGAACCATTCTGAGAGCACTACTTATCAGGAAAGACTCCTGAATGGTGAGTAACTTTCTGACTGTTCGAGAAAAATCTGAGAGTGGTATTGATGTAGAACATGCTTGTTCAGAGAAGCCCTCCGTAAATGATTTTAATGCTATTGAGTAGTTACACATTTAGCTGTAGTGAATATGTTTGGACTTCGTTAATTTTCTTGAAAGTAATATAAAGTAATAGCAGTTTCCATATTGTCTTGTTTTAAACTTCTATAGAAGTGTTATGGGAAGTACTTGCTGAAAGATCATCGATTGTTGTTAACTATCCTTCTTCTATAGCTTCTGAAATACTGTAACTGCAGAGCTTGTGTAAATCATTAGCTTGTTGTATTGTACTTAAGGCAGCTGGTGTTGCTTAACTGTATTCCATTAAGTTCATATTTCCACCCTTGTTTTGGACATGTTAGAGCTTTGGAACAGGAAGGTATGCACATGGTTCTGTGAATGCAATGTTTGTCTTCAGAAGGTGGAGATTCAGGCTGCCTTTATGGGGCTCTAAAGCTAGTCTGGTTTAAACAGTCAATGGTGGAATTGCAACATAAATAGCAGCCACAAACTGTCACTAATTCTAAGCAGATATTTGCTTTCTCTTCTCCTTACCTTCAAGCCCTTTAAAGGACAAGGTTGTTAATACATCTTGAATTTTTAAATGTGCAGTTGTATTAAAAGCATGTGCCATTGAGGGTTCAGTTGCTGAGGGTATGGTTTAATATTCTGAAACTTCTTTATAATGATTCTTAACCACCCTAGCACAATACATTATGCATGGAACTTGTTAAAGTTTTGCTAGTATACTGTGGTTCCTACTGAGACACCTTTAGCTTACATGGTCAATTCATTCTAAGAAAAATCTTAGTTTTGCACAGCCTGTGGTACACTGGACATATAGCCAAGATGGCACGCTCTAAAGAATTGTATAATAATATGTCTAATAATAATAATAATTTGGAAAATAAGGTAATAAGCAAAAGTGCTTTGTGACCTTCATAACATGCCTCTTCCAACAGTCCTAAGGCTTTTATGTAATCTCTGTAATGTGTCTCAAGTGCTTTGGCTGGAAGACTCTCGTCCCAGATGTCATGCAGAGTGACTTAATTTTCTCTTAATTAAAAACATTCCTCTGAGCTTATGGGGCATTGAAATCTTGTTTTGAAAGACTGGGAAACAATAAAAATATAAGTAAAAATCAGGTATTTACACGAGTGGCTTGGTCTCAGTGGCACATCCTTTTGAAAGGTTTTGGAATTGTTGGAAGTGTGGTGGTGAGAGGTCAGATGGATACTAGTGCTGTAGCTGTCACAGATCCAAGACAGTGTTGAGACTTTTAGTTAACTGTAGTTGGTACTTCTACTCCCTTTGTTCTGGTGGTTGCAGGTTAATAACTTCAAATTTCATCTTCTCATTGTGTTTGCTTTTTCTCATTCATAGAGGTCCTGTAATAAGGGAGAGTCTGTACAGTCTCAGAAGGAAAATGACTTGCAAGTGAGTAATTAAATTTGCTTATTTCACAGAATTTTATAGATTACAGGGAAATGTGGTGATCCTGCTTGTGTTAAACCGATAGTTATTCCACCTGGACTGTGTCTAGAAAATGTAAAAAGTAATGAAGAAATTTATTTGCTCACAGAAGCAACATTATGTGTCTGGACATAGTTTGGAAAGATTCAAGCATCCCACATTATGAAGAAACAGCCCCTCAGTTCTACCGTAAATGGTTTCTTACCATTTTGAATATTGGTATTAGTACTGCTATTTCTAGTATTAGACTCTTCTTAAGTAGATGAACATCAGTTCTCTGCTATACCTAATGCCTAATTTTTGAATACATTGATGAACTTCTCTGAGGAAAGTACATGGAGCTGGAGAGAGCTTGCTCTTGAACATGAAATGTTCCTGATTAGCATTGTGCTTGGATCATCTCTGCTCTGCAAACTTTAAAGTTCTTGCATTTGGAATAGTTTCTTCTCCTGCAGCATAGTGTTTAGCTGAGCATATCTTTTCATAAAGTCATGTGAACAGGATTTGGTAATTTAGATTTCTACCATGACAGTATTTTTTCAGTAAGGGATAACATTGCAGCATGCTAGCCAGATGCCTTGGTTATTATGTACTCCGTTTTCAGCTCTGTAATGATTTTGGCAATGACTAGGAAAAAGTGCATTTTACTCAACTGATAAGTGCTGCTTTTCTCCCCTTGTATTTTTTTGCCTTCTGGCAATGCCATCTGAAACATTTTCAAGCATTTGTTTGGTTTTTCTTTTTTTTCCTAGTGAGTTGAAACTGGTTTTAATTTTTGTTGTTGAATGACTGCTTTTGAAGTTTTGTTGAACTTTGTTTAGCTTACTGGAACAGCTTCAATCACTTGAACCAAGATTGAACTGAAAAATGTACTGGTTTGATACCTCAGTTTTTTTCAAAGATGAAAAATGGAGATGGTTTGATTTCTCCTCTACCACAAGCCTGTGGAAAAAAAAGTTAAAGTTGTAAAAGAAAGCTAAAGTCCAAATAAGCCCCACCCTGGTGACAGAAGCTCAGAAGCTTTGCAGTACAGGAAACAAGGTTTGGAACTTCAGAACTTCATTTGTGATACTTGTTGCTTGAAAAATACTGATTCTTTGCAGATATGTTGTTTTCTGCTATTAATCTCAAAGTGCTGAAATTTCACTGTTGAATCAGTGTTCTCAAGAGCTACTGTCAGGCTTGATTTGTTAATTTTCTTGTGGCTAGGTTATGAGAGGAGATGATATCCTTTAGAGAGACTAAAATTCTCTGGGTTCACTAGCAAAGTCATTGTAGCTTCTGAGCTGCCTGGTGTGTGACAATTGTCTAGACTTTGGATAGTCTTCTGTCAGCTCATAAGGCCTTTTAACAGGAATTTATTTGTTTTACTTTGGTTTTGCAATAATTTGCGGTGGTTTTCCTTAGAATGTGACTGCTTTGTGTATTTTAGTGAAATTTTTGTTAAGGCAGGAAAAAAGCAGAAGCTTCAGTTCCAACTGAAGTAGAAAGGCTTTTGCTCTCCCCTTGCCTGTATGGGGAATTGCATTCCGGGAAAGTCTTGTAAAAATGTGTATAATTGCTAGGTTTGAAATAAAACATTGATCTCTATGTAGTCATTTAAAAACATGAGTGGTCCAATCTTCTCCAGAAATCTAAATACAAGTGCTTATGGATGAATCTCTGAAACTGGTCAAAATTGAGAGCTTTAGCTCTTAAACTGTTGCCTTGGCAGCATAGGTATATTGCAAAGTGAAGCCATTGAGGTACATAATTTCCTTGGTTAAAATGCTTGGTCCTTTAAAGTCATGAGGTGAACATTAATCTGAAGAGTCAGACACCTGGATTTGTTCAGTGTCCATGTGAAGTATGCTGTAGGATTTTTTTTGTCCTTCAGTATTTTATTTCCACATCTATGCTGTGTTTGTCAGTAGTGTATGGAGGAGAGACTTGGGTATTATGAAGGAGAAGCCTTTGTGCCTGAGATTACATGGATGGTATAGTTCCAAAACTCTCATTGGACTTGTTCTCAAATAAGCATTTGGTTTCAGTAGAGGAAGTTCTTCTGGTGCTTGTCACTTCTGATGCATGAAAACATATCTTAATAAATAACAGGATTTTTTTGTACTTTGTTATCCAAGAACAGGGAATTGCTTTTCAATAAGATAAGGAAACAAGAAACTGACACCTTAATGGGAACAGACTTAAAAATGCCTGGTGTTGTACCAAGTGCAGTCAAAGTCAGTTGGTTAATAATAGAGTGGCCATTCAGTGGCTTGTAACGAATTTCCTTTTTGGTGCTTGGCATTATGTTTCAGAACTAAACAGAAAGAGTTCAGACCTGTGATGGTGAGGGCATGTGAAATGATTAGAACAATTTTTGGTGCGTTACAGTGATTTGAGGACCTGGGATGAAAAAATGGTGGAGAGCATAGATGCTATACATTCATATGCAAATTGTCTCAAAGTCTCAGTGCTTCAGAACAGTTACTTGAGTCTTTACTGCACTTCTATATGAAACACTAGAATTTATTGAAGATCTCAGAATAATGTGTGGTACAATAATCAAAATTTATCAACAGTGCTGCCTGGAGTGTACTCAAGAGTGGAATTTGTATAGAATCATATTCTGTGTGATACTGTGTTGACTGCAATAATGCAAAAGAATCTGGTCAGAAATACCTGGGAGCTTTCTCAATGTGCTCTTCATTCTTATGCTTTCAAGCATTATGGAACTGACTTTGAGATGAGCTGCTCAAAAGTACGCAGAGGCATGGCAGATCTTTAGGACTTGAGTAGAACTGGATTCTGGGGAACATAATTGCTAGAACTAGAGATTTATAATGTGACTTCTGTGCTTGCTTGCAGATAACCTTACCCGTCCAGAAAGCTACACTTCAGTGATCTTTTAACTGTGGTTTTGAGATGAAATATTTCATATTTCTATTAAATTTTAAATTCCCATTAAAAAGTTGTCTGCTTCTCATTGTTATGAACCGTGCCTATTGATGTAAGAAAACCTTGGAGAAAAGTTACTGAAACTTGAGGTTTGTTTGGTGGTAGAAAGGGAAGAAAACATTTATGGACACACATATTCCTTAGCAGGAGCTTAAATTACTTTCTCACTTCAAAAAAAAAAAAAACTTTTTTAAAAGGAGTACTACTTAATGGAAGATTTCCTTTACACACATTTTAAGTTGTTCTCCTAAATGAAAAGTTTTGTTCAGTTGTTCACTTCATGCACTTGTGTAGCTAAAATGTCCTTTAGAGAGGCAGCATCCTGAAGAGTGTTAAAATAGTTTTGATATAGGATATTTGTATGTTGTTTCAGTGGGATGAGCTCCTCAGAAATGAATTTGCAGAATCCTTACAGGTTAGAGAGAAGGCGATGTTTTGGTTTCTGCAGCTTTCCTTTGACCTGGCCCACAAGGTCAAAGTGGTGGTATTTGAAAAAAGTTAAGTAATACAGATTTTCTTCCACAGCTTTAAACTTGAAAGCAAAATACTTGTATTGCTCCCGTGCTGACTGTAAGTTCTTAGTCAAGAAACTTTGATTAGTAGAATGTGGAGTCTTTTCAAAGCTAGCCCTAAAGTCTCTCACTTGGTAACAGTTTAGCTGCTGCACACACCCACGTTTACTTCTGTGCAAGCACCAACTAATGCTGTCATTTTTTTGGTAGGGGGCAGAAGCCATGGTTCTGGAAAGTGTTATGTTTGCCATTCTTGCAGAGAGAGCGCTTGGCCCAAAGCTGTATGGAATCTTCCCACAAGGGCGACTGGAGGAATTCATTCCCGTAAGTCCTGGCCACAATTAGTTAGTGGGCTGCTGGGAGCTGTTTTAATTGATCATGACAAGAAGGTCTCTGGACTGCCCAGAAAAGCAGGGATGTGGGAATGGAATGGAATACTTGGCTGCCTGTAGTAATTGCTGGCTGTAACTTGATACAGTTAGAGTGGGTGTTGGAGAGCCCCATTGTAGCTCTTGCCAGGGGGAGATATCTAAAAACTCTTCAACTCTAGCAGAGGCTAATAAATGAAGATAAAAAGCCTGTTAGATACCAAACATTGCATGGGGAAGCTGTGGAGTAACACTTCCCTTTAACAGCAACAAGAGCAGATGCTTCTGATGTTCTTAAATATTTATACTTGATCTTCTTTGAAGATATTTTTAGTGTGAAATGTGATACTCCCCAGGTCTTGAATCTAGAAGTGAATTGGTTAAGCTCTAAGTAGGGCTAGCTAACAGCTTTTCCAAAGGCAGCAACTTTGTAAATTTATCTGTGAGCAAAAAAGGGTATTGCTTGAGCCCTATGCTAGTATTTCACACTATACTGCATAATCCTAATGCTAGTGTTTATAATTAATCACAGTTCTGTAACTCATCAATTAACTTTATTTTAAGAATACTGTATTTTATTACAGAGCAGGAAACTGAGCACTGAAGAACTAAGCTTACCTGACATATCTGCTGAAATAGCTGAGAAGATGGCCAGGTTTCATGGCATGAAAATGCCATTTAATAAGGAACCTAAGTGGCTTTTTGGAACAATGGAAAAGTAAGTTATACAATATTTTATGGGGGGAAAAAAGGTGACCTGTTATAATTTGATAAGCAGATCATTCTTCCTGAATGCCTGCGAACACAAGCTTTTGCTGTACCCAGAAACTATCACATGAAGGACTTCAGTTACCTTGAGGAACAGTAATGTTTTCTTCAGTAATTCTTCTTAGAGTTACTTTAGCTTGATTTTTAAGAGTTGCTTGATTTTAGTTTAAATGGTATCATAGTATGGGAAGAATAATATACTTGTTGTTACAAATCCTGTATTATTGTCTCTTTTTTTTAACAGGTATCTAAATCAAGTGCTGAGAATTAAATTTACCAGAGAATCCCAAACCAGAAAACTGAACATACTTCTCAGTTACAATCTCCCTCAGGAAATGAAAAATCTAAGGTAAGCTTATTTTGTCTGCCACTATCTTGTAATCTCCACAGTTTCTGGATGGATTTTTGTCTACTTGTTCAGACATGTTATACAGTATAACACTTTGTTTTACTTTGCAGGCCAGGGACTTTTGGTTCTGAGACCAACATGAGTCTCATACAATTATAAAATTCTATGGTGAAATTGCTGATCCGGCTTACTGATCATGAAGTCAAACTTCATTGTGCTGATATTTTGTTCCTGGTTAAGAAAATAGGCTGTTGCTGGGAGGGAATAGTGTTTCAAATTCCTACAACAAAATTACCTGGAAGTGGAACTTAACTTAGTGATTTGTTACTTAAAAGATGCTTTGTTGCTTTTTTCTAGAGCTATGCTTGAAGCTACTTCTTCACCAGTTGTATTTTGCCACAACGATTGTCAAGAGGGTAAGCAGCTAATATTTCAGTATTGCTCAGTGATGTACTGTTGAGCTTTTCTAGTTACTTGTTTGCTCTGAGAGGTGGTGAGAGCCACACTGTGGAGATACTGCCTGAAGCAGCAGCCTGTGTACTCTGGTGTGCTACAGTACCAAAGCAAAAAAGCATGGGCTCTGCAACCTGTCAGGCTTTTTGAGAACTTCTGTGTCATGACTGGGTTAAGCCAAGAATGTACTCATGCTCTGTTATTATAGGTCAGTTGATGATGGGAGCCTTATGTGTTTTCTGTTTAGACCATACCTTGCTTTGCTGCAATATGCATGATCAGAGTATGAAATACTTGATTAATTTTAAAAGAAAGATGCTGAGGAAGTGCAGTGAGTGGTGAAAATGGGGAGTAGGGTAGTTTCCAAGTTTTTAACTTGTACTGGTAAGAAACATTAGGAAAACCTTATCCACCTTTTATAATGTTCTCTGGGAGTCAGGGAACGAATAAAAATTTTCCTGAGCCAGTTACCGAAAAAGATAAGGAGGAAGCAAGGCTAGAAGGTATGTTGGGTATGCTGTATTTGTGTGCCCTGTCACCTCAACAGTAGGTCGGCTGAGCAGAGCTGGAAGGATGCTCTAGTGGGACTGTGTGCAGGGCTCTTTTGTTGTCAGTGGTTCCAGTTTTGTCAGCTAAGGCTGAGGAACTGCCCTATGTCTAGCCTGGAGAACAGACACATAAGGATAGGCAGCAGAAAGGGAAAAGGCCACTAACCTGAGGTGTCAGTAGTGGTGGAGTTTGAGGTCTCCTTGCTGATGTGGCAAGGTGCACCACTGGAGGAGTAAGAGCATAATAGGGCTGAGGCAAGCTGGGGAGCCTAAAGCTCCATCAGCCTGTAACTTTCAGGCTACTGAAAATCAATTTCTGTCCCAAGTGCTGTAGGATCAGTCCTAGTGCTATGCTGATACAAGAGATGTTTATAGAAATTTATAGATCTCAAACTGTGGAAAGAAACAACGCAGCAAGAACTGCTAAGGCTGACAGGGCTACCTGAGCCAGCTGCAAGCTAAACTGGGGAAAGAGGATCTTTGGAAGATCAAATCTGCCACTTCCTGTATGGAAAAAACTTTTCTTGCTTTCAGCTTTACAAGATAAAGCTATATATCTCAACTTCCAGGGTGTTGAACAGCCAGTGCAACTTGGCTTTTCCAGCTGGCAACTCAGCCCCACAGAGGCACTCAGTCTTCCCAGTGAGATTGGGAAGAGAATTGGATGGGTAAAAATGAGAACTCATGGGCTGAGATAAAGGCAGTTAACTAGGGAAAACAAAAGCTGCTCACATAACCAAAGTAAACAAAGAAATTAATTCACTGCTACCTACAGGCTGGTGTTCAGCCATCCTCAGGAGAGCAGGGCCCCATCACATACAACAGTGACTTGGGAAGACAAACACCATCACTCCAAACATCCCCTCTTCCTCCTTTCCACTCTATATAGTGAGCATATAGTATGGAATATTCCTTTGGTCATCTGTTCAGCTGCTATCTCCTCACAACTCTGCCTGCACCACCAGTCCCTTTTTGGGCTGGGGTGTGAAACAGAAAAGACCTTGACTCTACAAAAGCACTGCTCAGCAGTAACAAAAACATCCCTGTGTTATCAACACCACAAATCCAAACATAGCCCCATGCCAGCTGCTATGAAGAAAGGTAACTGCCCCTGCCAAAACCAGCATACCTATGATTCCTCTGTGCAGATATAAAGGATAACTGGGATTAGCTGAACAATGTCCCTTGAAATACACAGTGCTGCTTTTCTCTGATTTTCCTGCATTATTAAATATGCAGTACTATCTTAATTTTCAGGTAATATCTTACTTCTGGAAGGCAGAGAGACTTCAGAAAACCAAAAGCTGATGCTCATTGACTTTGAATACAGCAGCTATAACTACCGGTAAATGCTTTATTTTCTCTTCAGCACTCTTCAGAGTGTGTTCCTTTCTGCATGCTACAGGGAGGCCAAGTGCTGCACTACTGATTGTTTGTCTATTCTAGTGAATTGTGTTCTGTTCTGATAGTGGTGGTTATATTAGCAAATATAACTGATCAAAACAGGTCTGGTTCTGATGCTGTTGAGTTTAGGCACACAGCAGAGGCGAAGTTGTTTGGGCTCCTTGGTTGCTTAGACTAGAGGGCTTGTTTATGCACAAATGGCTTCTTACTTGCATGTCAAAATTTCTTTCTAGTGGGAAGCTGGGAGGAAGGGTAAATTTTTGTGTGCATTTGTATGTAGGGTAGCTTTGCTTTTGTGTTGTTTCCTTCTGTCCTTTCTAGTTGCTTTTTCATCTATGCAGATGAGAATACAGGTTTTTCACTCTTTTTTTACATGGTTATGCAACATGCTTGTTTTTTTTCCCTCAGCCATCTAGTTAAGTGTTTTTAAGGACAATCTAAGTGTGTATAGTCACTAGGATTAAACATCATCATAGCTGGAACATAATAAAACAAACTTCAATAATGTAAAAGTGGAGTATGTTGAAAACTTGGAATATGATGTCTTTACCTGCGATAATGCCAATATTAGAGATGCTTAACTTCATGCTGAGATGTAGTGCATACTCAATTATTTTTCCTGTCTCCATTGATATGAAGTTTGGTAGTAAAGTCTAGTATTTTCAGGTAGCTGGTGGCTTTCCTTCTTTCTGCCTCTCTTTACTAACTGTTATTATAGTAATTTGCAAAAAATTGTTTTCTGGTTACCAACTCTCTGCCTCCAGCAAAACTGCAGTAAATTCTAAGTAGCCTAGTGCTTTTAAACTTGATTTTGAGCTTGCTAAAAAACCCCAGATTACTAGTTTACAAATATTGAGGTACTTTGTCTTTATTTCTTTTTCAGAGGTTTTGACATTGGAAATCATTTCTGTGAATGGATGTATGATTACTCATATGAGAAGTACCCGTTCTTCAAAGCCAGTGTTCTTAAATATCCTTCAAAGAAACAACAGGTAGACACAAAAGATATAGTTAAATGCCAGTGTCCACAGTCTTCACATCTTAACTTTTTTTCAATTCTCTTTTGAGCTTACTGTGTTCCAAGATATTCCTCCATGACTTCCTTAAGTGTAATATTTTCTCTAATCCTGACTACCTTTGCTTTAATAATCTCAGTAACTTAACTATTCAGGATAGAATATTTTCTATATGCTGTGTAGCCATCCACCACAAAAAGTCCGGTAGTTTTAGTTTTTTCAAAAACTATGAAATTAGTTGGCAGTAGCAACAGTAGCTGCCTGTCCTAATGTTGTAACTTTTCTCATACTAGACTTCAAGCAATTGTTAGAAGCACCATTAATCTTAAAGCTAACTCCAACACTGTTGATGGTTGGAAAAAAGTAAATGCCAACTTATAACAAGGTCTGCCTAGGTTTAAAAGAAACAAATATATTGAGATGAAAAGTTGTAACTCAGTTTTTTACTTGCCTTCCAGCTTCATTTCCTCTCTAGTTACCTGTCTGCATTCCATGATGGCTTTGAAAATCTGAGCAATGAAGAGAAGTCCAAACTAGAAGAAGAAGTGTTGGTAGAAGTTAACAGGTAACTTGCATTGTACAACTGTATCTTCAGACTTCCACTGTGGCACCTATACTTGTATAGATCTCACTGGGTGGAGGAACTGGAGCCAAGAGATGGAAAGCTATTTATATGTGGTAAATAACAATCTGTCCATTGAAACATTAGATATGTGATATACACTAATAGTGGAGTAAGCAGAATGCTACTCAATGGGGAATTATTTTTGTTGTATCATAGTTGAAGAAAAGGTGTGGACATCCCAAACTAGGGAATACTGTTCTAAGAGAACATTGAAATACGGTGTTGTGATTTAGCTGGGTATTTATTTCAGTAACATAACCTTGTAATTTCAGATTTGCCCTTGCATCACACTTCTTCTGGGGTCTGTGGTCTATTATACAAGCAAAGATCTCATCCATTGAGTTTGGGTACCTGGTAAGTTCTTTTAATTGTAGTTTTACACAACTGAAAACAAATAAGCTAAATAACCTATGGTACATTATTGAAAAGGCAATGGAATGGCCTCTCACAGCAACTTGTATCTTCTAAGTGGAGTAAAGCTTTTAAAAATCCATTTGCTACCAGTTTGTGCTCTTTCCTTAAGAATAAAGAACATCTAAGAGTAAAGAATATCTAAGATCATAAAAACTTCAGAAGTTATTCCCATGGTTATGTAGAGTGTGTTACCTTGTGTCTGGCTATATTGCAGCATTATTCTGCAGTAAGTCATCCCAGGCTAGAGAGACCAACACGCAGTGAAAATTTCAAATTGAGTACTCGAAGTGCACATGTTGTCCCATGGTGATGTTCAGTGTGCAGCAATATCTGTGCCAGGTAGCAGCTTGTACTTGAGAAACTGATCAGTCTGGCTCTTGGTCTGTGCTCCGTGTACTGTAAAGTGATACACTGATAGACAGGTACATGGAATATCTTACTGGAAGTTTGCAGGAGCCAGCCTTTTCAGTGAAGACCTGGCCTTTTTAGTACCTGGTTTTTTCTGACGTTTTGGCAGCAGCTAATTTTGTTAGCATTGAAACAAAACTGGAGGAAATTTTAAGAAGCCAGAACACCTCTGGAGAGATTATCCTTCTGAATAGAGCTAATTAGTGCATTGAGATGATGGATTAGGAAAGTAACACAGTTAATGCCTTCATTGTTTCTCCATCCCAAAAAAGAAAACAGTTGTTTACTGTATTGAATACTGAATGTCCCTTATTTCTCCAGGAATATGCGTTATCCAGATTTGATGCCTACTTTGATCAGAAGAGAAAGCTGAAGGTGTGAATGTGGGAGGAGTGGCCTGTTGGTTACCGTACGAAGAGGGCAGCTGGACAGAACTTTCACTGTGCTTAGGCTACTGTATCTCTAATGAAGGTGTCACTGAATTCCAGTTCCCAGGAATGCAGGTGTACAGTACTGAGGACTATCAAAATTACTTGTTTACAGTTCCGTAAATAATTGGAATGAGATTGGGAGGCAAAAGTCAAATACGACCATGCAATATCTTTAAATCTTTTCAATCTAGGAGCTATTTTGTACTATGGGAGAAGTGTAAAATTGTCAATACCACATGCATCAGAGCAAACCACACGCTGTGGGTACATTTTTGGGGGGCGTTGGCATTCTGGTTTGTGTTGTAAGCGGAACAGCTGTAAAAGCTGATTTGTTGTAGACACTGCCTCTTTAAGGAGAAGGAAAAGCAAAGGAGACAACTGCTAACTGTGAAGTAGGCTTAAAAACTTACTGTGAGTTTAGGTTCACCATGCCCCAAGAACACTATCTTCAAAGCTGCTGATATCTTACACCACTTTAACCAGAAGCAACTAAACACATTGAAACAGTGTGCTTTAAAGTGTTAGCAACACACACGTGAATGTTTCTCTTAGGCTGGTGTGCCTCGGAAATGAAGTACGAATGAGCTTTGAACTGGACATTCTGAAGGAGTTTGTTTTGAACTGTTCGTTCCATGTCGTTCAAGAACATGCTTTAGCCCAGCCTGGTTCTCTTAAAATGCTGTGTCCTGCACAGGGGGTTCTGTGGGCTGGCAGCACTGGGAAGAGTGCCTTGAATTGCTCTAGCAGCTCCCCAGATAACTGGATTGGCATTGACAGTACTGGTAATTGAGGCTCATCTCTCTTTTTGTGTTGCTGCAGTATGTGGCTGTAATAAATAGTAGAGCCAAAGACTGTGGAGAACACTTCAGGAAATTGCTGTTCTGCCCATCCAGTTCTTATGTGGCTTGAGTGGTGCTTTTCTTGCACCTTCAATTCTCATCATGTTCCAGGAATCCAGTGAAGTGGAGCATCTTGTGGGGAACAATAACATGTATATTGAAACTTGAGTATAATCTGTGTACATGCCATCTAAAGATTTCTTTTGATTTTTGGGAGCTTGTTTATTTTGAATGTTACTTGTTTGTGCTTTCTAACACACTGTATTATAAACAAACTTCTAAGTTTACCCTTTTTGACTTGTATAGCAAATAATGCTTGAAGCAGCTGAAAAATGTGCAGCATTTCATGTACTGTATAGCAGAACTTGTAAAAGCTGTCATGTTACTCTTGTACAGAGAATCATTTTCCATACATTCAGTTATTAATACTTTATAATAAATATCAAGCACTTAAAACCACTGTTGTTGATATTGTTGAGTCTCTGTTCACAGCTGCAGGATAAAATAGATACCTTTTCTGGCCTTAATCTCTGTTGAATCCTTGCAAAGGCAGACTGAGATACAGGCTCAGTGCTCTGGGATATATCCTCTACGTAAATGTATCTTCAGCATTAATTGTATAATTGGTTTCTAACAGAAAGAAAGGTGTTTAAAGCAAGCAATGAAAAGCAGACTGGATGTCAGTTTCTAAGTCTACAGCTTTAGAGGTGGGAAGAGTTTTAGTTGAAGCACTTCACTCTATCTGCCCTGCTGACTACCCTCAAAGCAAACGTAAAAGGTACCAGCACACATTGAATTTTACTACAAACACTTCATGTGGTGTTCCAGTATAAACAGCCAGGTCATTTCTCTAGGCTGCTGAAGGCTTCATTTACAGTACTGTTGCACACAGCACCCAATGGAAGTGGCAGCATAGGGAAAGGGGTGGGAACAAACAGTTCAGTTAGCAGATAGTTGAAAACATTATTGATATGTTATAGGTGTCTGGAATCTTGGTAAGTATTCCAAGGGTAAATTCAAGTTCTTGAGAAAAACCCATGGATACTGACTCATCACTTCACATTGCTCAGAACCAAATAGGGAAGAGGACTTGGTCATAGCAGTGCTAACTAATAAAAACTGTGATTGGAGGTGATCCCCTTTTGAGGGAGTTGTGGTGCCTCTTAAATTCAGAGAGGAAACTCAAGTTCCCTGGTGAGATGCTTTGGGTAAGTCCCAGAACTGCAGTTGTACACCAGCACTTCTACTGTGATCTCTCAGGGTGAGGAAAGGCCTTGAAGGAAAGCAAGTGTGCTCTAGCATGTGCCTTGTGTAGTGTAAATGGGTTTTTTAAAGGATGAGATGCCCCTGAGTGTTGTATGGTACACTTAGTGGGGGCACAGGTAAGTCAACACTCACCTATGTCCCCACTCTCTGAGCAGAGGCAATGCTTGCAAAATACTTGCTGGTATTTTTTTCAGTCTTGCTTATTGATGGCAAGTTCCTTCTGTTTTCTTGGAGAACTCAGAGTAGACAAAGAAACTTGAGTAAAACCTTCTCTTACTCATAGTCACTGAATGTTAAAGCTGATTTATAGGCTAATAAAGCAGCTGTTTAAATGTGTTGGCACTTCTTAAGCCTTAGTATAAAGGTAGTTAAGTATTTCTTAGTTCTTTAACTTCAAAATGGTTATGGTCAAGCTGATTTGCTTTTCAGAAAGGCAGTTTAAAACTACTCATTGATCCTCCTTTCAGCTGATTTATAAAAACAATTTGTGCTTGACCTCTTGAAACTATTGGGTTTTATCTCCACTTTGTGAATTCTTGTCTCTGTAACTGCTATTAACTGGTGAAAATGTGACTTTTGGAATAAGTGTTAAAAGAAGAAAACATTTACTTTTAAAGGAAGCTATTGCTTGTCTAGCCAGACAGCTCATCTCAGGCACCATTTGGAGGTGATTCAGTAACTGGCCAGTTTAGTGTGTACCCCCATCACTTCTACAACCACTTAGTGTAAGACAAAAAATACAAATGTTCAAAGTGCCTCGCTACAGCTCATTAAGGATTTTCCCTGCACAGTCTTAGGGCCTTCTCTTTAACTGGAAAAGTACCTATTTCTGAGCTGAATTGGATACAATAGATTAGTAAATTAAACATCTTTGATAGGGGTGATGCTGCTAAATAGAATTGACACTATTTTTGGAATTGCCGCTCTCCACAGAATCGATTAGGGAAGGCATTTATTTCCAGCCCTTCCTCAGGGAACATACTCTGCAAAGAGGAACAGTGGCAAAAAGCAAAAGCAGCTTTTGCTCTCTGGGACTCTGGGCCTTTCCACCAACTGCAAAGGTACTTGCCACAGTGGGAAGAAGCTGAGATTTACCCGTATTTTGTTCTCTTACTCTTTGAGAACTGCTGTCTTTTCACTGCTAGGCTTCTTCACTTAAAGGTCAGAAGTTACTTTGGAAAATCCCTTTTCCCCAGTACTGAACATACTTCTGGGACAATGTCACCAGGATTGTTTTGTGTTTTTCTTCAGGGCAGTTTGGAGGAGTAAAGTGTTCTGAAAAACCTGGAAATGTTAACTCTACAAATCAACTCTCTTTCACTGAAAATTTGCTACTGTTTCAGTCTGAAAACTTGCTACTACCAGTAAGAATTTCTGCTTTTTCTTGCATATTGACTTGGCTGAGGTTGCACTGCAGCTTAAATAGAATCAGCTGTGTTTCACTCATCCAGGTGGATGTAATTATTTCTCCTCAGTGATTATAGTTATGGAAGCCCTCAAGGGCACTGAGGCTTGCAGCTGAGTTGTTCAGGGACCTAATATGTCCAGCAGTTTTATTAAACATGTTGATGGGAAGGCAGGAACCTGGCTTAATTCTGCAAGAGTCTCTAGGATTTGGAACTGAAGAATGAATCCTCTGATTTCCAATAGAAAATGAGAAAGGAAATTCATTCCCAGAATGAAGACAGATGACCGTCTTTAGCCCAAGTGCCAGCACCTCAGCTTTATATATTCTGCATTCCAGCTGCAGTGCTGTGAGTTCCTGAGGTTCAGCTGATGAGTGATGCTGTGTTAAATCACACTGAATCTGCTGGTGTCTCAAGACACCAGTTTTGTCTTGTCTGCAGACTACATCAGCAAGTCATCACAGCTTTTCCAGGTTGGTAAAATCCCAAGTCCAGCATTCCCTGCTGCTGTTTCTCCACCTCAGTTCAGCTATCCCACTTGATACAGCCAGCAGCTGCTGGGCAGCACAGCCTTGCATTCTTTCAGTGGCTTGCAGAAAAGCAGGTAGGAGAAGGATCTGTTTTCTGGGCCTTACCAAGACAATAAGGCTTTTGAGAATTCAAATTCTCCCTTGAAAGATCCTTGAGACAGCCTTGGACGAGTTTCTTCACCAGGCAGGGATAATTGTCCCTGATGCCAGCCTGGGTCTATGTGAAGCAGCAAATGGAGCACTTCTGTGGATATGGATAAATGGCCATAATGGCTCTAGACTGAAATAAAATACAGCATACTCTTACAGGCTCCTGGCAAGAAGCAAAAAGGAGCTTCTGTACTTGGTACCCAGGCAACCAAAGCTGATCACTAAAAAACAGGCTACTTGTTTTTTCCTAATGCAAGATTCACTTTTTATGGCTTTCATTTTCAAAGTATGCAGAGCTCCTATTACCTCAGCATTAAGCACTATTGTATTATAATGCACAAACAGGGCTATGTGTGTGTGTATATATATATATATATATATACATGACTTCTTACCAGTCTCATTAAATAGGGATTAGCTAATAAAGTCTGAATGCAGTCCAGTCTGCTTTGCGTGAATACACTGAGTCCTGCCTTTGGAGAAAACATCCTGACTCAAAAGCCACTTGAGATGTGGTATAGGCACAGGAGTGCTTGTCTGAGGAATGGTGCTAGAAAAGGCAGGAGAGCTAGCAGAGGGAAGGGGGTTTGTTACAGGTCACAGGCAGGCTCTGGCAGAGCCAGGAACAGCACACAGCACTTGAATTCCAGCCCAGCATGCTGGACTAAATATCTTCTCAGAAAGCCTTACAGATGCTGCCTCTGCTGCCAGTCCTAGGGAATGTTACTTTTATTCATTGTTTCCTTCTTATGAAAATAAAATATGCCTTGGGAATCAGCCATCCCTCCTAATTTTCAAAGCCCACAATTTTGAAGCTCTTTTAAAGTCAGGGCTGGCAATTGCTCTCTAAAGAGCTCTGACTTTGTGAGGGCATCCATGAGAAGGTCCCAGCTCCCACCAAGTGAGAAATACAGCAGAACCAAAAGGCACAGCCTTGAACAGAATTGAAGCGTTACCAGTTGCTTGTGTCCTGCCTCAAGACAGTGATCTTCTCCCCAGCAGTACACGCAGCCTTTGGCTGGGAAGAGGAAAAGCACTGCCTGCAATCATCTCAAACATTTGCTGACCTCTGCTCTGCTTTTTGCCATCTGGAAACTCTCAGGGTTTCCTCTCTGCATGTGCTTTTTTCTCCCTGCCGTTGCACTTCCTCCTACAGCCTGTGAGGCAGCTGCTCTGCTGTGTTTTTATTTAGATATGCGTATTGAAGGCAAAGGGCATTGCAGTTTCTGTGTTGAAAACCCAAATCTTCCATGCTGGATAATCCCTCCAAGCCCATGTCTGTTGCTTCTTGCATCTCACTGAAGAATAATATACTGGAAGTCAGCAGAGACTGTGGGCCTAGGAACCCATTGCAAATGTACAGAAGGAGAACAAGGAATGGAAAGGAGGAAAGAAGCCTGCTGTAATTACCCAACCCAAAGAACACTAAATAATACAATAATTTCCTCAGGAAGAGATTATAGAGGATTGTCTGTAATGTTTCAGGTCTGAAGGGTTTAAAAATACACCTTAGAATGAAAGTCTAATTAGAAGGCTACAGCTGCAAAGACAAACAGTTATTTCACAAATCCCTTATTAGAGTTGTTTGGAAAAATACTGGTTTGTCTTTAGAAATACGATGAATCGTTTTAAAATTTTTTTATCATGATTCATTTACATTGAATTATGTTTTGGATGAAGGCTCAAGACACAAACTTCAGGTTTTTGAAATTCTCTGAGGTTTTTTCACTCCAATCTGAAAGCGTGAGCAACCTAAAGTAAAATGGAAGCTTTTCCTAATGTCTTTGCTTATTTTCCTTTCTGACCTCTGCCAACTAGTTCTGGTTTTTTCCTATATTTTTGCTTGGTTGAAATATGCAGGCTTTTAAAAAAATATTTACATTAAAAGTATTGAGTAACTGACAGGTAGTGATGCTTCCTGAGGAGCAAGTGGATCTCATGGTTATGATCCCTTCTACTGTTCAATTTAATTAAAAGAAGACATAATAAGAATTGGTAAGCCATACTTAAGCAGAAGTTTCCATGGCTGAATGCTCCAGCTGTGTGACATGTGAAACCACAGTGTCACAATTTGTGTTCTCACTTCCCAAGAAAGTAAAGATGAGAAAAAAGAGGAAGAGATGGAAAAGAAAGACAAAACTGGAGAGGTTGTAAATAGCAGTTTTAAAATGCCCCTGTTGCACAAGTCACTGGTTCTCACTGGGCATCCTCAGGGCCTTGCTCTGCCAAGGCCTCTCCAGGGCACCGTGAGTTGATGCTCTGCAGCAGAGCAAGGTGACAACACAGAAGCATGGATCTTCCAGGGAAGGGGCTTCCCAATCTTCAGCTCATGCTGCTTCTGCTTCTGCTGGGCTGCTTCATGGCTTGCAGCCTCCCGGGCTGTGAGCTTGGCACTGTGCCAAGAGCTGCCAACAGAAAAGAGTGGCTTCAAATGAAACTCAGGATGCTGGCGTAGGGATGTCCAGCAAAGGTCCTCCAGGCAGGAATGCCCTGAGGAAGGGGATTCTCACTATCTTCAGACACCCAAACTAGGCCTCTTGCTTTCACTTGCTGCTCAATGGAAGAATGAAGCATCCAGAGCACCAACAAAACTGCAGTCTCCCACTGAAATATTTATATACTGCAAAGCATTTCTATGTCAGATATCAGATTCCCTGGTAATGTTTCACTTTTATCTTCACCTGTGGAAGAGACACAGGCTTTCAGAATTCAGCTGTAAATTAAGTCTCTGGATACAGCTTTTTCAGCTTGGACTCTTCCAGTACGGGTTTGCATCAGACACATTTTAGCACTCCTGCCTTTGGCGTAACAAGCAGGTTCACGCTACTTTGAGAACCTTATGTTCTTCTCCTGTCAAGTCTTGGACTCCTCATTTCAATTCTAAGTCATCACTGAACAGTGGACTAGAAATCTTGGCAGGGATCTGACCAAATCTGTAAGGTACTTACTTTCTGTTCTCACAGAATATTTTGCCCCAGGACCAACCTTACCTCCAGTACTTGTGCGTCACGGTTTGCTTCAGTGGTAGTGTAAGGCTGGCATCGTGCATCTACTGAACAAGCTTTGTTTTGGAAAGCTGCTGGTATTGCATCACTGCATGGGCTCAGGCAAAACTGGATGCTCTGTGAGTACAAGCTTGCTGACCTCTCAGAAGTGTAACCGGATGATGTGTTTGGCTCCAGAAACACGCCTAAAATTGCAAAGGCACTGAGCAGGAGATGTAGGAAATTGGGCTTCAAAAGCTCATCTCCACTGGGTCAAACTAGAGATGATCCTGTGGATCTTGGTATTCTGCCAGCTGAAGCAGCAGTAGGTGATGATTCTTAAAGAAGCTACTTTAAAGTGGTGTTCACTAGAGCTTAACCTAAGGGAGCAGGACTCAGGCTCCAGTGGAGTTCAGTGGAGCTTCAGATTTGGTTTATCCTCTTATAGCTGGAGTTCAGTGGGTCAATAGCTTATTTACACATTTTTGTTCCAGAAATTGCAACACAACTTTGCCTATCCTGACTCTGATCCTTCCCCATGGGAAGCTTTAGTCATAAGTTTCTCCTACAGTTCCCAGTGGCTTTCAGGTCACTGGGAGTGAAGTCACTGGTCTTCCCTGCATGCTCCCTGAAGAATGGGAGGCCCCCTAAACAGGACCAGACAGGCAGTTGATGTAAAGGCCAACTGCCCTTTGTGTAGAATTTCTAATCCTACAGAAGAATAATACAGAAGACGAGGATGTCACTCAGAAAGGGAAAGGTTATTTTAAAAGTGCTTTCTCCTTGAGCCCTAGCTAAAATACAGATTTCTTGGCTCAACCATTACCTGCCACCAATACAGAGCAGAAGACTGGTCACTGCCTTTGTCATCAATGCACCCATATTTTTATTACGTCAAGATTTCTGTGAACAGTGCAAGCACTGATGTGTTACTGAAAAGCTGTTCAGCTCTGTCTCCTCTTTCTAGAGAAAGGTTATATGAATGCTGCATTAAGGTATAGGGAAAGGACTGCACAAGCCCTGTAAATATATGACGAAAGAACATTTTTGGCCTAGTAACCCAAATCTGTTTTCCCTTCAGCTCCCATGTGCCTTGCAATGGCTGCAGACTTTGCTTTTTCTTTTTCTGTGCCAATTTCCCCCTCCAGTTGCTGGAAACGCTGGGAACTTTCACTTGATGGCACCAGTTTGTTTACAGAGCGGGCTTGACATGTCCTATGTACACACAGACATTAAAAGAAACCAACCCTCTCTTTCCAGGCCATTTGGTACCTGGATGACCTTTTCAGCAACTGATTTTGGCTTCAGTATTTGAAAGCAAATACTCTGTGGGGCAAGCGTGACCAACTGGAGTCAGAGCTTTTGTGGGGCAGCTGATAAAGATGCTGGGCTGACAAAGGGAGGCAGGCAGCTTCCTTGCAAGGCAAACCACCAGCATGACTTCTGTGCCTCCAGCTCTCACTGGCACCCCTGTCCTCAGCCTTAAGAAAATCAAAGCAAACTCTGCCTTCCAAGGTCACACCTTGGGTTTAATTTGTTTCACACAGTGCAGCTTCCCTGCACTTGCACAAGGCTATCAGAATGTATGATTACATCACAAAACAGAAAAAAACCAAACGCACCAACACATTAGCCTGGGGATGCCTTAATTAAAAACTTTGTAAGTTTTTGTGAGCCTAGTGGCTCTGTTTTGGGTTGATCTGAACTCTCCCTCCTGCATGCTAGAGGGCAAATCTGAAACCCACTGAACTTGAGAACAGCTCAGCAATGTCTGAATGCTTTTGATTAAAATGGGATAAGAGGAATCCAGGGGAGAGGTCTCTCTTTAAGCTGTAAAGAGACCAAACTAAAGTCCTCTTGGGATATATATTAGGAGTTCAGTCCTGTGCTTGCTGCAGACCAGTAACTAGGGGGGAACATCTTCCATCGATGTAAGCAAGCAATAATGCACCATGGGCTGTGAGTGATCCCTGCTCAGTGCCCTCCCAGGCACTGGAGCTGCGATGTTTCCTGATGGCCCTTAACGAGGTCTCTATCTAAATCCCTGCTCTTTAAGCTGCAGGGAAATTGTGCAGTTTATGGTTAATGATTAAGATGTTCTTCTGGGATCCGTGACTCTGCTTGGAGGCACCGGTTTGTTCATTAACACGTTTAAAAACACATGTCAAGGACATTCCCAGAAGGCACACGTTTAGGGTAGTTTTGACCCAAAACCACAAGTCTCTATTTCTGTTAGGGAAGGAATTGTTTCACTTCCAGTGAGTGAGAATAGCAAGTTTTCAGGCTGCATGTTGAGGGTATTTTCTCAAATTCCCACAATGAATCACTTAGGAAAACAGCTCAGTTCAACACAGGGCTATGGAAGAGGTGAGGATGGTGAGAGGGACATCTCCAAAATATCAGGCCTGAACACTCCTCAGTCCCCAGGCAGAAAGCCTTTCAAAAAAGGCACAAAGGTACCATTTCCCTATTAAACAACCTGGAAACTAGGATGATAGGACCTAATCTTAAGTAAACAAAGAGATACTGTTGCATGAATTGGGCAACAGTTTGGGGCACCAGCACCGTAGTTATTTCTAAAAACTTCTGTTTCTAAACCCTGTGTGTACACAGGGCATGCTGCAGTCTGCATCACCTGAATTTATTTCAGGACTCCTCTTATTTATAGTTTTCAGTGCTCATTGAAATGTGAGCATTTCCAACTGCTAGTCTTGCTTTACTAAAATTTAAAAAAAAACCTGTTCAATTGCTGCCCTTGAAAATATGGGTGCAAAAAACATTTGCAGGCTTCTTTTGAGTGAGAGTAAGGAAAACTCAACATATAGCCAGATGCCCAAACATGCCACTCTGGTGAGGCTTGAGTTTTCCAGGATGTACTCAAATTTAATGAGAAATTAAGTGCCCTGATGATGTTAGATGTGGCCTTTAACTAGTGCTAGAGCACCAAAAAACTCTCAACAGACTTCATATTTTTGTCTCACCCTTGCCCAGCTCTCTTTGAATGGCAAAACTTCCCTGCAGGAGCAGAGCTGGCTCCAGGAGAGGGCAACAGAAGGGTTTGTCCCCAAAGCTCTTTGGGTCACGGTCTGAGTGAACCGGATTTTTTATCTCTCTTCAAAGAACAACAGTCAAGTCAGTGCTAGACTGGATCCCTGGCACACGAAGAAGATCTCTACCTGCAGTCTCATCTGGCCTGCCATAGCATTTCCTCCTTTTGCTTACATTGCTTCTTCCTCTCCCCGCCTCAGCCCCCACACATGTTTTTTCTAGTGTAGTTCTTCCTGCCACGTTGTTATCCACACTGGGACCACAGCAAGACACTGCCTGAGCCGGAAGCTGGATGGTGTGGGCATTCTGTTCAGAATTCCTTCCTTTTGGTCAGAGGACATGTTGCACCTGCTGTCCAAGCTCCATTGTGCTCACTGCAGCCAGGCAGTGCCAGCAGGGGTGTCTGGAGGGGTGGGTGCAGCGCCTCCCCTGCATTGACAGGAAGAGAAAGCTGCCAGGAGTGAGAGGGATATTTGTGTCTGCTGGGGCAGAAAGCCAGGCCCAGCTCACTGGGGATGTTCACAGTGGGGCACCAGTGTGTCCTCAGCAAGGAAAAGCTGAGCCTCGGCTTTCCTCAGCTTTGACACGGGCAGGTGGGCAGGGAGACAGGACTACAGACTAAGCAATGTGGGCCAAACACACTGCCTTCGATCCCTGTGCTAAATCCTAGAGGCATAAGGAACTCAGACTTCTTTCTCCAACCTTTTATCCCCCTGCCATTTTCCCAACCTCCTGGGTTTTTAAAAAAACCACTCATTTTAACCCAGGATTGGAAATGTTATGCTACTACCAGGTAGCACCTTTCATCTTCTTTCTGACCCAGCCACAGGGTGGTTGGATAAAATGATTTCTTAGCAGGATCTTTGGTGAGAAATGGTTTGTAGGGAGATCAGCTGCACTCCCACATGGAATAAAGTCTCTGCCTGCAGCTAATGAGAAATACCAGGGCTTCACAGGTTTAAATTCTCTTCCTTCTTTTTAACGAGCTTTCTAGGTGAGTTCAATCAATGTGCCCTTATATCTAGCATGAAATAATACTCACCTCCCTCCCAGCTAGTTTGTGGAAAAGGTAAATCAGTCATGAAGCCTCTCAGCTTCAGTGAAGAGAGCCTTGGAAAAGGAGATAAGTGCTGTGTGGGGAAGCAGATGCTTATCTAGAGCCAAGCAGACCTTGGAGGCTGCCAGGTCAGGCTGCTGCTCTGTTCTCCAGGGGAACCGACTGCTCCTCCTTTAAAAGGTTGTTGTCTTGGTGATGCTGCCGTAGGCCCTGGAAGAGCTGACACAGTGACACAAACATGACACCTGGGCCCCTGCCAGCTCCCTGCAGTTTGTTTTTTTAAACACATATTTGCATTTTGTTTCTGTGGGGTAAATACAGGGGAAAGGAAGCACAAATTCTGACTGCTGGCTGTCAGTACTACCCCCTGCTTTGCTTGCCTGGGTGGGGCCATGGGTGCCACCACCTGATGGCACTGGGTGAGGACATATGGCAGTGCTGTGACATCACATGAGGAAGCAGACACAGAGCTGTCCCAAGCACACACTACTTCTGTCCTGGCAAGAACAGAAAGACTCTTAAAACACACAGAGAAGCTCCCAGAGGGATCATATCTCCATGCAGAGTGTGTGACTGGTGTATGGGGAGACACAGCTGCATGGGGGCAGGCACAGCTAGGGGTGCTTCCTGACTCTCTGTTTGTGACCTCTCACTGCATGTGATGGTTCACCCTTGTCTGGGACTCCAGTTTGAGTGGGAGGTGTTGCCCAGCATCAGGTCCTTTGTGTCAAAGGCAAAGTTTGGTATTTCTAGAGGAATAGGGTACTGAATTCACAGGAAATATTTCTGAAGGAATATTGGTGCAGCTGGGAACAGTTGGCAGGGACAGCATCTTCTGTCCAAGGTCATCAGGAACACTCCTGATGAGGGATTGTTCTTATCAGGACTGCTTTGGCTAGGTCGGATTAGGAACAATCACATGCTTGTTATTTCCAGAGAAGATGCATCACTGGTTTTCCCAGCAGCAGCCACAAGCACACAGGGATGGTGAGGGAAGGCTGGGGACAGGCAAGTGGGCTGTTTCACCCTACCAGTAAACACCACTGTACCATCACTGTCATGATGCTCATCCAGGAGGGTTAGAATCATCCTGGATTTGATTTTGCAAGTCAACAGCAAGGGAGAAACAGCCTCCAGATCTGGTTTGGTTCTCAGGGGGTTTCACCCGCTCCTGAAGTTTCCCACCCCTGCCAGGGAGGATAGCTGAGGGTACACAGGTAGGTAAGCAGGGCAAGTCTCAGCATTTCAGATTCCTTCCCATGACAGCTCATCACAAACTGGTACTTTGAAAGATCCCCATTCCCCACTCTAGAAGCTGCCACTGTCCCCAAGGACAGCTGCATAGGCCAGGAGGAGGGCACAGGGCAGGGAGCTGCCAACCTGGCTGCTGCAGATGGGAGAGGGAAGACTCACATTTGACAGAGATTTTGGGTGGCTTTTGTTTCCCCAAAGGGCCCGTGTGGGGCATGAGAAGCACAGTTGGGAATGATTTTAGGGTCATGGTGGGAGGGCTGCCAAAGGCCCGGCAGTACAGAGAGTATGGGAATGGTGGGGGAGATGCCTGGGTTTGATGCATACCTCATGATCTGGGCAGCTCCCTTTTGTCTCCTTCCTTTCAGCTGAGGAGACACGTCTGGAGAGCAGGACCTGCACTGCACAATGACTGGGCTGGCAGGGATGGGGAGAGCCAGGGCTCCACTCCCTCCCCTGCCATGGAAAGCAGGTGCTTAGACATGAGGAGGGAGGGAAGGGTGGATATGGGAGGTTTGCCAGGCACCAAAGCAGCTGGAAGATCCTGGGGAGGAGACATGTGGCACGTGTAGGCAGATTAACAAACTGAGCTGATCAAAGGCTGCTCAATCCTGCATCCATGTGCCCGGGCTGGCTGCCAGCACCTCTGAAATGATTTTTCCTGGGCAGCAGCTGAAGAAAGGTGCTGCTCAATGCAGCAAATCCATAATAATTTTGTTTCTACCAGCCAAGCCTTGTCTGAAGACTCTCCTGGCTGGGACCAAGTCTTGGATGCCAGAGCACTCAAAGTGTTCAGTGACATATCCTGGCTACCTTCAGAGTCCCCTGAATGGCAGCATAGCACAAGACACTGTGGCTTAGGGGATTTGTAACTAAATGCTGAGCTGGTTTGACCCCAAAATTTGCCTCCAGAGATGAATCTCAGACTTGCCATAGTCTGAGGAGATCTAACAAAAGAGTGTAAAACAAAAGGGACCTAAGAATTTTGGTGTTCAGGTGTGCTTGAACTAGACAGGTTGCTACAAGTCCACTTACATAGTGTTTTGCCAGGGTTACATAAACACTAAATAAAGAAGGTCCCTTCAGGCCTGTTTTTTAAGAGAAAAGCAAAGTGTGTGACACTTATGTCCCTCAGGCAATTACAGGAGCTCAAAGTGAGAAATCTCCCTTCTTCAGCCCCTCCCTCCCAGCCATTTGTAGAGGAGAGCTTGTCTTCATTGCAATAAATAAAGTCTGTGGAGAGAAACCCTTCCCATGCTGGGGGCTTCTGCTGGTCCCAGGCTGAACTTGCACTGCACCCTCGGGCCGGATCCACAGCTCCAGCTGTGCATTGAGCTCATGTAAATCTGCTGGTACCAGCATGACAGCCTGGTACTACAAAGTCAAGCTTGGAGAAGGAAGCACAAAACCTGGGAAACACAAGGAATAATCCCAGGTAATTAAGGTCTCTTACTAAACCACCCAGACCAAAGAGAAAAGCCTTCATGTCTCTATTCTGTGCTGCTTTCAGATGGTTCCCAGTCCCTGTGTGTTTCCTGAGACTCTCCAGTGTATCACCAAAACTTTTTTTGCTACTTCAGTAAGACATTCTGCTTTATAATCCCAAGAACATCGTTGCCTGTAGTTACTACAGGTAGGCAGGAGAAGCTGTGTAAGGATTAGAGCCTGCAGTTCACTGTCAGAGCTATCCAGGTGTCCCCAAACCAGTCGAACATGGCCAACAGCCAGGACGGGCAATTGCACAGGAATGAACCTCCAATTCATGTTAATAGCTCCAAACCTAAAATTGCCAGAGGCTAATAATGGAAGCTTTGAGACTTTGAGCAGTAAAATTATCTTAATAGATTAACTGTATAAACACGCTGACTCACTGTATTGAGGATGGAATAACAGTCTCCTGAGCAGTGTGTTCACCTGTGAGCCAGAAGCTGGCTTCTTCTCCACACCTTTGCCTTGAGATAAGGAAATCTGCATGAATAAGAAAGGAAAGTTATGGCTCTGTGGTTTGGTAGTATTTTGCTCCAGTGATATTTTCCAGGTAGGTTTTACAGAGCTATTTCCCCAGCTGTTAGTACTTCTGCCCAAATTTAAGTATCGTTTAACAGACACACAATAATATATATTTATATAGAAGCACTATGTATTTAGTTATAAGCCCCTTTTTTCTTCCTCAGTTCAGCATCTGGAATCATACCTGTCATCCACTCATGCTCATGTGAAGGCAGCAGCACACCAGACGTGATGAACTTCAAGTGAAATCTAATATATTGTGTTTGGGAGAGAAAAACCGTCCACCGTAGAAGACCTGAGCAAGTGGTTGTCTGGGGGTGATTTATGATGACAATTTATGCCATGATCCTCCGTTTGTGCCCCAAAATCGCTGTCGTATCTTTTAAGGTGTGAGGCGGGCGGAGGGGTGCCTTGGGCTCTTTGGCGAGCTTTTTTCTAAGCCTCACACCCCAAAGACAGTCTGCTTGTGCCTGGCTAGCTTGGTTTTGTTGGTTTTTAAAAAACTTTTTAAGAAGTTTTTCCCTTCCGTGGCCTTGCAGAAGCTGCAGCAGTAACCCTTCAGCTCTCTTTGAGGTGACCTGGACAGCTGGTTAGTCCGAGGTCCGACAGAAACGGGACCTGCGGGAGAGGGGCCGCTCCGTTCCGGCCCCACGCCTCCGGAAGCCGAGCCGGGGAGAGAAAGGACATCAAGAAGCTCCATGCCAGCTGCTTCCTCTGCTGTGGAGAGGAGATCGACGCCAGAGACTCTCCAGGTTTTCATCTGTTGCCCGAACTGCTGCGTGGAGCTCCTGTTCGTTTGGGGGTTTTCCCCTGAGGGAAACGCCGGCGCCATCCTGTACCGCGCGTTACATCGTGAGCGAGTGTTTTCCCTGGCATTCTGGGGTTTTGTTCCGGAGTGTGTGTGGGATAAGATCTGATAGTTTAATATCTGACATTTATTTACTTTTTTCCCCCTGGCTTTTGGGCATTCTGATTGTTAATAAACTGTTGGAGGGGTTTTTTTTTCCCCACTTTCATCCATTACTATTCATTTCCTATTGGTGGAAAGGGATTGTTGGAACCTTTTAGAGAGAGGGCTCATTTCAGAGTGTCTTCTCTTAAACTTATCTCTAAACTGAGACAGTGGTACATCCTCAAAGAGGCCAGAGAAAGCCTCTGCCCCAGAGTGGCAGTCGTGGTGACAGGCATCAAAGAGCGCTGCTGTGTGTGGACAGCTTTGGAGATTGGAGCCTGGAAGGGCTGAAAATGGGCATGGATGAAAGGAGGAACACCCCAAAGGCAACCAAATTATGTTTGGCCTCTGCCGAAGGGGCAGACGGAGGATGACAAAATGAGTTCTTGCTTTCAGTTTTCTCCTTGCGGCTCTCAAATCCTGTTTCCCTGGAGAGCTTCCATCGCCCAGAAGCCAGCCTCCTGCAAGCAGCCCTGAGCTGTCCCCCACTGCCATGGCCCTGCCTGGGCTTTGCACCTTGCAGAGCTGGACGCTGGGCTCTGGGAATGCCCCATCCTAGCTCGCACACCCCCTCCAGCCTGCAGGGCATCACAGCCTTCCTCCGCTCTTCCTCCTGCAAGTTTCCTTCTTCCTGCCTGCACAGGAGCCGGGAGCCAGGCCTGTGCTGCCACCCAAAGACATTCTGTAGGGCAAGCAAACACGAGAGGAACTGTGCAAAGATGAGGATGGATGCAGGGTCACCCATTTCAATCAGGACCTCTCCCTTGTTCCCCTTTTCTACTGGCCTCATTTCAATTGCTTTCCACACCAACATAAGCCTCTGTGACCTTACTCTTTTATTTTTGTGATACTCTGTGCAAATCCCATCCACGCATTTAACAGATTTCTTGGGAGGTGAAACCTTCTATGTCTTGTGACTAGGGCATGGTGGCAGGATTTTAAGCAGTGCCACTAAGAGAAAATGCAAAACAAAGGAAGACTGGCATTCCAACCCACACCTGCCTGCAGGCAAGTCAGAGGATGGTTCTTTTATGAGGGAATCTGCCACTTTGAAAGCCTGGGAAATCAGTCACAAGACAGGCTGGGAGTATTGGAAATTATAAATAGATCTCTCTTATCCCATCTTGACACTGAGACAGGTGAAAGGAAATTTTAATCTGTGAAAATCTATTTTTCTTTAATTTATTTTCCCCTATGACATACAATGAGCATGCCCCAGAAATTCCCAAAGGCAAAAATACATCAAGATTCAGAGAAAGACTAAATAGATATGGACAGCAAGAATATCAGGATTCATTAGAATTAATGGCAGTAAAAATGTCATTAGGTATATTAAACTCCCTGCTTCAGGGTGCAGAAAACACTTGAGCCATTAGATCCAGCTGAAGGCTAGGGAGGCAGATCCAGCTTCAGCCCTCCCTGAGGATGCATCACAGGTTCCTGCAGCAGCAGGATGATGTGAGATAGGCAGATGTCCAGTGTGTCTCACAGCAGTGTTCCCTTGGACATGGAGACAGGGCAGGGCCCCACAGCCACGGCCACTTTGGTGCTGCCAGGTTCTTGTCCTGCCAGTGCAGGGGGTTGGGTGCTGGGAACAGCTTCCTTCCCTGGAGAAATTGCTTCTGCATGGAAGTCAGAGATAGGATATGAGCCTTGTGCCTGTAGCACAGAAGAGGTGCCCGTGCTCAGTTTGGGGATGACTGTACTGCCATGAAAAGCCTCTGTCTGGTATCTCAGAGTAGAGAGGTGGAGGATATATTCCTGTTACCAACCTGTTCTGTACAAGCACAGAAGGGCTTGCACCAAGACAATTTCACTTCAAAATCCCCAAGTCTCTGTTCTCACTCTTTCTGTAACAAATTTGGAAGTCCTAATAAGCCAAGCTGGGCAGACTACTAGGAAAAAAAATGGTGATGGATGTCTGAGGTGCTGGAGAGGATCTCAATACAAACTCAAGCTCCCAGCTACATTTCTTGTTTGAGATTAGACAAATCAATCAATCTTTTAGTGTCTTTTTATATTCTAATTGTGCATCCAGATGGTACATAGCTGAACTCATTCAAGGGATGCTGCCTGCCTTTAGGGCCTGTGTTTGTGTATTTCTGTTCATAATCAGGGCTTTTGGGGAAGTCAGGATTGGACTCTTATGTTAGCAAAGGGGCCCATGTCAAGAAGGGAAATTCAGGTGCTTTCTTTCAGTGGTATCACCCTAAAAACCTCTTCTGCTATGGTTCCAGCTGGCTAATGACCCAGTGCTCTTGAACATCAAGCAGCATTAAATCACCCTGTCCCCTTTCTCACACTGCCTTGACAGGCTGTGTGGAGGCCGTGACCCCTCTGACCTTGCTGAGTCCTGCCCTTCCTCTATGCAAGGTTTGCCAGGGCTGTGTGGAGAGCTGGGAATGCTGGAATCCCCTTGCACAGGGGCACGTCCTCTGCCAGCTGCCCACACTTGCTCCATGGTGACCTGGGGCTGTCACTGCACGTGCTCACACATGGTTTCAGCCCTCAGTCCCCTCTTTGTGTTTCCCCTCCACAGCTGTTTCTTCAGCATGCAGCCATTTCCCACATCCAGTCCAAGCTCCCTGGGTTTCTGCTTGCTATCCCAGGAAAACTTAGTGGCCAAATCAAAGGGGCTTTGAAATAATGTGCAACTGAACACTTGTCAAGGAACATGATATCTGTAGGAACAAGTGGGAACTGCCAGTCAGGTTCAGAGCCTCAAGCCATCTAGTCCAGCAGTGCTTTTAGGAGCAGCAATTGCTGGCTTCTCCTGCAAGGAGCAAACATGCCTACGACCAGACAAGGATAGCTGGTTACACCCCTAGCTAACACCTGGAGAACTGTTTGACTGAGCTTGCACCAGCTCTGCAGTACTTGCTTGTCTTAATCCTGCTGGTGATGTGACTCCAGATTTCTGGGTGACCCCCTTCCCTCTACCTCCAGCTGAGCTCCTAAGCACCAAGGCATAGTGTGGAAAGGGATTCAAAGTACAAAGCTTTCAGTTTCATTCACTTTCTTACTGCCAGCCCATGGTTGTGCAGGGAATAGTTGATTGAAAAATGAAACACAGATTTTAGGGAGATCAGTTCCCCCCCACTACATCAATAATGCAGAGCCCAAAAACAAAATGCCCAAGAAATTGGTGGGGCACCTGTTTGAAAGATAAAGAGTTTTGGGGGTTCTGGGCTTTCTAACCCCTGTGATTGCTGATGGCAATTTTGGGGTCATTCATGTTGCAAAGGGCCAGCCTCTCATCTGGCTGTACCATGAGGCCTGGTGACTGCCTCACTCTGTCCCTCAGAGGGATAAGAGAAGGAGTCATCTCCAGAAGCCACTACACATTTCTTCTCTGAGCAAGGCACCCTTCTCCATGGCTACAGAACTCACACCCTGTCTCACTTCCCACTTCAGGGTGCTTTTCTCTATCTTAGCATCCTGCAGGGAGCAGAGTGATCCCAAAGATTGGTGTGCTGCAGTTCTTCACCACCCATTTTTGCCCTCCTGGACCATACACGAATCTGGGGATGTGGGATGAGGCCTGCCTCCACAGCGGGATCCAGATGGGAAGGAAGGCAGGAAGGAAGGGCTGGTTCTGGTAGCTGCAACCCTCTAATAACTCTAACTCCTGAATTCATGCTGCAGAGGTCCTTGGTCCTGTTGAAGGAGGAGATGGAGCAGGAGCATGGCTTGTTCAGCTCAGTTTGTAACAACTTCACCTAAGGAAAATGAAGACAAGAGGAAAAGAGAGGTATGGATCTTTTATAGTCTGGTCATATTCAACTTCTCTCCTGTTTCTACAGTGGTAGTAGGAAAAGGTATGTTTAAACCTGGTGCCTTTGCAGTAGAGCCAGGGGGGCCAGAAGGGGTTGTGTGGTACAGCCAGGTTCCCTGGCATGATATGAGCATCCAGTCCTGGTTCAGGCAGTGGGAAGAAGAAGCTGGAAAGGGCATGGCCTTGCTCAGGAGCTGTGTGTTAGCTCAGGCTGGACAGTGAATGAAAGGTACAGCCCAGCCTGTGCTGCAAGAGAGCAAACAGGCTACTTCCCTCAGCCCTGACTATGCAGGACAGGCTCTTTCAGATTTTAATCCCTCTCTTGCCATGCTTTTCTGTCTGCCCTTGTCTCTTAATCAGAGAGGAGCAGCTGCAAGCCTCTAATAGCCTCTAATAGTTTGTTCTAAGCAGCTGTTGGTGGTATTTTGGTGCTGCCTCCTCTCTCCTGTTGCTGAGCTGGCTATTTCCCCACTGCAGAGCTGCCTGCCTGGGCTTTCTCCTCCCCAGTGAGCCATGGCCAGCTGCAGGAAGGTCACTGGGAACTTGAGGAATTAATTTTACTGGAAACCACATCCAGTAACCAAGACATGGGCTGGAGTGGGAGAAGAAATTGGATCTGTTTGGTCACAGATGAAGAAAAAAGTGTGGGAAAGGTTTGCAATTGCTTTTTTCAATATAAAAAAAATATGAGAGATGGATAAAGGAATATAAAATATATAAAAAATATAAGAGATGGATAAAGGAGAAGAAAGTAAATTAAAACTATTGATCAGGTGAGGTGAAAGATTTAGCAACAGTTTCCCTAGGAACTCATCTGCAAGTGTTTTCACTTTTCTTAGTCTGGTATTTCAAAAGCTCTGAAGCTCCCCTTAATGCACCATGAAACAAACCAAGGTCCCTGTCCCACACTGTGATACCTCTCCACCATGTTTTGCTTGTATCTCATCTCCCCCAGTTCCTTGTTGTGCATCTCTGTGACTGATCTCTTCCAGTGTGTGCCCTGGTGCAGATATTGAAGGAGCTTCTGTTGGAGTGAAACCCAAGATTTTCTGTTACTCAGCTATAAATGGAAGTGCAATGTTGCATGTAAAATATCCTATGTTTTGCTCCACTCTGTTCTAGGTTATTCTATTATACTTTGCAACTCTAGTATTTTTGGACTCTGTTGCACATGTGGTGCACACCTGGGAACAGCTTCTGCTGGAGTGAAAGAGGAATATTTTCTATTACTATGATATAAATGGAATGTGGGGAGGTTATGAGGGAAAGAGCAGGATTATGTTTGAGGGAAAGGATTTGATATTATTGGGATGGAAATGGAAGTGAAATGTTGTGTGGAAAATATATTGTGTTGGGTTCACACAATACATTTTGAGAATGAATTCCAAAAAAGACCTGCCATTTGGCTGTGTGCCAAATAAGATGGGAATTTTTGGGTTGTGCTAAGGCAGTTTATTAAAGCAAAAAAAAAGGGAAACAAAAGATTTCTTGTACATAAGCAAAGGGAAACATTAATCTCTAATTCCCATCAGTGAGGATGATCTGGAAGGCAAACACTGTAGAATAACAAATGTCCCCATTCCTTCTCCCTCCCTTAGCTTTTATATCTGAGCTGATGTCATATAGCATAGAATATCTCTTTGGATGTGTCCCCTCCCAGGCCATTCATGGGGGAGAAAGAATGTCACAGGGACAGTGCTGCTAAGCAGTGGCCAAAATGCAGGTGTGTTATCAACACTCCTAGCTTCCATATCCTCTTTCATTTTCTGGTAACTCATATCGTGGTGCTTCTCAGGCACAAGTCACCTTCTCAGGCACTGTTCCAAAATCTCTGCCTTTTGGACAGTTCATAATCTCTTCTAGGATTCTTAGGAAATAGGGTTTTCCCATTCAGGCTCATTGTGTAATCAATGCTACCCACTTACTCCATCTAGCGCTGGTTATGAGATGTGCTGAGGGGATTTTTCCTTGGAACATCAAGTGCAGGACAGGCAACTGTGGTGCCAGAAGGAGATGCCTCTGTCCCAGCACTCCTGAGGTGGCTTGAACTCCCTCACAGGCTGCTAATTTCCCTTCTTCAGTGGGAGTATAGTGGGCTTCTGGTCCTCTATAACTCCAGCTCCAAAACCCTAATGGTTGATCTTGGTTTTCTCCTGAGGTCCTTTGTCAGAAGCTACCCAGCTGCAGTGTAGGGTATATTTTGCACATCTCCATCTCTGCAGCATACACTCTCATTCCAAACAAACTCATTAACTGTTGTTCATCAAAGAGAAATCACTCAGCAAGGCAGGAGCCAGTATTGGTGAAGCCAGGTCAGAACAGGACATACATGGGGAAGGAACAAGGTGGACAGGCTGCTGCTTCATTAGCTCCAGCAAAACTGTGGAGGGCTGATGTTTTGGGTGACTGCTTGGAAATTCCAGCTGTTGGAGTCACAATGAGAGCTGCTGCCTTCCAGGTCCCGGGAGAGGCCCAGCAGGCACCAGGCAGGACATGAAGGAAAAGGCTGAGCTCTTGAGGGACTTGCAGGAGAGTATTTGTAACCCCTTGCTGGACTTGGTGACACCAATCCATATTGACTTGTGAAGTCCTTCCAGCACTGCAAACCCTTCATGAGTACAGCATAAATGAATGGGCAAGAGTATGTGCTTTCCACCTACTTTTGTTATGGCAGTTGTTTTAAATCTACTTTCTCTACACAAAGCAGTAGGGTTTGTGTGTTTTTTTTTTTTGACAAACATATCCTGTAGCAGCTTGATGCCAGCAGTGCATACTCCTTAATCTTTGCACACACTTCTGGAGCTGGATCCTAGTCTCAGATGTGCCAAAGCCATTCCGTACCCTTTCAGTTCTGTCAGGCCTAAAATCCAGGAACCTAGAAAGGCTTGAAACACTTAGCACCATGAGCCATCTGAAAAGCAGGAGTGGTTCTCTCTTTCAGAAGGTGGTGCTAAATTACATGGAAATTACAGGGCCAAGAACTCTGGAGGGAGGTGAGAGGATGTAGAATACCATCTTCCAGAGCTTTCCTTCCTTCCTCATCTGGTTTTTACTCCTTATCCCACCCAGGCTTTGATGAACTTCCCTGAGAAGTCTCAGCTCAATCCCATTTTCCACCCTTGGAAGCTCTGCTTACTTTCTCTCAAGTGATCCAAATCCAGCCTGATTTCCTCCCCAGAGCATTCATTAGGTGACTCTAACCCACGTCGGTGGGATTACAGCTATCTTTGATCCTGCTGTAGTTAGGAGACAGAGCTGCATACCGTGTAGTGTGTCTAATTTAGATTTGCTTTGCATCCTGTGGCACAGAGCAGGGAATGGATCCCCTGGGAGCCTGATGTGTAGAAAGCAACAAGTCCCCACTGGAGTCTGGGAGAAACAAAACAGTCTTCTTTTCCCTCTTTGTGGGAAGTGCCATGAAGGAAACTCTTTGGTGTTTTATATTTTGATTATCTCTGAGTGCAGCCTTGGTTTGCAGTTACGGCATGCAAGAGATGAGCTGACACCTCTTAACTTGGATACAAGGAGCTGGTTCAGCTGAGCTGCACCAGAAGTCATGGAGGCAGGCAGCACTTCCCAGACAGTCCCAATATGGCCTGCAGAGCACTTCTGTACCCAGGAGCAAAGAGGTGCTTTAATCATCTGCCAGAGCAGCAGAGGAGGATTTGCATGAGCTGCATGTAGGGTGCCTGTGCAAGTGACAGATGTGCTGGTATTTTATTTCCCTCTGCAGATATTATGGGCTGCTGTGCTCCAGCCTGAGGGCAGCACAGCCTAGCATAGGACTTCTCCTGTGTGTTTGCTCTGGAACATCTTCAAAGGCTTGAGGAAGTGCCAACAACTCACCTCTCCCACTGCATACCTGCCTCTAGTTGCAAACCAGATAGGCTCTGACATGATAATGGCCAATTAAAGTTTCCATCCCTCCCAGCCACATGGTCCTGCATCCCACATGCCACCAATTTGCCCTCTAGCTTGGAAAGGCTCATCATCGGTGCAGTCATCTGTTTCTTCAGAAGAAACTTCAACAGTTTCTTCCTCCAGCTGGAGCTGCGTTTCCTTTCATAGTGGATGCAGCTGGCTTTAGCTGAGAGAGCCAAGACTAACCTCACATATTCATCAACCTGCCAGTTTGCAAGTCCTTGCCAAGCTGGGAGTGCACTGGGCTGGCTGGCATTTATGGTGTGAGTGCCAGAGGAGTGGGCGTTGCTCAGTAAGGAGGGGGCTGTGATGCTGTCCCCCAGGAGGAATGTCCATGGTTCATTTGCAGCTGTGAGGAGGGGAACTGGTAAAGTAGATCAAAAGTCTTCTTACCTTATGGGGACGGGGACTTTCCTGCCTAGTGATTTGTTTGGGGTTTTTTTCCCATGTTTTTTCCCCTTTAGTAAAAGATGAAATAGAGGTGTGGTGGAGGAAGGGGCATCTAATGGAATAGGCACACAGAAAGGAGAAAACATATTGTAAATGATAGTTGAAATTCACAATGATCTGTGCAAAAGGGGAATTCAGGCAAGAAATAAGTCCCTTTTAGACTGTTTTAGTAGAGGTTTGGGAGTGACTCAGATGGCAAGCACTGTTTTCAAAGGAGGGAGCTGTGTGTTGTTAACTCTTCAGACACAGTGGGCTTGATTTCCCCTTTCAGATTCAACTGGAGCACTGTAATTGCTGGTAGCATCACTATCATTTGAAACTAGGACCTGAGGCCTTGTTGTGCTGGAACTCCTTTCCAAAAAGCCCAGGCACCAAGAGAACAGTCAGGAATACCAGGGCAGCCATGACTTGATATTCCAAAGCAAGAAGGAGGTTTGGGATATAAACTGTGACAACAGTAATGTTTGTTTAACTGATTCTGGCAATGTTAACTGGAATGCTGTGACCTCCCAGCTCAAGATCATATGCTGTGATGAATAAAAAATTATATTTATTGTAGAATCTGTACATATACTAGCAGAAACCTGAAGTTTTACTACACCCTAAACCACTGTTGCTGTTACTGAGGTCCAAAATTCAGACCTGTTTTCTCTGACTTGAAGACCTCTGGGGCCTGTCTTTTAAAGTTCTAGTATTTGCTTAAAGCGAAAGTCACACTTCTTAATATTCTATTTCTGCCTGCATGATTTTGTCCTTAAGTTTCACTATATGAGGTTAAACTGAACCCTTGCTTGTAGAAAGTCAGTACTTGCAAACCACTGTATCAAGGGGGTCCAAGCATTTGCCCTGAGAACCAGGATGTGACTGCAATGTCCCAGGAACTGCTGAGTTCTCCAGCTGTGATCTTGGTATGAGTAAGGCTTTCCCTGCCAGCCTACTGCCCAGTCCACATCAAAGGTTTGTGACTCAGTTCCTGACTACTTTAGCTTAAAATGCTGCCTACCTACACATGTAAAATGCAAAAGCAAATTCCTGTGTCTTTCAGCTCTCCCAAGTTCATGGTTGTGACAAGGTATGTTGTGGAAGTGAGCTGGACCAACAAATAGATGAATAAAAATAAATGAGTTTTTAGGAGTAGAAATCCCTGTTTGAGTCTTGTTCATGAGTACAAGTGTCTACCTACAGTGGCTTGCTCCTGGATCCTGGGATTTCTATCTGCGTTTTAGAGCCAATTTAGGACTTGCCATTGTCCTAAAGCACAGCACAAGTTCATCCCCATCCTGGGGGAACTGTAGAGCTCTGCCAGGCTGGCCTGGCCTGAGGTGCCCTGAGCTCAAGAGGAGGCAAAATATGGCTCCTGTGGTTTTCCTGGCTGTGGCTGGCAGCTGGACACGTGGCATTTGCTGCAGAGACTTTTCCAAATTCTGTCTGCGTTCTTGGAGGAAATGCAAAGCCACTCAATCAAAGGCAGGCATGGACTTCACCCCTGGTGGGATCAGGCTGTTCCAGGCTGAAAGCTCCCACTGGGGCCATGGTAACAGACCCTTTCCAATGCTCATCTGCCTGTGGGGGAGGAAGAGGAGGCATTTTCCAGCATTGCAGCTGCAGTGCGAGAGCAGAGTGTCCCCCCTCAGGTAGCCAGGATGGGGAAAATCCACTGCTAACACTGTTTGCTGTGGCTTTTTAGAGGGCTGTTTTTACACCCTCCCAGATGCCTGATTTTTCTGGCTCTCTGAACACATCTCTTAACGCTCTGGAGCCCTGTCTTCTCCAACAGCATGAAATTAATCTGGGCATCTATGCACGCCAAATCCAGGAGAGACCATGAACTGAAAAGGCTGTTTATGAGCCCCTTAGAATGGGATGGAGAAGACCAAAGCAAAAAGGAGTGGGTTTTTAGCATTTTGGGCAGCTATTAGAGACATACCTTGAGGAAAAAACCAAATCCTATCCTTCACATCTGCCTGAAGACTCAACTAAGCCATTCCTCAAGCACTGTTTGTGAAGGCTACTGTAGAAACTGCTTAGGTCAAATTTTCTAGGAAAAAGGAAAGCCAGTTCTGGTATCTATGGGATGAATGTGAGCAGCAAAAAGCAAAGCCTGGAGGACAGTTTTACCATGGGTACCACACAGAATTTGCCAGTGAAGGAAACACCAAGTGACTACTCTAGAAGACATATTGGGGAATGGGATTTTTTTGGCATTCATCCTGCAAGGCCAGCCAAGGACAATGCCAGGCTTGCCTTCTATATTTTTAAAGCTATATTAATTCTTTTGTGGTTTAGGTGTGCAGCAGCTCCATTTGCTGTTGGAACAAGGGTTTGTTACAACTCTGGGCATGAAACCCCAGTGTCCCCTGAAAACTAAAATGTCTGCTAAGCTTGTTCTTTACCTAAAGCCTTGACTAAGATCTCCTGGCATGTTTCAGCTAGGGACTCACCAAAAACAAGTAAAACAAGGTGTTAGTAGTATTGCAGTTCACAAATAACTAGATTGGTCTTAAAGGAGAAATATACAGATATATTTTATTTTTTTAAGTAGAAAAATTAAGTATAAAGTTCCTGTAGAACTACTCTTTGCCAGATCAAACATTTAATCATTTCCCATACTAGCAGAAATGCACACAGCATCTTTTGTTTGTAGGAAAATCACTTTTCAAAGGACATGAATTTTGACATTACACAGCTGAACAGCTGCTCATTTCTTTTTTCTCTAGTGCCCTGGCCACCACTGCTTTTCCAAGAACTCTTTTAGGGAAAAACAGGGGAGATCTCAATTTTAGATTAAAAACCCTTAGATTTTTTTGGAGAGCTTTCCCCAGAGACCTATCAAAAGCACCACCCAGTAACAATACAGTGGGTAGTTCTCTTGCCTTGGGAAAGGAGCCCTCTTTAAAGCCCAACTAATTTGTTAGAAGGAATTACAGGATTAAAGAGCTCCTAAAGGCTAGAGACCCACTTCTACAAGACAGTAATTGTTTACTTCAGGGGTAGTGATGCTGCAGCTTTCATGAGTCTCAGAGTTAGTACGTCCAGAGACGCAGAGAAGGTCAATCAACTCCCCAGACACCCACTCAGGGAATCCACAAATGGGTTTGGTACAAGAAAATTCCCTATTAAATTAATTAGTTTTACGTATGAAAAGTTCAGATTAAGAAGAGGACGTTGCTTTGACGTTGTTCTGCAGGCAGTCACCACTCATGAAATGATCTTCACTTCAGGCTTGGACTCTTCCAAGGCTCTCAGTTCATCATCCACTTCAGAACTCCACAAAATGTCATACAAACTACACCAAAACAAAAAGGCAAGTGAGACTGGGTGAGCATCCTTCTGTTAAGGGAAGAGAAAGATGCACAACTGGCCAGTATGGGAAGGTCATATGCCAGGAAGAGCCCCATCTAGCTTTGAGAGCAGCCAGATATTTGCTTTAGAGCCCCTTACTCCCTCACCAGCACCAGCTTCCCCCCCCTGCCAGGACTATCACCATCTCTCACATTAACTGCTGCACGTTGCAGCTGGGCTTCCTCAGGGCTTCACAGATCTTCCTGATGCCTTCGTCTTCCAGAGGGTTGTAGCTCAGGTCCAGCTCGGTGAGGCACTGCTTGGTGGCCATGGCAGTGGCAAGGGTGGCACAGCAGCCTGCTGTCAGGTCACAGTTACCCAGCCTGCAGGGAGAGGAGGAAGAGGCCAGCACAGTGAGCCCTGGCTCCAGCAAACACTGCCCACACCTGGGCAGCAGGTGTGGACATCCCCAGCATGGAGCAGAGATCCCTGCGAAGATGGCATCTCCAGACATCAGCAGGGGCTGGCCTGTGGTCTTGCCACAGAGACAGCTGCCCTCGTGGTGACAGCTGAACATCTCAAAGGCCTCCCTAAATCATAACTGTAGAAGGAACCCATTGAAGTTATTCCCAACTTCACCATTATGCATCATCTTCTCTTATTACTATACTTGAGACTTGCAACAACCTCTCTAAAGAGGGCAACTGAGGCCTCTCAGTCGATGACCAAGTAGTTTTAAGTGGAAAAAAGACTCATCTTTCTGGGACAGACTTGCAAGTCTTACTGATGTCTCCCATGGCCCATCTGCTCCACTCACTCACTGTGAATTTAGGCATCAGAGCACAGCTCCAGCTTCTGTCCGGCAGCACGGAGAGAACAAGCGTGGGGCCCTGAGCATCACACAGCCCAGAGCTGGGCCCAACTGGGAAGGGAACAGGCTTATGAGGAAGGCAAATCCCACCTCAGGGCTGGAGGTGATGCTCCTTCTTGTGCAGCTGGCACCCATAAGGACCATGGAAGTAGAAGACAAAGGGTGAATTTAGACAGCAAGAGAGAATTCGACTTCTGAGAGTGTGCCTTACCATAGGGACTGGATGTTGCAGTTGGGGTGCATCAGCCCTTCACACAGGAGCTCCACACCTGCATCTCCCAGCTTGTTCTCACCTATATGCAGTACTTTCAGGTGCTTGTTGGTGCTGAGAGCAGAGCTTACAGCCTTGCAGCAAGCAGTGGTGAGCCCGCACTCTCTAACCCTGCAAGGCAAAAGTGACATGAGATCTAGGTGGGACAGCTAGAGACTATCAGGCACCATTCACTTCTTTACATTTACTTAACAGGAGCCCAGGCAGCAGGAACAGAGGAACCAGAGGTTTCCTGTGTTCCTGTTTCCAGTGTACTCCTCTCAATGCCTGTCTGCTCAGTCTGTTCTAGGCAGCACCTCTCCCACTCTTTAAGTGGGATGTCTGTCTTGGAGCATGCACCTAGTAAAGACACCTGCCCAAAAAGCACAGGAACAAAAAAGAAGTGTGCTGCTCTAACAGTCCTGTTAGACTAACTAGCACTGTTAGTCCACTGTGCATTCCTGAGGCACCCCACTGACTTCCAGGCCACCAGGGCAGGGGAAGAACCCAGCTGGGGGCAGGAGCTGAATCTGCAATGTAGGAAAATTCAAGTTCTAAGTGAAAGAACAAATTCCCTCTCCCAGCCACCAGACCATCCCAGCCTAAAAGGTAACACAGTCAACAGGACAGCATGCTGAGAAATGTTTAATGTCACTAGAGCTTTGTCTCATCAGTGAGAGAGTTTAGCTCCAGTGGAGAACCTGATCTGATATACCTGATCTGAAATATCTGATCACAGCACTCATTTTGCTATTCCATCAGGCCTTTCAAACTTCAAAAGACTCTTGACTGACACTTGTTGCACAATAAAACAATTAATTAGAAGCTCTGCAAGTTATGTTTGGTCTCCTTTTGCTTATAACAGGATAACTGTGATGGGGCACATCTTCAAAGTGTCTATGAGTTTAGAAATACAAATCCTTTTAAAGTGTTTTAAGTCCAGAAAAGCCCTTTTTGACTCTATAAATCCTTTCAGTAACAACCAGCAGGAGTTGCTTACGGAACCATTGCAACTGAGGATCTATCTGGGTGGGCATTACTTCACTTACATCTTTCTTCAGTGAAGCCTCCAGAGAAGGCAGTGGGTATGTGAAACTTGACAGCAGCTCACCATAGCTCCTGAAGTTTAGATTTGGGATCCTTGAGTGCCTGACACAGCATTTCCATCCCTGAGTCTCTCAGGTTATTGTCTATCAGACTGATCTCTGTGAGGGTCTCCTTTGTACTGATGAGTCTGGAGAGATCTTTACAGCTAGCACTTGTGAGATCACAGTCCCACAACCTGCAGGGAAGAACAAAATGTTATTTTCTCCCAAGAATGACTTAGATTAGAAAACAGAGCCCTGTTTTAGTGTTCTGAATTTCTGGTTACATTGTCTCATCTTCTTGTATCCTTTCATACATCATACCACACAGCTTCCTCCTTTGCTTAATTTCCATTTGCTGCACCAAAAGTGCTGCTTGTAACACATGCAAAAAGGAACAGAAATATGCAATTCTAGTAGACAGGTAACTCAACTGGAAGCCAAAACAATGCCATAAACTTTCATTTATCCTCTCCCCAGAATTTGATCCAAGCAATTTCAATGTGGTCCTACTTGTTCATGGTGTTCTCCACCCACTTTTTGGGAATTAACTGATTTGCAGCTGAAATACTTTTTAGACTGTAAAGGGTAAATGAGAAACTTTCCACTTAGGAGCAAACCAGCAGCACAACCTAAACAGCTCAGAGGCTGCAGAAGGGATATAAGAAACCTCTGCCCACCCTTACCACAGCTTCTGGATTTTGCAGCTAGGATGCATCAGTCCCTGGCACAGCAGAGCCAGACCAGAGTCCCCAATCTTGTTGTCCCCCACAGAAAGATCCATCAGAGATGACTTGTTCCTGAGAACAGCACTAATCTCCATACAGCTATCGCTGGTTATGCCACAGTTCTCCAGGCTGCAGGAAAAAGCAGAGTTGGAGTTGCTGCTCCAGACCCACCGTGTTAGATACACCCCAAAAGCCCAGTTCAGACTGAGAAGGGTCTATGGGCTGGTTCCTTGCTGCAAACCAGTGCAGCTCAGTCAGGCACCACTACATCCTGCAAGGTTCAGAGAAGATACAGGTGTCCAAGATGGGACTCCGGGTGAGGCAAACACTGCTCCTGCATTTCATGAGGCTGCAGGGCACTTTGACCCAGCCATTCCTATGCATTAATGCAAAGATCATTCTTGCCAAACTTTCCCTTTTTATCAGTTATCCTTTTTAAGAGGAACTTTTGGCAGCATCACGCAGTGAATCCCTTCTGAGCCAACCCCTGCTGAACCTCAGGGACAAGATAACATGAATCATGCTTTTCCCCAGAAAACCCTTCATGGGCTTTACCCCAGAAATGAGGCCAAACCCAGCACCTTGTTTTGTAGCAAAAAAGGGCTCTGAATAAATACACTCAATGGGCTGGTAATTCCAGATTAAGATCTAGAGTCACTGATGGTGACTGTTCCTCTGCTCCGAGACACATGTGAGCAGTCTCCCTTAGTAGGTGGGTGGTTTAACCTGGAGTGCCAAAAACTCCAAAACCAAAAGCAAAGACATTTGTGTGCAGTTTCCAGTTACATAAATCTGAGCCAGCAAAAAATCTGGCCTACGTTTCAAGCATTCCTGACAGCAATTTCTCCTGTCCTATGGATGGTATGACTAGCAGCAGCACTAGTTGTCATTAGAGATGAGCAGCTCTTCCTTACTGTAGTAGCTCTAGGTTGCAGCTTGCCTCCACCAGGCCCCGGCACAGCTGCTTTACAGCTGTATCTCCCAGCGTGTTGTTGCTCAGACTGAGCTCCTTCAGGGTGGGCTTGCTTTGCAGAGCAGCATTGAGAGCTTCCACAATATCAGCTGTGAGTTCACAATACTCCAGCCTGCAAGAAGAAAAGAAGTCCAGAAAAAAGACAACTCTCCTCACCTCACATCCTGCTACCATAAGAATCAGCTGAGCCTGGTGTGTGTTAGCCAGGGCAGAAAACATGCCAATGTGAGTTAAGATCAGGCAATGCATAAAACAGAGATAACTGTTAGTGTTTTTAACAGTATCTCTCTGCTCATTTCAGTAAGCATTAATTCTTAAACTAGATCCCAGGGGACCCTAGCAAGACCAATTTTTCCACCAGGCCTCCATTAAACCAGTGCACAGGCAGCTTAGAGCCCAGGGCTGAGCTCTGCACTGCCACACCATCACGAGCCTCAACTCTGGGCCTGCCTGGGGGGAGCTGGGGGCTGCAAATACACCTAGATCCTGCTCAGTCATGAAACAAGGACCAAGGGCAGCAGAATCTGATTTTTCCTGGGCAGCTGAGATGTCCTGCATTTACAGCACTGCCAGGAGGGCTAAGGGAACAGACACCTGACTCTTCCAAATCCACAAGAAACCCACCAGAATGAATAAGCATGACAATTTCAGGTAAAACAAAAATAAATCCACACCTGGCAACAAAACTCCCACTTTTTTCAAGGGAAAGGCAAGCATGGCCTGTCTGATAACCAAAAAAGCCCAGTGACTACTTACTGCAGCTTCTGCAGCTTACAGCTGGGGTTCATCATCCCTTGGCACAGCACCTTCACTCCAGCAGTTCCCAGTCTGTTATCCCCTACATGCAGCTCTGTCAGGGACGGCTGGGCACTGAGAACAGAGCGCAGGGTCTCACAGCTGGCACTTGTCAGATTGCAGTTTTGCAGCCTGCAGGAGAGAGGCAGCAGGGGTGAGGGAAATGCATTCCTAGAATTACAGAGGCTCTTCTCAGAGAGGTTTATCTACTGAGGTTGCAGCTTGGAAAGGACACCACAGCTCTGAGGGTGCATCACCCTCTAGGAAGTGGTTTGTCCAGGTTAGTACCATTATTTTATATGTGTGTGTGCCATAATATTTTATCAATTACAGCTGTGCTACAAACAATAGCTCGCTTGCTTCCTTCAGTGTAATCACTCATACAACATCTCCAGCAGAATAAGGATTCACCCTACAGGTAGCCCCACAACTGGTTTAAATGGAAGAAGTGTTTTAAATACCAGGAGGCTGACCCCAGAGATAAAGCCAAAGGCATCTTATGATTTCTTGCTCCCTCTAGAAACATGATCCAGAGTAGGCAGAAGTTAAAATCTCATTCAACCATGAATATAATTTAGTTTAATGGTATAGTACAAGAAGCATCTATGAAGTTGATCCTTCAGCACTCAGGCTTGGAGAAGTAGCATAGGAGCTGTGCTAGTATTGCTATGGGATATTTACGGGGTTATTGGATAAGACTTTGGAGCAATGGAGAGCTGTTGTGCAGGGAGGTTTGACTTGCATTTGATTGCTCTTTTATTTCCTCTTATTTATTTCTCTTTATATTCCTCTTCTTTTTATTTCCTTTTTATTTGGTTTCTCTTTTATTTCAGGCCCCTTACCAGAACCTCAAAAATGGACAATTTTATTTCTACAGAACTGAAAAACCCTAATCCAGGCTGTTACTTGAGCATGTGGAGGAGCCTGAAGCCTAGGGCAAACCCTCTGAAAAATTACTTGTCTTCTTGAAGGTCCATCAGAGAGCTACAGTTTAATCAGCTTCACAGTCAACTTTCTATTTTCCTGAGTCCTCATTGCAGGGAGCATAGGGACTTTAATATATGCTCCAAAAGGCAAATGATTTTTACAAGGTAGTGTCCTGAGGATCCCAGATTCCCCTTCAGGAGCTGGAGGATTCCTGCACCCTGCAGAAGAGATGCTGGACAGAGAAGGCATCTCTTTGAAGACTTCTGAGGAGCAGAAGCAGCAGCCACTGGCTCTGAGTAAAGCTCCTGCACGAGAGTTGCTGAAGGAAGTCCCCATATGCTATAATGCAGTGGGGTGCTTCTATAAAATGCCTCTGAGTCAGGGAACTCTCCAGTTTGCTGCATTCCACGGATCTCTGAACAAAAGATCCTGGGCTGGCACCCCCACTCTACAAGGCTCAATCTCAAAGGGACCTGACATGACTCCTCCACTGAATTTGAGGGGAATTTTCCACAGGTGAGCACCTTGTACATACTCCTTTAGGTTTGTGTGCTTGTGGGTGGGAATATGCTACAGCAAATAGAATGTGACTGTTGCTGTCCTAGATTATTAAGTACTTTAGATATTTAAGTAAGTTAGGCCTGTTACTGCATTTATAGTAAATTCTATATGAACCTTTGTTAAATTGTTTAACCCAAGCTATAATCAAGTGCTGTTATGTTTAAGTGCTGTTAAAACTTTTAGGCCTAAAGTGTTGGTCCAGTCCAGGACCCAGTTTAGCAAGGACTCTGAACATTGAAATTCAAAAGGACTGTCTTCTTTATTCACCCTTTCCTGTCCTGACCCTTCCCCCTTCTCCCAGGCTCCATGTAGATAATTCTTTGGTTGACATTGGTTATTGACTTTAGATTTTTGTTTGCTTTTCCTCTATGTGCTTTAACCATCTAGTAAGTAGAGAGTGAACCTTGTCAACAAACTGTTGTGCTTTCACTTTTATATTAAACCCGCCTTTGCCAGTGATTCTTTAAGAGACTTCAAAACACTCATTTGTGACAGCATGATCGAGCAAAACAGTCAGTGGGGCTTTACCATAACTTCTGTAGGCTACAGCTTGGTGTCAGCAACCCTTTACACAGGTATTCAACACCTGCATCTCCCAGCTCATTGTTGTTCAGCTTCAGCTCTGTGAGGGATGGATTTGTATTGATGATGGAAGAGAGATCCTCACAGTTACTGCTGGAGAGATTGCAGTCATCCAGCCTGAAAGACAAGGAGAGAAGGAGCACTTTAGTCCTCAGAGTTGCTTTGTCCTCCTTGGCTGGAGCACTGCTCATGAAAGCAGAGTGGGCAATGTTCCTGCAGTGCCTTCATAAGTATGTGCAGGACCTGATGGCTGTTGCATGGCCCAAACCAAGGGGTGCTCTGGGCTGCACCACAGGATGGGCTGGATGGCAACTTCCCAAGCCTTGCTCCTCCTCTGTGGTGCACAGAAGAGGGTATAAGTACAAGTTCCTACAGCTGGAGGAAGCGCCTGCATTTAAATAGTGATGGTGACAGGCTGTCAGACTGGTTCTGCACTGAGAACAGCCCAGCTGGATCTGCAGCCAGCCCCAGAGACACTGAGCAGCAGGCTGGTGTCTTGCAGGTGAGTCATGCTGGTTTGCACCATCTCCCTGCAGCAGGAATCTCAGCACTCAAACACTGAGTTTGCAGTGCGGCAGCAGCTTCTCCCACTGGACATCAGCATGTTCTTCTAGGTGCTGCTAAATTGATGGGGATGAATTGAATTGAAAGGAGAGCCAAGGAAAGGGTCAGGAGCACAGGATAGCTGGAGAGGTATAGAGGGATGCAAAAAAGACACAGCAAAAGGAAGGTGTCGTGAAGAACTGTACAGCCCCAGGCACAGTCACGGCCAGGAGTGCCAAAAGTTGCCTGGTCATTTCTCCTTTGACCACAATATCAAAACTGAGGCTCTATGAGAGTCCTCCTTCCCTCCCCCAGCAAGAAGACATGACTTCCAATGGGATCATGTTCAACACTGATGGAACAATCCCTGCAGCAGTCACCCTCATCCATTGCCTGTGGAGCAGCCCAGCCTCTGCTCAGGAGACAACCATCCCACTGCCTTCTGCCACCCAAGGCAGCCTTGGGAAGTCAAGGACAGGCCCATGAAGCTTTGCCTGCAAAAGGCTCCTTTGCAAAACAAAAGGAAATTGCCCTCACCAGGTCCAATGCCTTCTGAGGCCCATCCTCTCCATCCCCAGCACCATGAAGTGTGAATTCCCAACCAGCAGAGGGGAAAGATTGCAGTAACAACTCTTCTGGGCCCTGTCCTACACCTTACACCCCAGGAGATGGTTCTCTCCCATTGTTTGCTTAACAAACAAGGCTGGTACTTCTGAAGGTCAAGTGAAGAATTAAAAGCTGATGGAACTCGGCTTGTACCTGACTACTAATGCCAAAATCACTGCATCAAGCCTGCAACTGCAAGCACATATATCTACCCCCTCTTGAGAGACAAAGGCAGATTAACCGAAATGGTTATTTAAATATTCAAATATTTAAATCACATTACCTAGCTGAGCCCTATAGCACACCAAGAAACAGGGCAACATTACTTCATACCAAAGGATATTTACCTGTAGTTGAAAAAGCTTTGCAAGATGGTGGGGTTTTATCCCCCCTTTAAATTAACTTTCTGCATTAAAATAGGTAGACTCATTCCTGTTGCTGTGCAATTTCTAAGTGCCAGGTCAAACAGTTCTGAAGATGAAAAGCACAGGAGAGAAATGCAACAGTTCTTACTCAAAAGAGATTATACATAACTAGTTACTACCTGATGGTTTTGCAGGATTTCATTGTGGTCAGAAGTTCAGCCCATCTAGATGGGCTCATCTCTTCACACTGGATGTCAAGCTCCATTTTAACAGTTGAGATAAGACCTGAAAATTAAAACAAAATAAAACCACCTTTTTTAAAACATAGAATGAGAAGCAACAATGTTCTTCAATCCCCCCAGCTCTCAGCCATGAGTCATACTGTGCAAAGAGGACAAATTATAACTTTCCAAAACCTGAAAACACCAGTATAAGGCCAGGAGATTTGGAATGGTTTTGTCTGGGACTTGGGAAGGCCTTCCTCTGAGAAGCACAGGAATCCTGAAGAGATAATGCAAAAGCCCGTTATCTGAAGGCTGTTTGTGCAAGAATAACACAATTCCCTCTCCAAGAGAGCTTAACCAGAAGGAGCTTTATAGGGGCACTGGTGTTACTCACTATTGCACTGCTGAGCCACACAGACACCAGGTTCCACCAGCGTGGCACACCTGAACCGTTGTGGAACATCAAGCTGTATTTAAAATTGGGGTATTTTTGAGATCATTTGCGTGAATGAGGAAGATGAGCATGAGAACTGCCCAGGCTCAAATTAAAAATCCTGCTGGACATGTGTCTGTCAAAGTGGAACTTTCAAGGATGGGAGAAGTGTTCCTCCACAATTCGATATTCAAGGTTTGAAAGATCATTCTGGTCAAGTAAACCCAAGTTCAGAGAAGCTGGTAAGCAGATTTTTTTTATTATTATTTATTTTTTTCTGTTCTGCAATCAAACTGCATTTCTGAAGTGATGTAAACACAGCGCTGTGCAGAACGGCTCCAGATAAACGTGCACAAAAACATGCCAAGGCTAGCTGAGCTCTAGGTTTAGTCTACAAGGGATGGGATTAAAGGCAGCGCTGCCCAGCAGTCTTGGTCACCTGGTTTGGCCAGAATGACTCAGACTGTGGGGCATTTGTAAAAGAAATAATCCCTGTGCTATCCCATCGGAATGTGAGCTGCAGTCAGCCCCCGTCTTCCCTCATCCCAGTCCCTTCCTGCCACCGTAACACGGCGGGGACCCTAAACTCGCTTTTCACAGAGGCCAGCTCGGTACCAGCGCTGCCGTCAGGTCGCGCCCACAACAAACCCGGCACCCACGTGGGGAGGGGCCGCGCCCGACGCGGGGCGGCGCTGGGGAACGGCGGCGGGACCGGCACACGGCGCCAGCCGCATCGTCAACTCACGGACGGGAGCTCGGCCCCTGCCCTGCCCTTCCCAACGCGAGCGCTGCCGGGAATCCCGGCCCACGGCCTCCGTGGGATGGCACCGCAGCCCCACGTGTCGCGGGGTGATGGGGCTCGGAGCCAGCGGCGGCGACACACGAGGGGACAGTGGCAGGCGGGCTGTCACAGCCCTCCCCGCGTCGCTCGGGCATTCTCCCGATCGGATCGAGAAAGGGTTCTCCCCCCAGCCCCGAGTTCTGCACTTTCCTGCGAGCCGAGGGGGGATCCCGTTCGGGGTCCCGGGCAGCGGCCCGGTCCTGTCCCGGGGCACAGCCGCCACCGCTGCCGCCCCTGCCCGGACCCCCCCCATCCCGGTGCTCACCGCACCGCCTCCCGCACCGCAGGCAGCGCTTTTCCCTCCCAGGCTCTCTTCCTTCCCTGCTCCCTCCGCCCCGGCCCGGCTCGGCTCCCCAGCTCCTACCGCCGCGCTGCCACCGCGCAGCTGCCGCCGGCTGCCGCCCGGCTCCGCCTCGTATCGCGGCGGGGAGGAGCAGCATCTGTCCCTCCGCCCCTTTTCCCCTTTCTTCCTGCTTTTCCTCTTTCTATCCCTTTTTCTTCCTCTTTTCCCTCCGTTTTTCCCTCTCTCCCTCTTTTTCTGCCCTCTCTGACACTTAATGCCCGTTCCCCTTCGTTCCCACTTGTCTTTTCCTCTCTTAATTTTTCCTGACTTCTCCCTGCTTCCCTCTCCCCCTCTTTTCTGGTCTGGATTCCCCCTTTCCCCTCTTTTTTCTTCTTTCTTTCCCCCTCCACTCTCCTTTATCTGTTTCCTTCATATCTACTTCTTTCCTTTTTCCTCACCTCCTTTTTTTCTTTTTGCCTTTTCATTTTCTACTTTCCTATCTTTCATATGCTTCCCCTTTCCCCTTTCTTTCCTATTTTCTTCCTCTTTCCCATTTTCTCCTTCCTTCCTTCCTTCCTTCCTTCCTTCCTTCCTTCCTTCCTTCCTTCCTTCCTTCCTTCCTTCCTTCCTTCCTTCCTTCCTTCCTTCCTTCCTTCCTTCCTTCCTTCCTTCCTTCCTTCCCCCCTTCCTTCCTTCCCCCTTCCTTCCTTCCCCCCTTCCCTCCCTTCCTTCCTCTCCCCACTTCCCTTTTTTCCTCTCCTTTTCTTCCTTCTCCCTTCTTTCACCATTCTTTTATTTCTTTTTCTGCCCTCCTTTTTTCTGCTATCTCTCCTCTTATTCTGTCTTCCCACTTTTTCGTCTTCTCACCAGCTTTTCTATTTTCATCCTCTTTTCCTCACTTTCCTTTTAATCCTATTTTCTGTTGCCCTTTTATTTTTAATCCATCCTGATCTCCCTGCTACTCTTCCCCCCTGAGCAGGAGCACTGGGGTACACAGGAAACAAGACAGGAGGAGAAATCCCTATAATGAGGGCATGCACAAAGGGTGGGAGTATCAAACATAAAATGAGGTAGTATTCCAAGTGGCTGGGAGGGCAACCTCTGCTGTGTGCTGGGACCTGGAGCAAGATGGGAATGCATGCAGGTCACCCAGGGCAGAGGCACCATGGCAAGGTCTCGCCCAGGGGAGACAGGACTTCCCCATCGAGCTCAGAACTAGGAATTGTTTGAACTGGAAACAACAGAAATCTCCTCAGTGGTCTCCCTGACTTCCAGCTTCCAGACAGCTGTGCACGGGGTCCAGCTTGGAGGGCCTGGAATGTCCCTGTCACCAGTCCTATCCAGGACGCCTCCTCGCTCGTATCTATGTCCCTCATTACCGTAACACGCTGAGCAGAGAGCTGCACCTCGCTGGCACAAAGGCCTCTCTCTGAGCTCTTTGGAACCAATCTGTGACAGCAGTGGAGGATGGGCGCCTCGGGTTTGTGCTGCTGCCAGGCCTCCCGGTCTCTCCCTGTGCCACTGCCCCCACCCGACCCCAGTGACCAGTGGCTGTCCCGCACATCCGACCCGAGGCGGGGCGAGGGTGGCAGCGCTTGGTCAGCGCTGGAAGGCATTCGTCATCCCTTGGCTCGCTTCCTCCTCCGCCTGCCGGCTACTCCCTGTCTCCCTCCCTATTGTTTCCCGGTACTTTTAGCCCCAGTAAAAGCTCATTCAGATTTTCACAAGACAGAACAAAGAAAGGTTTCGAAGTGCCGAGAGGCACTAGGCAACACCCCGATTTGCCTTCCTCCCTCCAGCCCCAAAATCTCAGCATCTCCCAGAGTTTTTTCTTCCTACAAACACCCTCTTCCCATAACCCTGGCTCACACAACAGTTTAACTAAGCACAAACAGCTGTTCCCTACAAAGCACGGCTTCAAAATGGTTCCGTGCTCCTCCCCAGAAAGCAGGAGGGAAAGTTTCGGGAGTTTCAGAGCCTGGTTTTGCCGCTGATACGTACCTTGGTGTTGTCGGTGCTGTGCGGGAGCGAGGGGGGGCAGAGCTGGCGCCTTCCTGCTGCAGTTACCACGCAACCTCTGCTGTCGTACACATGGTGCCTGCTAGAGGGAGGGAAACAGTTTTGGGCTCTGACGGCTTTTTTCCTCCCGTGGCAGCTCTTCGGGGCCTTGGAGAGCGAGCACTGTGCACACGATTATGGCTGGCTTGTGACGAAGCAAATGATGCAAAAAGCCGCTGAAGATGACAGAGGCAGCTTTAACTTCTCACGCCGGGTCATGTGGCCACTTGCCCTGGTTTAGCCCAGAGCATGGGAGTAGTTGCCACTGAAGGATCCTTCCGAAAATTAGGCCACCACAGCGTTAAGCTGCGAATAGAGATAATGGAGTTTGTGTAGTTTCTCCATTCTCCAGGCAAGCCTGTCCTAGTAGTATAGGACAAGTCCCGGGCCTAGGAGTGATGCTGGGCACATTACTGCCTACCTGTCACCTCACCTGGGGGTCTGCCTCCCACCTCCCAGCAGGGGCTAGGGCACAGGCAGCCCCCTGCTTCTGCACAAGCTGAATGTTCACACTGCCTGGAAGGGTCCCTTGGGCACAGCCCAGGTCGTGTCTCCCTAAAACTGCCCCTCAGCACCAAGGATGGGCCTCACTCCTACACCTCCTCCTCCCAAATTCCCACAGGCTCTTCTCAAGGAAAACCCTGCCATCACTCAAGCTGCATTGTGCAATAGTTATGAGTTGAAGTAACCTACCTACTTCCCCCATTCTCAATGGTGTGAAGATGAACTAATGTTTCGAGAGCCTGCAAATGATCCAGTAGCAAGAAGGACAGATCTGTTTTTCCCTCCTGTGGCTGCAGATGCTGACAGAGATGATGGTGGAATGGTGGCCTTTGTTGAGCCACAGGAGAAACACTAGATAGAGGCTTTCCCTCCAGCTGCTTTTATTATCCTTCTCTTGAAGGAGATGGAAACCACAAGAGCTCAATGAGCTAAAATCCACCTTCCTCAGTTCCTAGAAGAGAGTTGAAAGCCAGAGAATTCACCTCTTCCCTGTTCCCTCTCAGGAAAATAGGGTCATCCACACAAAGAGTTTGCTAGAACAGTCCTTGTGCTTCTGGGGCTGACTTGAAACCTGCTGAAGCAGGGGCAAGAGCTTGGGGATGGCCCGAGCTCCTGGCTTTGGTGCTTGTTAGGATGCTCTGTGGCCCGCAGATGGAGGGGATGCTGTGGCTGGTGAAAGATGTCTCTGCCCTTCTTGTTTGGCATGATGCTTTCAGGAAGACCACTAGTGTTAGGAAGAAATCTGGCAGGAGATCCCCTGGTCAGCCAAGCAATTTGAAATCAGATGCCTGTCATTCTGCCCAACAGCAAAGGCATCATTTCCTGTCCAGCCACTGTTGGCATCTCTCTGCTCCTGGTTCCCGCTTTGCTGCACTTATCAGGAGTCTCTAAAGGACAAAGTCTAGTGCTTGTCAGAGGTTTCAGAGAGGTTTATATCACGTGGACCTTCTGTAGACCTCCTGCCCTGGGCAAAGCACCCAATAAACTCTGGTTTCTGTTGGTGAAATAATAGATTTACAGGCCAAATAGCCATACCAAAAGGTTATGTGCTTCTGCCTCCCTGTCAACCCTTTGGCTGCCCTCACCCTCAGGGCAACAAAAGGCATCTCTGGAAAATCTATTGTCCTTTCTCCAGGACCAGGCCATCCTGATCATTGAGACATTGAGATACACATAGATCCAGAGGAAATGATACAAAATAGGGCTGAGAAATACAACAGCAAATACAAGCGAGAAATACCTGTGTCTGTCTTGCCACGGAAACAGTGGAAAACTCCTGACATGAAAGGCATGTCCATTTAGATATTTGTACAGACTCAGGCTGATTCCTTAAAGATTCCTTGAGGACTGTGGCAATAACATCTGCCCTGTGTTCCCTACTTTATCACAGTTTCCCATTGTCCTTTCTGAGTTCATTCAAATTTATTTTCTCTTTTTTTAGATCCTCTCCCTTTGGTCTTTGTAGCTGGGAGGGAGAGCACCGTGATGCCCATCTTCCTTGTGCTGACTTTGGGCACACCTGCCATGAATGCATGAAGTGCAGGTCTTGTGTCCTGGGATCTGAGGAAGTTGAGATGTGTCTCTGCATTTAAGATGACTTTATTTTAAAACTAAAGTTATGCACATAACACTAGAGTAAAACTTACAAAAGAATACTGATTTTAAGGCCATTAGTGTGAAATGAAATCTCTGCCTTTTCCCCTTCTAGCAGTTTCCTGTTCTGTCCTCTCTGCTCTCATGATGCCTCTGTGCATATAATGGTAATTAAAGACAATAAAGTTCTAAGAGTAGTGACAGATTTTTTTCTAACTATATGATCCCTACCAGAGAATTCATTCCATAAATTCATAAATTCAGCTGTGGAGATCAAAACAATGAGTTGTAAGCATGTGCCCAGCTCCATTTGTTGCAGTGAGTGATTTGTTTATATCCTACTTGATCCATTGCCGGAAGACATTTGTTCCTTGAGCTTGTGTGCAAACTTGAAGTAAGGCTTTGTAGGGTGGGGAAATGCAAAACATGGGTCATTCCCGAAGTCAGCCCACTGAATAAGCACTGAGGAGCAAAATATCTGTGGAGCTAGAGGGGAGAACCTGGCACTGTGGCTTAACTGATGCCTCAGGAGCTAAGCAAAAAAAATAAAAGGAGATCAATAAACAGATGCCAGCAGTGAGCTGGTAACAAGGTGGCTGAGCAAGGTTTGGGCTTTTCAGCAAATACAGGCAATTGCTCACCCTGAATTGCATGCGTGCACACACACATATGGATGTTCCATATTGTGGCAGCTCATTATAGATTCCCACAAGAAAACCATTAGGGAGGAAATTCTTGTTGTTCTGATGTGGTCGCCTTGTTCTTGTAAAAGCAAAGCTGTTGTTTCCATTTTGCGCTGGTTTTGGTTTTGGGGGGAGTGGAGAGTATTATAATGAAATAGTGCTGTGAGTGTGTATGTGTAATATTTTATCCCTGTGGTTGCAGTCTTTCACAGTGTGTCCAGAAAAACGGAACCCCAAGAAAATGGAGCTTTCCAGATATGTTCATCAACCAACACACCTGCAGAAAAAGTACTGTCAGAGGATTTTTTCTCACATCCCTGCTTTTCTTATCTTCTGCCTCAGCCTGCGGCAGTGTTTGCCTGTCCGTCTGCAGAGGGCGATGCAGCATCAGTTTGACCAGATTTACTGTCCTCTGGTTTTCCCTCATCCCGAAGTTGCCCTTGGTCACCGAGACATTGCAGGGTTGGAGGGTTGAGATTGGGGCACGGCTAGAGGGGAAAATGAGAGTACCAGACCAGAAACACAGGTGTATTTCGCAGCACAGTCTCTTCATGCCAGCAGTGTAGCAGCTGATGAAATAGGAGACTGCAACGGATTTCACTTTCCTGTTAAATCCTGCTGCACAGGAATCATTTGCTGAAACTTTGAAGGACACTGTAGGGACAGATTATTTCATGAATTTGTACAAAACTCAGAAGTGTGAGTTTAAATCAGCTTTAAAAGGCAAGAATGAAATCTTACAGCTAAAAGAACCCAAACAATCATACCCTCATCTGTTTTTCAGACTTCAGTTTGCATGTTATCATTGCCTTTTTGCAGAAAGGAACAGTAGATGTCCTCTGCCAGTAGAGGCAACTCTTTCTAGTCTCCATGAGAGTACCCATGAGAATTCATGGGTATTTGTGCCCAAAAAAATCACTTTGTATCCTAGAGTTGCAAAGGTTGGAAAACACCTCAAAACGATCATGTCCATCCATTAACCCAGCATCACTGTGTTCATGGCTAACCCAGAGTGCCACATCCGCATGCCTTTTGAACACTTCCAGGGATGGTGATTCCAACACTTACCTGGGCAGCCTCTTCCAATGCCTGACCATCGTTTCAGACAAGAATTTTTTCCTAACATCCAATCTAAACCTCCCATGACACAACTTGGGGCCATTTCCATTCATCCTGTAACTTGTCACCTGTGAGAAGAGACCCCCCTCACCTCACTAAAACACCTTTCAGGTAGTTGTAGACAGTGATGGGGTCATTCCTGAGCTTCCTTTTTTCCAGACTGAACAACTCCAGTTCTCCCAGCTGCTCACCATAAGACTTGTGCCATAAAAAGCCCACTGCATCCACTCTTTAATCCAGTTCTTTGGACTATCAGAATTAATTTGCTGCAAAGGTTTGAGTGTGGGATATTTTGCAGTCTCCTCAGGTATAGGCTGGGGCCTGTGAGCAGCTTGAAAGCTGAATTTCATTCTTTGTAATTGAAATTTGCCAGAAAGGTAATTTCCTCATGCATGTTACTGAGGAAAGAGCTCAGAATTGTTTTCCTCCATTGATTCCCAGTTCAGTTTGTGGCAGGGATGGAAATGCCAGCTGAGTGTAATCCTTTGAGGTTGAATTTTTTTCATGATACACCATCAGTTTTTAAAAACTGCTTCTCTTTTTTTTTTCAAAGCTTTTGGTTATTCCTTGTGGCTTGTTGCAGTAGAATAGGAGCAGAATATGAAGTACTTGCTTGAACTTTGCACCTGGATAAATTCAGGGAGCAAAGTATTGACCTTTTTTTCTAATAAATGGCACCTACATCAATGACTCCTTGAAGTGTTTTGATCCCTTCTTAAATTTACAGAGGGCAAACAAGTGTTTTGGCTCTACCAGAGGCCTCCAGGTGAAGGGATCAATAAACGCTTTCCTGCTCTTGGGTGGGATGAGAAAGGGAGGGCTGGGGCCGGAGCTGTGTGGGAACAACTGGATGCAGTGGGTGCTGCTCACTGTTGCAGCCTTGTCCACAATGTTCGATAAGGAAACAAAAGACCCTCTTGCAATGCCAGGAATACACAGACAGTGTTCTGCCTGCCTTAAGCACATGATAGGCAAATGTATCAGTGTGCTGGGAGCAGGTAAGGTCACTCTGCTGAGCCTGGAGGAGACTGAGGGGAGACCTCATTACAGTTACAACTTCCTCCTGAGGGGAAGCAGGCACTGATCTCCTTGGTGAGCAGTGATAGGGAGTGGCCTGAGGCTGTGTCAGGAAAGGTTTAGGTTGGATATTAGAAAAAGATTTTTCACCCAGAGGGTGGCTGGGCACTGGAACAGGCTCCCCAGGGCAGTGGTCACAGCACAAGCCTGGCAGAGTTCAAGAAGCATTTGGACAATGCTCTCAGGCACATGGTGTGACTCTTGATATGGCCTGTGCAGGGATGGGAGTTGGACTCGATGATCCTCATGGGTCCTTTCCAACAAGGCATATTCTGTGGTATTTAAGAATGTCAAGGAAGCAAATAAAAATAGAAGGAATTTTAAAAGGCAAAGCCAGTAACGATCTGGTGTGCACTAGAACCCGGCGGCAGGCTGACAAAAAGGGGTAGGAAAAGCAGTTGGAGAATGCGGGCATCGATCCCGCTACCTCTCGCATGCTAAGCGAGCGCTCTACCATTTGAGCTAATTCCCCTCACGGTGTGGTTGTCTACCCGGAGCACTCATATTGACTTCTCGCGAGACGCCGCGCGCCGCCGGCCGTTACATGTCCCGCTCGGGGCTCTCAGCGCGCCTGCGCAGGAGCGCGAGGGCCGGGGCTCGGCGGCGGGCCGGGCTGGGCGCGCACCGGGAGAGGAGGATGCGCCCCGCGGTGAGACCGGGAGCGGGAACGGGGAATGGGAATGGGAACGGGAACGGGAACGGGGCGGCAGTGGGAACGAGATGGCAGTGGGAACGGGAATGGTGGGGGGCTGCGAAGGGCTGTGTGTTGTGAAGGCAGGATGCGTCCGGCTGTGCGTGTGGGGCGGCGGTGCGTGTGGCGGTCAGAGCAGGGGGCTGGAGCGCCCGGCACAGGCTCGGCCAGGGGCCTGCGCTGCTCCTTTGGGTGCGCTGGGGCTGCCTTGAGGTCAGAACCGAGCAACCAAACAAAAAGAAAAACCCCCCAAATATCGATGTTCCCCACCCCACCCCGCCTCACGCAGCTGATGAAGGGCGCAGGAGCTGCCCGCATGACCCCGGTCACTGCTCAGTGAGGCTTCGCCTGCCCCGCAGCTCCTCACGGCCCTCGGGGCACACAGCCCGCAGCACCCCCTGAGCCCCGCCGGTGACACTCGGCCTGGCTGGGCAGCACCCAGTCCTTGCTGCCATCCCTGCTGGGACACCCGGGCTGGGTCCCTGCGCTGGGACAGCTGGGATGGGTGCCCAAGTGCCTGGATGAGCAAACCCGCTGCGGGCAGTTGGTTCTCCCCGCCTTGCCTCCTTTGAAAACAACACCCACAGAAGTGAAATCTGGCACCGTGGTGAATCGTGAGGTCTTTTCCTTCAAGAAATGGTTCCGTTTGCTCTTGTGCTCCAGCTGGAGGAGAGTTAAAGGCAACAATTTCCCTGCTGGACAAGGAAAGAGATGCTGGCTCTGGAGCAGGGAACTTCAGGTGCCTGTTGAAATGGCAGATGGGGACATGCTGGAGTCTTCTGGGGAGCTGCATTGACCAGATGGGATTTTGGTGCCCGTTTTGGATGCAGGAAAATGGGATCTCCTCAATCAAGGGGTGAATCAAGGGCAAAGCAGATGAGAGCATTGGGTCATATCTCTGCAAGCACTATGCTGAGGAAGATGAAACTATTGGTGGGCTTGCAGCATTTAATTAAAGCTGTGTTCAGCAATAGCGATATCCAGAACACAAAAAACCTGTCATTCTGGTAATTTTCTTGCCTTGTGCTCAGTCACTTTTCTTCCCCTCTGATGTTGTTGAATCAGACAAGACAAAACCCAAGAAGCATGGATGGCCAGTGCAAAATACCTTCTGAACCAAGGGATTACAAAATACCTGTTGTATAACTTCGGTGGTGGCTGCTTAGCACCTAGCTATGTGGAGAGCAGCAGAGTCCTGGGCTGAGCTGGCCAGGCTGCAGGCAGTGATCTTGGTCACCAAGTCACTGCAATTCACTGAGCCAGCAGGGATTTTGGTGAGAGTAGTGGGACTTGCTGTGGCTTTTGCTCCATCGAGATCCTGGGTGCTTTACACTTTGCTTTCCTGCAGTTCTTTTCTGCTTTTACCTTGGCTGTGTTCAAGCCATCGTTCTGTTGGATTCAAAACCATTCCCTGCTCAATTTATAGTTTTCCTGAGGGATTTGCCTTAGTTCTGCCTCTGATATACAAGTTACTTTTTTTGGATGCATGTGCTGAGCTATCCTCCTCCAGACTATGAATTTCTGATTAAATACTCCTATAGATCAACAGCTTTACAAATTAAATAAGTGCAATATTTATTTTACTTGACAGGTTTTGGGCTCTATGAATGGGGTCTGCTTCTTGCAGAGTTTGCTTGATAGGTTCTCTGAATGATATTTTATTGAAATACTTGGAGTTTTAAATTTACTCCTCTTTTGTTCTTTTTGACGGGTTGCATCTTACTTTAAAGGGCCTGTGAAGCATGACCTCAGAGCTAGTCAGAAACTCTCCTGTCTTTCATTTATCGTTTTCACGGTTGTAAGCTTCCTTCAGTGTGGTTTTTTTTTTTTTTTTCTTTCGTCAGAGAGAAGATTGGCCAACAAACATGTTCTGAAAGACATGTTTATCTTTAAGAAAAAACCTAACAGCGACTAAACAAGCAGGCAGCCGCACCCATCCAGCAGTATGATTTCTTATCTTGGAGCTTGACTCATAATTTTGATGGCTCCTTACCCTTATTGGTTTTTTGGTAAAGAAAGTAGTTTTTGTAGCTGTTCCCCTGAGTGCCACACTGGAGAGCATTGCACTTGTGTAATAATTTTTTTCTCATGCCCTCCTGTCTCTTTTACATCTGAGCTGCAGAACCCCACAATCTCTTTTTTTAATTTTTTTTTTTCCTTTTTCTGATATGGAGAAAAGAAAGAGATGTTTAAGAGTCTGTCCTGCCGAGGAATCTCATCTTTGATGCACAGGACAGCATTTCACCAGTTTGGCTTTGCTAAGTATCAGGCTGACTCTGTGGAGCTGGAAAATATGTTTCAGGCTGTGTTTTGCATAGATGCTCTCAGATGTGAGGTTTCACCGCCTGGGTGTTACATGTGTTTTTCCTGTCACGGGGCAGTCTGCCTCTGAGTTGTGTTGCTGGGAGCTCCTGGTAGAGCAAATGCAGGGGCAGGAGGAAGATAGGCCTGGCTTCAGCCTTGTTTCATCAACCCCAGCCACAGCCCTCCCTCATTAGCTCCTTGTTTGGTTTAATAACAGGGTTGTTGAGCAGCTTTTCCCACAACAAAACCTCTTTTCTCCTTTTCTTTAGAAATAAAATCATACCAAAGAATGTGTGTTAAGGTGGACTTTGAAACTCAAAGCTTGTCAGACCTTCGAAGTCATGCTGGAGTAATTCCTGTGCTTTCCTCTCCTTCATTTTAATTACAGGGGAGGGTAGTTTAGCTTCCACAGCTCAAGCTGTTGGAAGGACATGTCTATGCTCTGCAAATAAACTTTGTAGTTGCTTTCCCCCTTCCATCTTCCACTTGCTGTGGCAGAGCTGTGCTCCTGAACAGTGCCGGGCTGGTTTGTTCAGGTTTTGGTGGCCCTCTGTTTTCTCCTTGTGCTCCATCCACGCTGTGATTATAGAAGTTGCTTTACAGGTGACTGGGAATATGGCACCTAAAGAGGCCTACAGCTGCTCTGTGTAAAGAACAGCCCCCACAGGTGCTGAAGTTGCAGAGCTGTCAGTGCAGCTTTGTGGAGGGGTTGCTTGCTGCATCCTCTTCAGCTTTTGGCAGCCTGGGATATCCCAGCTGTCCATTTTACTGGGTAATGCAGGGGTTCTTTAACGGGGTGGTTCATGCCACACTGCAGATTGCTCAGTATGGCACTGCAAGAGCTGCTGTGTGGTGGAAGACAGATTTCTAGAATGTGCAAGATACTCTCGTGTGCTGAGGATAGCGATCTCGGCTGGTTTGCTACCATACACCTCCCCGTTTGAAACAGCAGTGGGTATTTCTGAAGCAAGTATTCAGACTGGAGTGCTTGCTCAGATTTTCAAGGTGGATGGTGCTCTCCATAGCTGTGGGTTTGCTTTGACACCCTTAGCTTAAGGTATTTGTAGAGGCACTGGTGTAGATTGTCCCCCCTAAGTGTCTGCTCAAGTGCCAGCCAAGCTTGCTGGCTCTGCATCCCGCTGGGTTGCTCCTGCGTGTGGCATCCCCCTCTGCACTGCAGAAGAGCTAAATCGGGGTTGGAAGAAAGCTGGCAAGAAGCCTGGATGTTCCTAGAAAGATATTGATTGCCCTGGACAGTTCGGGGTTGTTCCTTTTGTTTCCCTTGCTCTCGTCACGGGGTCGGGCTGGTTCGGGCAGCAGCTCGCTGGAGGATGGAGAAACAGTGCCGGCTTTGCGGGCTGAGGCTGGAGCGGAGCCATCGCAGCCCGCCTCTCTCAAGTGTTAAGTCTGAAGCAGTCTGCCTGGTAATTCCATTAATAAGAGCCTAGTGCCAGAGAGATAAATGTAATTCCATGGCAAAGCTGATGCTCGGGCTCAAACGGAGAGGATTTGCTGGTTCTCCTGGGTGCACTGCTGTGAGTAATGTACTCCAGCATTACCCACAGATAATGTTTAAAGTCTACACATCACTGCAAAGACTGGGCAGTGATAAAAAAATCTGCTGATAAATCTTCATGTGAGGAAATCCTTAACTCCAGAGCATAGCTGTTTCTTTGCAATGGGTTTTACTGGGAATAAAAGTGTCCTGCTTAACTTCTGACATGCAGGCTGGCACCATGCTAAGCAGCCAGCTGATCCAGGAGACAGCTTGCATGGGCTATAGCCAGAACAAGCTCTCTGTGTATAATCAATGCAGAACAGAAATTACATACCGTGTGTGTCACACCAGAAAGCTTGCAAGCACCTCAGAGCCAGCCACCACAATTGCACGTAGCACAAGCTTCTCTACATTTGTGGTGATGAGGTCCGTGCTTGAATTCAGAGCTTATGGTCCTGCTGTTTGCTCAGTTTGATTTCTTTTTGAAATATTTTTTCTGATTTCTCACTTTTCTTAGTTTGATTTGCAGATCGCATCTTTCTGTTTGCTGTTGTATAATAGTGTCACCATCATCAAGTCTTGTGTTGAAAAGGAATGGTTAATTGGGATATTTTTAGGTCTCCTTGTGGCTTGGATCCTGGAAATGAAACACGGGAGCCAGCACCATTCAGCTTTCTGCATAGGAACTTCCCATCCCACAGGCAGCAGCTGAGCAGTTGTGTCCAGCAGGGTTGGAGCTCACAGTGCCAGGAACCCAGTGCTGTGGTACCCCAAAGTTCAATCAAACAAATTACTTGCCTCATCTTTTGGAACTCAATGGAGGATTTTCCTTGTCATCAGTCCAAGGTGGGGGAAAAAAAATGCAATGAAGAAGAAGCAGGTGCTGGGGATGGTCAGCCCCTTGTGTGTCCCCATCACTCCAGCTTTGCCTGAGTGTCCATCAGTACACATCTGATCTCTTTAGTTAGGACTTGGGTCCCTGCTGGCATCCTGACAGCAGAACTAAAGCCAGCTTGCTCAAAATGCTTGTTTGTTGGTGTATTCAGCAGCTTGCTGGTGCCTTTTGCTGTAAGAGGTGTGGGGGAGAGTGGCTCGTTGAGCAAAGTGAGGTGCATGCTTTGCTGATGACCTAGTCTGCAGCCTGCTCATGCATCTCTTACTTAGTTGCAGCAGCTGTGCCGATATGCCTGCCTTCTTCATGCATATGCTGTGGGCCAATTCACTCACCAGAAATCAGGATCAAAAGCAGATTGTCTTGAGTTTTTAAATCTCCTGCCTCCCCTTGCCTTAAGTTTTGTTCATTAATCAGTGAGGGTCATGCGTGGGAGAGCCACGTCTGCCACTCACCACTGCAGTGGCAGGATGTTGGGGGGATACAGTATTAGTCAGAGCTATTGCAGTTGCTTTTTTAAAAAAAAAATTCTCCCTTTTACATCATAGTTGAGTACAGAAGCTTTAGCTTAGTAGTGCGGTTTCCTCACCCCAGGTTAAAATTTCAGAGTGTCTCCTTTCCTTCTTTTAAAGCTGACATCTGATTTGGGCTTGAGTGGAGCGAGGTTGTACTGAGTTATGTGTCTTGTCAAACATTTTGATACAGAGTGGATGAAGGAGCAGGTAGGAAAATGACCTGCATGTTTAGAAATTCAGTTTCTTGAAAAACTGTGGTGCCTTGTTCTTACGGTATTTCTCCTCCCTCCCCCTTCAGTTCCATGAGTCAAAAGTGATCATGAGAGTGGTGAGATATGATTGGGGGGATTTATCAGGAAGGATGTAATGTGTTCGTTCCTCTGGTGGTAACAAAGTGGGTCAGAAGTGTTACTTGTGCTTTTGCTGCTGCATATGATGCTAACCAGATAAAGTTACTGAAATTAGTTCAAAGCCTCACTATTTGCTTTGCTCCTTGACTTGCTATATAAGTTTCATTGTGAAAGCTGTATCTGACCTGCAAGGCATTGTTTTCTTTGCTGGCTCTTGTGGCCTAGGTTGAGCCATCTTGGTGCTGCCACAGTCTAGGTGGCCTGGCACTGGATTTTTTATTTACCAATGTATTTTTGAGCCACAGCTGCATTCCCATCAGGTTTGCTGCAGAGCTGACCAGGCTGACAGTAGCTATAGTGGACAGACACCCACCACTCGGCTCCCTTGGATAAAGGGCTGGTAGGACCATCACTTGACCTCACAGAGGTGCTCTGAATGTCTGGAGGCTGAGCAGAGAGCCTGATACATTGTCCTTCTGCCTGCCTTGAGCTTATGGTGTAAATCCTACTGCAGGCTCAGCAGGGGTGACCTGATGGCTGTGCTTTGATAGCTCTGTACAGTGAAGAGATCTGGCTGGAGTTTGCTCAGGGTCTCCCATGCTGTGAAAGAAAGCTGCCATGAGGTGCAGCAGGTGGAACTTGAACTTGGAGTGACAAGGGGGCATATGTAACATAGCTGAGAAAACCAATAAGATATTCACAATATCTTAACCACTGAAGGGGCTGAACTTGTTTCCAGTTATGTGTTTAAAACATGATTAGTCACCTCCTAAAGCAGGGTGCTGTAATACAGTTTCTGTGGAAAAAATTGCACCATACATGTGTCAATACAATGGGTGGACTCAGCTCAGCAAGTGTGTGTGCTTTCAGGCTTGGTCTATAAATCCCTTCAGCTATTCTGGCTCTCTACAGACTTGTGAGAATTCAGGGAGTTTTCTTTCCTGCAGCGTTGCCCTTTCCATGCTTTTAACATCTGAAGGCTTGGATGGAAATCGTCATCTTGCCCTCTTGCATGCCAGCACTCAGTCTGATGGCAGGCAGAGGCTCCATGACAGCCAGAGCTTTTCCCTCCAGCAGACTGGAGGGAGAGGGGCAGGGGGTATCTCTGCCCCTCTTTGGCAGTGGGCTGTTGTCAGCCTCCCGTGTGTCCAAGGAAAGAGTTTTTCAAGATTTTTGTCTGGATTTTACAGGGATCTCTTTCCTTACTGCTTTCCTACCTTGGGCATGGATGCCAGCTGTATCTCCACTGGCCTCATCCTGTGGCATATCCAAGCAGATCAGTACGTGGGAGACTGCACATCACCTACAGCAGGGTGCTGGATCTGGCATGTGGACAGCTGAATGGTCAGAGAGGTCCATTCCCAGAGAGGTCGGGCAGGAAGGGTATTTGCCCCTGGGAAATGCATCCCTCATCTTCAGTTTGTGGCTCAAACAATGTTTCTACTCCATATTCTCTGATTGCTGGAAGTGGCAGACTGAAATGAAAAGATTGGGTTAGCCAGTATCCTGCCAGAGCTTAGAGAGAACTTAGCTGCTCTTGTTTGATTTCAAAAAATTGCATTAAAATGAGCAAAGAGGCTGTGCACTAGAGGCTGCTTCCGCTGCAGGCATCTGCTTGCAAAACTGTTGCAGAGCGATTCCTGCTGGTGCTGCAAATCCGGTAGGGAAAGCAGAGCTGTGGCACGGGCCAAGAGATCTGTGTGGAGGTGCAGCTGACGGGCTCGGCTCGCTTGATTGCTTTGGCAGCTTTCTGTACTTAGAAACAGGTGTGAGCATTGATTCCATCTGTTATCAGTGGTCACTGGTGTCTTGGTGAGTGCAATGAGCTGCTTTTTCCTGCAAGCTGAGGAGCGGTGCTCTGCCCCAAGTCCCTGCTGCTGGGACATCATTTCCAGGCAACTGGAACATCCCCAGTGTGAATGTTGGATGTGTGACGTGATGGCTCTTGTGTCCTGCCTCACATGAGCTTTGTAGTTACACCAAGCTGCAGCTGGCTTCTGAAGCTCTTCTTGGTAAAAATTGACCTGAATTGATCTGTTGTGATCTGTTGTTGGGTTTTTTTTAAACTAAGATGCATTTCTTCAGAAGCAAAAGCTTGAGTTTTATTACAAAGTCCGTGATTTTCTTAAGGATGCTTTGGGATATTTTGGGGACATGCATGTGATCTGCATGGTAATAGTTACCAGAAAAACTGGGAAACGGGTCAGTTGGAGATGTGTAGCTGGTTAATTGATTTTAATGCCATGGAAGTTCAGTTTGAGTAACTTAGTGCTTTTTCTGGTGGGGGGCAAAAAAGAGCTGTGTTAAGTGGAGGGGCAGCTCTGGGTATTCCTGTGAAAGGTGTGTAAAGGAGGCTTGAATGTGAGTTTTTGAACTGTGCTTGTCTGTTCCTGTCGAGAGTTGGTGGTTTCAGTGGGAGCACGCAGCAGCCATCGAAGGCATGGCTTGCCTGGGGGCCCTGGGGCAGAAGCCTGTGTGACTAACGTTGTGTAATTCAGTAAAACCAGGCAGGATTAGCTCTGCCTCCTTCCCCTCTGTAAGGAGCTAGTTGTGGGGAGTTCTGTCAGACTGCTGCTGGGATGCTTGGATGGGACCTCTGGGCAAGCTGATGGATCGGCTCCCTCCACTCATACACTTTGTGGCATGTACTTTTTAGGTGGGGACTGTGCCTCTTGCTGGTTTGGGAGGTGAGGTGACTGCCTGGAGTGTGAAGGCTTGTGCTGGCAGCCCCTTGGATAGGCTCCCTGAGCTGCACCTGTGTCTGCTGCAACTCCTCCACCCACATCTGTGCCAGAGGAGAAGCAGGGTGGGGATGAAGGGGGCTCAGGCTTCCTGGTGCTGGGGACACACCAGCCTGTGGGGACTATGAGGGGCTGTCTTGTGCTCCTCCCTCTTCACTCCTGGTGCTGCTGAAGTTAGTCATGTGTTGGGATGAAGGTCTGGCTTAGAGTTTGAGCCTGTGCTTCTACTTTTCCGTTACTATTTTCCAGGGTTTCTCTGCAAGGAATTGGAAAATCCCCTCTATGGGCTGCCGTGACAGACTTAGAAATAGCCAGATGGATTTGAACTTTGGTGCTGCAAAGGGCTTTGCGTATTTATTTTCAGCTTCCTGCTGTCTGCTTTGCTTAAGAGCTTTTGCTAGATCCTTTGCATATGCTTGTCCTTACTCCTCTGCTCCTGGAAACCATTTGAGAACACCCTTCAGCTATGACAAAACAACCCCTCCACAAAAAAAAAAAAATAATCCCCAAACCTCTTGGAGGAATTTTGTTTTACTGCTGTAAAACTGCAAGGCTTGCATAGCTGTGGTGTGCTGCTGTTTGGGTGCATCAGCCTAGTTTGGAGACTTCAGAGAGCAAATCACCAGGCTGTTTTGGATGGCTCTTTAGAAGAGTGGGTGACTGAGCACACTCAGTAGTGAATGGAGCTGCTAAACTGATTTTACATTACTTACCCCTGTGTAAAGACAAATATATGATGGGTTGAAGCCTTGTCTAGGTTTCCACATGTACCACTGTGCCATCTTTCTGAGGTCATGCTTCTCATCAGCTTTAGCTGATCTCAGGCTGTTCTCCTGCCAGAAATTTTTCCCCTTTATTTTCTTATTACTGGGATGGCTTCCAGATGGATCAAGCAAATGATGATAGAGGTTGGTACCTCTAACGTAGAGATGACTGGGATGTGTAGAAGTGGGGAGAGGAAAAAGGCAGGTCTGTGTTTTGTGGCAGCACAGAGTAGTTCTGGATCAGTTGAGCTGATGAGCATGTGGAAATGGGCCTGGCTTGCTGAAGAGCAGCTGTGTACCCCCTGGTAGAACATGTCCTGCTTCTGTTCCAGTTTCCTTCCACCTAACAGAGTAACAAGGATTGCCAAGTGCGTTTCTGGGAGGCTACGGTGTTGGAAGTCCTTTGTGGGCACTGCTGACTGATGGCTTTGTGTACATGCTGCCAGAGTTTGCCTTCCCAGTTAACTCAGGGGAGGTTTCCCTCTGGGAGGACTTTGAGCACAGGTTTTAAATGAAGCTTCCTGCTGAACGTATCAAGGGGAGTATTAGATTGAATATAAGGGAAAAGTTTTCTGTCATGAGGATAGTGAGGTAGTGGAACAGGTTGCCCCTAGAAGTTGTGGATGCCTCATCTTTGTAGTCACCCAGTATCACTCAGTCCTCTGCTGCCTTGCTTCATAACTTTTTTATAAGCTCTGGTGAATCTTTGTTTGCTGCATTAGATGAAACAAAAGGCTATCATGTTTCTGCAGCTCTACTTCAGTCTGCGACAAGCAAGGAGTCTTCTTGGCCAAGGACGGAGAGGGTCTGCTGAGGTGCAGGCACTGAGAAATACATATTTTCATGGACAAGTTGGAGCTGTGGGAAGGCGGCAGAGGAGCTTAGCTTTCATGAATGTCATCCACGCTCTGTGTTGCTTGGAACCTGGTTGTGTCTTGGGGAGGAGAAGCCTTGGGGCAAGTGACTCTGCTGGGCACTACAAGGAGGAAGTTTGGGAACCAAGAGGGAAGCTGAGCAGTCTGATTCCCTGGCACTCCGCTGTGTTTCCAGTATATTTGTCTGCTGTGGGACAAAATGCTTTGTCTGAGAGCTGCAGTTGCTTTGGGAAGGCAAGCCAGGCCACCCTCATATGGCTTTGATTAAATCCAGCAGCACTCAAGAAAGCTTCAGGCATCTCTTTGCTTGGCAGTACTGGGAAGCGAGGACTTAGAACTTTGACAGTGATGTTTCTGCAGCGTTGTCTAAGAGTAGGAGTTGTGCTGAGAAAGTTGTTAAATGGAAAAGGGAGTGAAGGAGGAGGGGAGAAAAGGTTGTTTGTATGGCAGCCGTGTTGATACTCCCCATGTGCTGAGCCCTGGTACAGGCATGGGTCAATACTTACAAAGCTAAAGCAGCCCTCCTTCAGATTTAAGCCATGTGAATTTAAGGTACGAATTTCCTTGCTTTCTGTACCTTTATACATAAGCTACCACTGAAGATTACTGGCCAGGTTGGATTTGTCCTGTTATTTCTGTTCTTGTAGAGCTGCTGCTGAACAGTATTCATTTACTGGCTTCAAAAGAACAACAGAAGACCATCTTGAAGGTATATAACAGGAGTAAACAACATTTGTGTTTTGGTTAATGTAGAGCAACAGGGTGATGGAAAATTTGTGATTGAGGCTGGAGTCCAAGGTCTGTGCTGTGGTCTTGTGGCCTTCAGCGTTGTTTTCATTCTTAGAAATTGCTTCAGCCCTTCTATAATGGGAAAGGAAAAAGGGGAAAATGAGTGAGGGGGGAACCATGAATGGATTACACTTTTTCTCAGTTCTTTAAATACCAGGTGGCAATGACAGGTTTCTGAATCACCTGCAGAGACTGGGGGAAGCAAGCAAGTCTCTCTTTCTCAGTCCAAGGTAAACCAATGTGCTGCATGAGTAAGTTTTCTCACAGTACATAATGAGGTCCAGTTGGCAGGAAGTACATGAGACGTTGTCAGGCTGATTCTGTACCTTCCTCTTGCTGGTTTGGTGTTTTGACTCAAGATGTCTCACTGTTTCCTTACCTCCCTCAGCTTCCAGATCCTCTATGTTACAGTGTGTTTGAGGATGGGCCCTCATCTTCCATGTTCCTTGCTATCCCCGAACAATTGTATGAACAGGATGGGAAAAGTAAAATTACATTAGATGTGGTGCCCTTCACATCAGTTGTATCATCAGAAAAACTTCTCCTTGTGGCTGCTTAGAATTGTTTCCAGTAAAATATTTCTGCTATCTTTTCTTTGGCATGCAGCAGGCACTTCAAATGCCCAAAGTGAAGAGTTTTTGCAGCCTGCAGAGGTGACTTCTGTCACAGCCCTTGCTCAGTGCTGGTTAAATGTCTTCTGTGTGATGAAGGTACAAAAGCTTTACACAGCCATCAGTGGAAAATATAAGCCTTTTTTATTATGCAGCTATAATAATGAATCGATTATGATGATGAAAAAATGGAAGCTGCCTGGCTCTGAGATCACGTGGGATTTGTCTCCTCTGCAAACTAGAAGAAATTGCACAGGTGCTGTGGAGCAGATCTTCAGCAGCATCTCAGGCAGCACAGTAGGGGCATTGTAGGTGATCCCTTCCATCCTGTGTACCAGCTTGTTTTCTGCCCCTGCACATAGATATTATCTTCAGTGTGCTGGCTGTTGAGGAGGCTTTACTGAATGAACAGCCTTTGGTTTGGAACTCATCATCTTGCCTTTTACATTAGCTTCTTTCTATGATTTTGGAGAAGTCCCCTCACAGCCTCATGCCATGTACCTCTGCTGTGATGCCAGGGCTAGATAGGAGTGTGTTCAGGGCAGGGATCTAACACCCTCCCAGTTCTCCTAAGGCTGCTTTGGCATCCTTCCTTTTCACCAGCCAGCTCTTATTAATGTCATTAATAACTATTTTCTCTAATGCTTACAGGATTTGCCAGTTCCTGTATGCCAATGGGAATCGTGTCCTGGCTCCTTGTCAGTGCTATAGAAGCTGATTCTCTGAACAGGTATGTTTGTCATGTTCCTGGTGAGGGGCAGAGGGGCTGCATGTGGCTAGGGGTGAAATGCGTTCAGGGCTTGCCTGATAGGTGGGGAATGGATCCTGTGGGGCAGACTGCTCTGCAGTGAATAGTTATTTTTTCCACCCAGAGGTTTTGTGAAAACACCCAGGCAGAAGACAAGGTTTGCATTTAGCTTTGCTGACAGCCCTCTGAGGAGAGGGCTGGAAAACAGCATTGCTGCAGAGCAGCTCCTGGGAGGCCATGCTCCTTCCTAAGGCAGGCACTGCCTTTTCCTTCCCGGAGCACCAGCTGGGGAATCCCGGCTGAGCTCCGGGCTGCGCAGGCAGCTGCTGCTCCCTCCTGCTCAGCTGGCCTTTGGCAGCTCCCCCGTGGCGTGCATCCGCCTGCATCCTGAGCGGGGTGGGAGGGAGCTGTGTGCGTGTTGGTATCCAACCATGAACAAATCTGCTGTTGTTTTCTTAATGTATGGCAAGAACAGCCTGTAGCAGCTTATTCCTCCCTGGATAATTACTGCTCTGCTCTGCCACTGATTGCTCTCAGGAGCCGTGGAGGAGTGCCTCCCCTGTGCTGCCCTGTGCATCCTTTTGCCTAAGTTATTTGGTTTGTTATTGCTTTAAAGCATCGCTGCTCAAATGAAAAATCTAATCTGCGTTCTTTGCAACTATTTGTCATTCTAAGTGCATTGCCTAAGTCTGTTGAAGTCCCTGAGATGCCAAACATACTTTCAGTGATGCCCCTTGATATGCTACCAGCAGGTGTGCTTGCACCTCAATTTCAATTTCTGGATTACTTTGAGGAGGGGAAAATATGGGGCTAGGTTGCAGTATTGTATTATCTGGAATTGTGCTCCCAGCTGATCAGAGGGGTGTGTGCAATTGGAATTGGGGTGGAATATTTTGCCATCAGTGGTTGCTCGGGGGAGGTCTGAAAAGCAGGCGGATGATCCTGCTGTGGGAGTGTTAATGGTCAAAGAGGGTTGGCTTAGCACGATGAACTCAAACCTTCAGCTTGCCCTAGGAGCAAAAGAAGCTTCTTCTGCAAATATCCATCCCTCATGGATCTCATCGAAATGGCATTGCCTTGCATTTATCTTGCCTGAATGGCCTATTTTATTCTATAAGGATATAACCATAACTTGATGCATAAAGTTTCTTGAGCCTTAAAAAAGTGAAATGGTTTCATTATGGAAAGAGATCTTTCTTGAAAACCTGGTTCGTCTGGGACTGTCTGGGTGGTGCCGCAGACGTGCTGAGGAGTAGGAGTCAGGGTGGAGCTCTTTCCACCTAATTCTCCTGTATTTCCTGGGGTTTATCACAGCATGCAAGCAAATGTGCCCTCCACTTTGGAGCTGAAAGTAGAGCTGGTTAGTTGAGCACTGCCTGTGCTTCCCATGCTAGTCTTCTCCTTATGCTTTCCTTTCCTTCAATTAATTTTCTTCTGTAAAAGGCCTCTTCTTAAAGGGAAAACCACAATAAGAATGGGAACAGCAAAGGTAGGAGTGTCTCCATTTGCTAGCAAGCTGTTGCAGGTGTGTCTGAGTTGGGGGAGCCAGCACTGAGTCAGTGTCCCAGACTCCTGGTGACTCAGGTGGCAAAATCCCAGATCATTCCCTTCTTATGCTGGAATTGCAGCAGATTTCCTGTAACAAACTCCTGCCTTCTGTAGTGACCATGCAGGGAACACTGTCCTCTCCCTCCCGTATAGGTTATGACCAACTTGGTTCTCTGGGGATGCAGGCAAGTGGTGGTGGTGGCACTTCTCTTCTTGTCACCACAGTTGGAAAGTTGATTTATCTCAGCACCCTCAACCTTACCTCTCTCCTTTTCTTCCCCCCACCCCTTGTTTTTTCGTTAAGATGGGATAGGTCACAGGAGTTGCAGCTGTCTATTGAGCTTGAGGAGATTCTTATGCAAATCTGGAGGCTGTGTTCTTCTGGCAGATCTGCTTGCATGCATTATCCACTACTTCATTGTACTGGAAGGAGATCTATTTTCTGAAACATGGTTTATTTTTAGTCAAGACTTTCCCTGTCTAACTGGCAAAAGTTCAGCATTTGCAGCAGGATTTGCAGAAGAAGCAATTTTACCAAATCCTCAGACTGGGGGAAGGGAGAGGAAACGTTATATTAGCTAGCAAAAAAACTAAGTGCTGGCTTGAAAACCAGCTTAGGACACTCGTGTGAGAGCATAAGGATTGGGAAATGCAAGTTGAGAACAGTGTTGTGTTGCAGCAGTGGGTAACTCAGTCTGGGTTGCTCTTGCTTTTCCTTTTGACAGCCACCACAGAGGTTAACCAGAAGTGGGTGGGAAGTGCTGGGGCACTTCCCAGCACTTCCCACTCAGGGGCAGGTGGTCAAGGAGCCAACCTTTTGGCCTCACCCTGAGCAGTGAATTAGTGACCTTAACTGCAGCATCCATGGGAAAAGATCTGTCCCTGCTGGGCATTGCACTGTCCCGTTGCACCCATATTTGGGGCCACTGGAGGCTTACTGAGGGTTGAGCTTTTTGGTGGTATGGAATGTATCATGCCCGTGTTTGAGTACCCTTGTCAGATACCCTGAAATGAATAGGGTGACACATGGGATATCCTGGGGGCAGTGCTGCAGCTGTCTTCTCCTCTCTTCCCCAGCTGCTGCTCCAGGGACAAACTGTCTTCACATGCCTCATTGCTTTCACCAACTGCTTCTAACCACTCTGGGTCTTGTGCTGGTTTCTCACATAAGCAGCAGGGATGCAGGTATATTTTCTTCTTGGTCTTGCATCTCCTCAGACATTTCCACCACTCCCTTTTAGAGAGTCATCTTTGTTACCATTAGCAGGTAGTGCTGCAAGCACCAGACATGTGAGAATACCAGAGAGTGGATGACTGTTCAAAGCCTTTGGTACTTACTTCTCTGGAAAAATGAGAGTTGATTTCACATGTGGGCATGTAAATGATTTGTTTCCTGCTGCAAGTTAACTCCAGCAGTTTGCTTTATCTTTCTGTTTCTCCCTGCCCCAACACCCCAAGAGACAATTGCACAGCAACTTTGTCATGGTTTCATTATCAAAACAAGGAGAAATCCTTCAGTTCCGATTTTTTTCTGAATGTTTGGAAACAAGAAAAAAGAGAGGAAATAACACTAGGAATTTAGGTGAATTATGCATTTGGTCCAAGTGGGTATGTGCTGCCTGCAGGTAACAGACCTGCATCTTTGTGAAAGGATTGGGGATGAAACAAAATTTTAAGTGCTGTTTCAGTCATTGGAGTAGAAGCGCCATGAGAATCAAGGTAGAAGCATTCATCAGCTGCCTAGAGCAGTAATCTTCCTGAAGGAATGAATCTAATTTAACCTGATAAAAGAGTTTATGCAGTGGGGGAAGTCTCTACCATTTCCTGCCAAGCTTCCTGAGAAGACTAGGAAAAAATAAGTGCTGAAATGACACTCTTCTCTCCGTGGGGGAGGGGGCTCATGTTTTCCTAAGGCCTGTTATTATCTTTCTGTTAAAAACCATCTGTATTAGCTGGCAAATCAGGATTGTTTTAGCTCTTCAATTTTCCCTAGTTCCCTGGGGACTTCCTAGTTGCAAACCTATTTGCAAATCCCCTGTCCATGTGGGATGCAGATGATCTTGTGTGTCCCAGTGTTGATGCAGCAGTTGGCCCCATGCTTGCCATACACCTTATGGCCTATGGATGTAGAGACTTTGTAGGTTTAAAGCTTTTCCTTAGGGAAAGTTTGTGGGTGGTTGGGTTTTGTGGTTTTTCCTTACAGTGTTAATTATTTCAAGGAAATTCCTATCTTATTAGTATTATTTCTCCCCAAAAGCAATTCTCTTCCTTTCTGTCTCTTTAGCCCTCAGAGGCTGAAAGAACACTGATATGTTAGAAAAGCCAGTCTCTACTTTAAATGGCCTTAAACATGTCAATATTCAGCTCAATTTCCTCTTACAGTGGCTTGCTACAAAGTGAGTGGGAATCTCAGGGTCAGCTTTTTTTCTGATGCTCAGGAGGGCTTTGTTCCTGATGGGTGAGTTTATGGAGGAGGAGATGGCCACCTTGAGTTTTGAGTACTCTGATAGGAAAATATTTTTTCTATCAGTGAATTTTTGCTGATATCATTGAACTATGCTTAAAGTATGTGGGCATATGTTGTAATCTGCTGGCAAAGACACTGAAAATCACTGTCCTGGGTTGGCCCAAAAGTGCAGTGTAAACAGCTAATGTCTGAAACCCTGTCTCTAGTGGTGTAACAGGAGCTGCTCTGGAAGGAGTTCGATGGAGGCTGAGCAGCCTAATTCAGCATTCCATCTGCTCTAGCTTGACCCTGTGCCTTGCAAATGTGCTGGGTTTTAAGCAGGCTGAGAGCTGAATTTGGCTGGCAGCCTCCAGCCCAGGTACTGGGGCAGTTGAGGAGCTGCCCATGTCTGCATTGGAGGTGCAGCAGTGGGAATTCCTGCAGTCTCTGAGTTACCTGCAGCCAAGAATGGAGCTAACTTCAGACTGCCATTTTTGAAACCTTTGTTTAGTGCAGGTGAGCAGTTCTGTGAGCATTCCATAGTTTGTTCCTACCCAGCCTTCCCAACACAGCTGTGCCAGTGTCTCCTTCAGCTTGGTTTCACAAGCAGAGACCTCATGCAGCCCTCATGGAGGGTCAGCATTTGGTGACTGCCTGAATTGCTGCTTGTCCCCAAAGGTGCTTCTGCTCTGCTTTGCTCTGTAATTACTTGCCAGCAGCTTTCACTGTGGTTTTTAAAAGGCAGAATAAAGAACAGTGGACAGATGGACATCTGGGGGTGCTGCTTGGGCAGGGGGAGTGATATTAGCCCTGGTACTTGCATGCAGCATACTCTCTAGGCAGATCCCACTGTGATTCTTGATGAAGTTTCCCTTTTCTTGGCTGGCTTATTGGAAAACCCTTTTCATTCCAAGTTTTGTTTGGAAAGAGAGATGCCCACACAGATGGCAGCTCTTCAGTTGTCATTCATGTTGGGATTTTTTAATGTTCCTTTTTTGCATTACCCTCACGTGAAATTCAGGCTTGCAAAAAAACCCCAAAACCATATCCCAGATTTAGAAAGTAACTAAACAGTAAGAATATTCTGCTTCTTCTCTCTAAGCTGGGAATGCAGTGGGCTATCTCATATTTTATCGGTTCACAAGGGATTGTGTTGCTTTTTCTTTTTTTGGCTGAGTTTCCATGTAGTTCACTTGTTTGTTTTCCTCAGAGAAAAGGTACAGCTTTTCGTTAAGGGTGGTTTTGGCAATGTTTTGCTCCTTCCTTGAGACTGTCTGAGTGGTTCCACTTTTTCCAGACAAGTGCCAATGCTCTCCTTTGGAGACCTGCTGGTCTCATCTGATAAGGGTTGAGGTGTTTTTTCCTCCTAAGTAGCTCTCAGAATTGCTGGATTGATAAATAATAAGTGTTTTTAGGTCTTTGAGATATTCTGGCAGGGTGGAAAGGGAGGAGAACAATAGCATTGTTGGAAAACACAATTTGGTATGCTGGTGATTTATGAAACTCTTGCTTGTACCCCTTGCTGAGTTCCAGGATGCTGTGGATGGTGCATAAAACCTGAGTGGTCTTGCATTGCTCCTGGCCTTTTAGCCTTTTAGAGAAGAAGCAGTTAAGTCACAGCTGACCATTGTGCAGCTGTGGTTGGACTTTACTAAAGTGCCCTGGAGAGGATGCTGGAAAGTCCTGCACCAGGGTGCCAGGGTGCAGAAGATGAGGCTGAGAAAAAAGGTGAAAATGGCAACCTGAAATGACAAAGGTTTTTGGTAGGTTTCTAGAATTATGGCTTGTTGTCCATTTCCTTCTTTATTTATCTAACCCTGCAAAATTGCTGTGGCAGGGCTGATGGTAGGCTTTGGGAGGCTGGAAAGATGCCAGTACAAGGAGGTGGCTAGTGCTTCCTTCCAAGTTTATTAACTCATTCCTGAAATATGCATTTCTTCTAAAGAAAACAATTTCTAGGGTAGCTGTTTTTGGGGCCTCAGTTGTCATGCTTTGAGTGGAAATGACTCTGTCAAAGGGTTCTTCAGGAGGGCAGGGCCAGGCACATGCAAAGCCTTCAATGGTGCTGACAGTGCCCCACGTTTCCAGACCTCCATGTTTCGTGGTGAGGAGTACACCAAGAAAAAGCGTAGTCCCCCAGGGATTTAGCAAGTTGCATCTATATTGAAGAGGTTTTTTTTTTTTAAGGTATTGACAATCAATCCTCCACTGCTTGTTTTTTGCCCTGGCACGGTGCCGGCAGCCCAGGTGTGGTGGCTGGGCTTGTCCCACATCCAAGTGGAAGCTGTGGGAGCATTGGAGTGGGGAGGATCAGGGGGTGGAACCCTGCATGGTCTGAGTGCCAGCAACTGCCAAAACCCCTGTGCCAGTTTTCTACTAGATGCAGCCCTGGATTAAATGGAGTAAAAACCAGGCTAATGGGAGCTGGGATAAATGGCTTGACCACGGTGGTTTTCTTTATGGTCTTTATTTCCTAGCATGCAATTGCTGTAATTCTTCTGTGTTACTTTTATCATTCTTGATTTCTGAAAGTATGTTTTCCTTCTTTTATTCTTTTCCTGAGGGTATTGGGCAGTGTTTTCCAAAGCTATTGTGGTGGGTATTTCCCCTTCTCTCTCAGAAGCAGCTTTCATTTTGGAATGAATAGCTCAGCATTGTTCACATTGTATTCCACTGTTATGGGCTTTTTTTCCCCTTTTGACTTTGACAAAAGGGGAAAGCAGTCTCCTAAATACTTCTGGAGTCTTTTGGGTCACTTTACAGAAAATATTACTTTCCTGTTATAATAAAATGCCTCATATTCAAAGCTCCAGGCAGGAAAGCTCTTTGCAGCACTCACATTGGAGTTTCTGAAAGCGTGGTTCTTGCGTAGCTTTTGCTTGGTTTTGGCTAGTTTCAGTTAAGATTGTACTGAATTCACCTTTGAGCAGGACTTTGTAGCCTTGTTGGAGTTAACTTTTGTTGAAACGTGTCCAGCGACGCAGCCTGCTACTACGGGTTTTTACAGAGCATCCCACCTGTGAAACCTGTTCCACTCTTCCAGACCAATGCCTATTTTCAAACTCCTCCAATTCCCTGCAGAAACAACAGGTTATTAGTAGGATCTTTTTGCATATATGTTTACCAGTTGTGATGTAGCTTTGCACCAAAGTGTCTCTTTATCTACATTGCACGCAGAAGCTGAACCCTGTAGTCAGCATGGTGTACATCTGCAAACCTCCCTTGGTTTGTTCAGAGCATGATGATCTGGCTGTGCAAGCACTTAAATTTACTTTCCTAATTTAAAATGAGTTGCAGTAAAGAATGTATCCACTGAGGTTCTTAGAGAACCAAATATTGTTTATTTAAGATGAGGGTTGATTTGAATTTTTGGGTTTTCCCCTTTCCATTGCAGCAGTGGTGAACAGCTTTGTGTTACATTAGCCCAGGTATATGGTACTTGTTGCATAGCAGTGATGTTTCCTTGGATGTGTCTGACTTCTTCCCCCTCTTCTAATGATCCTTGGTCTTGTTGAGCTGGCACAAGGTCTCCTGGCCTGTTGGGTCCTGGGAGTCTGCTGATCCAGCAGTGAGAGGGCTGTGGTGAGCCCACTGCTCAGGGACAGGATGTGAGGCACCAACCACAGCAAGTCACTACTATCTTCTCAGCTGACACTCATTACCATGACCTTGCAGTGTTTGCAGTGTGTGATCTGATGCTCAGGAGATAGGTTTCCTGAGCAGTAACTGTCTGAACATGCAATCCCACTGCTTGTTGCAGCTGACCAGCCAACTTGGATATGCTCTGACAAACAATGTGCTCCTTTGGCAGTAGTTCCCCTTAGGATGGGGGGGAGGGAGAGAATGGGACATATGTAGAGATTAATAAGCTTTTCTCAAATCCTTGTTCTTTTTCATCCTTTGAATCAGCTTTTTTCTCCCCTAGTGTGACAACATAATTTTATAATAAAATCCACATGGGAGAAAACTGTGATGTGTCTTCTAGTCAAAACAGCCTCCATGTCATCTGACTATTCAAATGGCAATAGAGAAGTGTTTGGATTAAGACACTAGAGGCTGGATGCATGTTGAAGGAATTAGTTTCTCCACTTTAATGATGTAATGATGATGCTGTTAGAAAAACCACAAAAGAAGAATGTTTCTCAGAGCATCTTTTCCAAGTTTCTTGTGTATAAACTGCAAACTCAAGTCCTTTTAATCTCAGTTAAAACTGTTGGGTTTTTTGGAGAGATGCTTTTTCTTGGTTGGGTTTTGTGGTGGGACAACAATATGCTTGCTGCTGGCAGTGGGTTGATCTCAGGGCAGAGGAGCTTGTCCTTCTTTTTCAGCCCTTGTTCTCCTTTCAAGTCATGCCATGCTGTATCAGCCCCTCTGAGGAGATTTGTGATAGGCGTGGAGGGATAATAAGGAGGGATAATAATTATTTCTCTTCAAAATAATGTTGAAGTGTGAAGTACAAAGACCATTTCCTTCACAACTGTTTGCTTATATTCACCTGGAGCAATACTTCAAGCATGGTGATGACTTTTATTTCCATAGGAAAAGATGCACTTTCTTTCCTTCTTTAATTCAGTTTTCCTTTAAGGTTGCTTGAATCTTGAAGTTCCTTTGACTGTTTTCAGATACCAGCCAAAAATACTGGTGTTCAGCCTTCAGAAGGCTTTATGTGTAGGTTAAATGCAGGGGTAATTTACTAAAGGACCTAACCCTGGCACTGCAGCATCCTTTAGGTAGGTGTTGTCATCATTACCTAAAAATGCCTAAGGTGTAATAAGAATCCTTTAGGTAGGTGTTGTCATCATTACCTAAAAATGCCTAAGGTATAATAAGAACTTGATGATGCCCCTCCTTGAAAAATCTGTTAGAATTAGAGGGCAATTTAAAAAAAGTCATTTTCAGTAAATTTCATATTTGAAATTTTGAATATTATTTCTGAGTGAAAATGCAGTTTCCTTCTCTTTCTGCCACTGAAAGGGAGATCCCCTTCAGGCATCCAAGGCAAGAGGACCAGTAGATATCTCCATGCTGCAGTAGTTTCTGTCTTTGACTCTTTCTGCCTGGTGTATTAAAATCCCTCCAGATAGGCTGGGTTGTGTTTAAATTAGCTTATCCTCTACCTTAATTACAAAGTTCTCTTGAATATTTTTTACTGTTAGGGTTGAGAGAGAACATTACTGTAAGTGCCTGATGCCAAGGCTATCGGTATGTTAATTGTGGGTATAAAAAAATTGAAAAAGGAAAAAAACTTCCATATGCTTGAGCTTTCTAGCCTTGGAGATTTGGCAGACATGTTGTGAAAGAGATTCCTGCTTTCCTGATGGAAATCCTTTGAATTAAACTTCCTTTGAGTCAAGGGACTTCATATGTCTGTCTACGTATGGAAAAGCCTGCGAGCATACTTGTCTCTCGGCGTCTGTGGAAAAACCAGCTGCTGTGTCTGCTTGTGAGTGTTTGTCCTGGGGATCTGCCCAAAAAGCTGTTTTTTCCATTGCTTGAGCAGAATATCGGGCTTGACACACTTTGTCATGCAAAGTGATACAGATAGGGTTGGCAGCTGGCACACCTTTTAAAGAGCCTGTTATTATAATCTTGCCATAACTCATAAATTATGCTATTGAGACAATGATAGTGTTATACTTGTCTAGCTAAAACAACTCCTATACAAACCAAGGTTCACTTTGGTTCCATGCTTCCAGTTTGGCATGCTGCGAAGGTACAAGGCAGTTCTATTCTTCTGTACTTCCTCCCTCATGTATGTATTGGTGTCTGTGATAAAATAGTCCCCTGCTGTTCCTAACCAGGTTGCAAAAGCCACAAAGATGATGCAGGGGCAAACAGACTTGGTGCTAATAATTAAACAGCTAGACCATAGATTCAGAGTGGTTTGGGTTGGAAGAGACCTTAAAGATCATCTCATTCAACTCCCCTGCCATAAGCAGGAACACCTTCCACTAGACCAGGCATAAGATGCCTAATGCTTTCTTAATAGTTGGAGTTGTACACATAAAAATATGATTCATGTATTGATAAAAACACCTTGCAAAAGATATACAGTGTGATTTTTTTACCTGTGTAAAGCCTCACTTGTAGATATTTGTACCTAACTATGAATATATCTAATAAAGGATTAGATATTGGACTGCACTTGAAAAGTCATAGTGCTTGTGCTTACTGAGAATTCTATAAAGCTGCATTGATCTGTAAATTGGGCAATCACCTCCCTTTTTGTGGAAATGTGACCCTAACAAAGAGAAGTCTATAGATTTCAGTTACATATTGTTTTCCTTCCAAATCTGTAATTTTAATTTATGGAAGTAACAGGGGAACAGAGGCTTATTGGATGTTCTTGACAGGATTTTTGGGATACCCTTTGCAGCAAAGAGGCAAGGAGCTTCCCCATTTGCTGAGCTTGTCCCCTGGTGTGCTCTTGTCTACAGAGCTGGAGGGCACCAGCTCAGTACAAGCTCTTCATTAAAATGATCTGCTGGTCTGAGGTAAGTGTAATTGCTGCGTCTCTTTCCTGGGGGCTGAGCTATTCACCTTCCCTGGAAATGAAGAGGAAAAAAATCAGCTGTATTAGCAGATCAAAAAAGAGCAGTCTGCTGGCCTTCCTAATGCACGGGTCACACCATGCCTGGAGCTGGGCTTTTACTTAACAGCAGCTCAAATAAGAAAAGCAAGCAGACATCTCAACAAAACAGAAACCAAAACTAACAAAGGAAGCATCTGCTATTTAGATGAACTGATATAGGTGAAGGAGGAAAAAACAAGTCATCAGAGACTTCCAAAGGCTTGCTGCTTTGGCCAGGAATCTGCAGCTTGGAGATGGCAGGCACTTCATGTGTGTGTGATGACACTTTGTGTGATGGTAATGCAGATGGTTCTATGGTACTATCCTAGGCAAAAGCAGGCTGGGTCATGAGAAGTAGCTGGGATGCAGGAAGGCCAAGACTCTGGTCTTGCTCTGTTTAGAAGAGTTGAGATGTGCCTCTCCAGGTCAGCTCTGGTTCTGTTCACCGTGTTTTTCATGCAATGAGAGGTATTGTGGGAAGGAAGGAAGGAATCTTTGTGCCAGCATTAGCCTCTCTTTTCACTTTGCATAGTAAAGCAGAGTGGCACCAGTTTGTGGCAGTGCTGAGGGACTTGTTTGGCCACTCTGAATGAGCATCTCTCCATGGCAACAGGAGAGGAGCCCTGGTCCACAGGGCATTTCAGGCTGAGGTGGGTCGGATCATTTGAAAGTCTGGCACAAGACAGCAATGCTTAGGTTACTGTTTTTATTACCATAGCATTTGTAATACTGGGTTAAGGATGCATCCCTGCAAGCAATGAGCAGGAGGACTGTTTGTTCTGGTTACTCTCCTAGATGCCAGAAGCCCAGCTGGGTCGAGGTGAGAGAAGAAAGAATAAGGGTTTGTTTTAGCTGTATGCCAAATACAAAGAGGGGGTATAATGTGCCCACAGGCTGCATTGTCGGCACATAAACCTAGTGAACAGGAGAGAGGACAGACTGCTTGTATTGGCACTGCTGTCAGCTCTCATTTTCTCACAGCTGGGGGACCATGAATGCACAGACCCCACTGATGGGATGTCCTGGTTTTAACCTTCTCAGCTGAGGGATTTGTCGGCCCCAAACCATAACATGCTTCTGTGTGCACCTTTCTGTAGCAAAGGGTGTTCCCTTTGCTGAGTGGTCCCTGCCAGCCCCAGAGCTAGTTAGTGCCATATTGCTTATCTGCACCTCTCTGTGGAGCCAGAGATGACTGGCCTATAGTTTCTAATTGTGATCATTACTCTCATTATTACTGTCTGCCTTGTCCACAGAGCTCAGTTTTTTATTTAACCAGCAACTGGTGAGAGAATCCTCATGAACTTATTTTAGTTCCTTAAAATTCTTGGCTTCTTTTATTCAGAAATGAGTAACTTGGTGTGAGAGTACCTCAGTGCTCTTAAAATGCATGAGCACTTGAAGCAGCTGCCTTGGATGGGAAGCACAAGAGGAGCACAAAAAATCAGAAGCATTTTGTCAGCCTGGTTGGAAAGTAGATACAGCAGTGAGAAAATGCTTCCTTTTATGCGTACATGCACTGTCTGACATCCAGGCAGAATGCTGACAAGCTGCTGTGGCTTGGAGGACAAGTTGAATGATCTGCATCAAGTCCTTATGATTTCCTCTCTCAAAGCAGAAGTGGCTAAAAAGCCTTCAGAAGAAGAGGCCTGTCTGATTTTGTTGCTGTTAGTTTGTTCTGGAGGGTTGGTTGCCACAAGGAGAAGGATCTCTGCTCTGTGTTACTGGTTTTGGATCTGCTCCTGGTTCAAGGAGATGGAGGTATCCTCTGTGTGAGCCATTAACCCTTTTCCTGGACCTTGCATTTGTGCATCTTCTGACAGACAGAGCAGCCTTAGAGTCAAGTGGATGTTTCCACTATTAATCAAAGATATTTTTGTTTTGGAGGCAAAACACACCCAAAGGCACCCTAGGTTGTGCCAAAGGTTTGGTTGTGCCAGGTTTTTACTCAGATACTTAGTGAAACAGAGGAACAGCTTGAAAACAGTGCCATGGTCCTTCAGCTGCCGGAGAAGTGCAGGAGTGAAGTGGCTTAAAGCTCCTTCAGTTCAGCAGTGTGCACAGCACTGCCTTCCTGTTCCGTATTGAGTGCACTGATTTTCATGGCCTTCCAGCATCAGCTGCCAAGTAATGGCTTTGGGAGGGTTTGCTGTACATGGGAAAGCTGTGGTGTAGAGAGCTTTGCTGTGTCCTTCTGGAAGTTTGTCCTATCTGGTGGTGCAAGAAGTTTGTAAGCACGATCTGCTTGTTGCAGCATCTAAGATTGCAGTGGTCTGTGTGGCAGGGATGTCCAAGCACATGGAGATGCCTCTTGCCCTCAGATTTCCTCTACAAAGTTTGTGGCCTGTTAATCATGAGGCTGTGTGTCTTTTCTAATGGACTGATGGTTGTAGGTGCTGGATAAATATTGTGCCACGCATTGGAGATCTCCATCCTGGAGTTGAGCTGCCTTTTGGTAGATGAAGGGTTGCACTTGTTCTTGCCTCTTTGAACACTTCCAGCTTCTATTTCAGAGTGTCCTGCTGTGGAGAAGACAGGATATGCTGTGTCACACTGCTGGGGGCTCTGCATCTGAGAAAACATTTCCCTTCTGAATCTTCTGTCCAGAAAAGTTGTTCTTTGGAAGAACAGTTGGAAGTGTCTGTGATCCCCTCTTGCTCTGCTTGTGTTTCAGAGCCCTGTCAGAGACAGTCTCTTAAGATGCCAGATCAAAGGGTTTAATTGCTGGAGCCCAAATCTCTCACAGCTTTGCTGTAATGCCTATGTGTGGTAACTCAAGAGTGGAAGACCTGCCACACTGGCTCCAGCCAAGGTCGAGATTGGCCAGTATCCTCTCCCCTGCTGACAACCAAAGTGGATCCTCAGGGAAGGAGGAGTCTTGAGGCTTAATAGCTGCACCAGAGTTGTTCTCCTGCAGTTTCCAGGGTACTTTGCAGACACTTTCTATAACTCGCTCTGAGTAGCAGAACATGCCACAACACAATTGTGGATCACTTGAAAGAAGTATTTCCTCCTTCTGGTTAATTTTTTTTTAATCTGCTGTCTCATAGTCTTTCACTGTGATGAGTTGGTTATTGCTCCTGACATGGTTTGTGTGACACCAATGGGTCCTGCAGCTTGTTTTCTTTCTTGCCTCAGCACATAGGTACCTTTTTTTGGGGTGCCTTCACCTTAAAATTTCATGATGATCCACTGTCTGCTCTGGAGTCTGAATTCAAGCAAATGCTTTGTGGATACTTTGAAGGGGATTAGAACTGACCTCTAATTGAAGGGAAAATGGAGTAATGTCAGACTTAGTTGCAAAAGCATTCTGTGCTTCTAGCTGGAAGAGTTGTTGAACATACCGAAGAGAGGAATTTAGAAACATGTCCACATGACCCCACATCTATTACTCAGCAGGCACTTTTGTTGCACATCTTGTATTTATTTTCTTGCTAAAACTTTAGGCAATTTATCAGTGTTGCCATTCTGTAATTGGACACTTTTCACTGTCTGCCTCTCCAGCCAAAAACAAAGTGAGAGTGATGTTAGCTAACGGCATGATCTCAGCAATTCATCTAGACAGAGACAGAAGTTGTCTGCTCTCTCCATTTATTCACTTAGTTTAAAGTACTGAAAGCCACAAATGAACTCGTTTCAGTTTTCCAAATGCTGTGATAAGAAAATAACCAGCCCCATTTCCTAAAATTTTCCAGATGAAAATTGATAGAAATAATGGTGCTTCCAGCAAATTGATCATCGTGTTCCACAATAGATAGTACACATAACAGCAGCTTAACTTCCTGTATTGTCTGTAGGATTTTCTCATCTCCCCTCAGGAAAAATTGACATTTGAATGTCTGTGGATTTCTGTGTTGTGCATATTGCTTGGTATGGACTTTGGGGGCAACAGGAAAGCTTTGCCAGCTCTTGCTCTGTGTGAGATGAGGAAGGGAGCAGGCCGGAAGTTAAGCCTACAGATTTCTCCTTCTCTGCTAAGCCTCGTGTTTTTTCCATGCTGGTCCATGTTGGAGGATTGGAGATCCATCAACAACAATAGAGTACAAACTGTGTGGTAACTTGTTCTGGTGAAACTTTCCTGTGTGTCTTGGTTTCTCTTTCCAATGGAATTTCCTTGAAACTCTCCCCATCTTCTCATGCCTGTTCCTGTGTCAGACTGAGAAGGGTACTTTTCCAGGCAAGGGCTCCCAAGCACAAAGATGACTAATTGATGAGTCTGAGCAGAAGAAATAGCTGCCTGCCTGATCAGATGCTGTTGGCTTGGCAGGACATTTCCTTTCCTCCTGCTTTCTGGGAGGTCCCACACTACCTGTCGTCGTTTCCTGTGAGACTTGTATTCACTGTGCATGCAGGACTTGTTCTTCACCTGTGACCATAACATGACTGGTATTTCTTTAGGAGTAACAGCAGCAGAACTAGGTAGCTGTTACCTGCTCTCCAAAAAGCACTTGGTTGCTGTTTTCTCTTATGCTGTAACAAAGCACTGCAGACTTCTTTGTCTTTTGCTCCAAATGCAAGTAGGTTTCTTTGGTCTTTTGTGTCCCTGAAGAACCTGGTGGCAATGCTACACCAAAATTCTGCTGGTCAAGTTTAGTTGTACCATGGACATATCCTTCCTGTGAACAGAGGAGCAGAGCCTGGACCAAAGGTGACAGTCATTCTGCATTAAACAAGGTGACTTGCCACAGTGCTGCTGGAGTCAGTGGTCCTGGGAGCTAAACTTCTGTGAGTCTTGGTGTGCTCATGTGTCCTTTCCACTGTGAGATGAAACTTGGCACAGTCTGGCTTTGCAAGGTGGAGTAAAATGCTGTTGGAGAGCTTACTCCTGACCCTCTGCCTTGCGGCTGGAATGGAGCCTGCAGAGTGCCAGCCTTTGTCAATCTGAAGTCAAGGGGCTGCTGTCCCCCAGGGTGCAGGAGATGGAGAAGCCTTGCAGCAGTTGGGAGCAAGGAGCATCTGTGGCTGTGTGAGCGTTCTGTGCCCACGTGGCAGAGAGTGTCTGTCAAAGCATGGGTTTACAAACAGAGGAGCTCATTACTTAGAGCAGCCGGATGGTGTGGCAGAAGGCCTGGGCTTGGGTAAGCTTTTGGGCAGCTACTTGAAGGAGGAGGCAATTGCTGAAACATTCATAAACTTGACTGTGAGCAGACTTCCCAGTTGCCTCATCCACAGTGGAGATGAGGGAGTGCAGCCAGGAGCTGCTGTACTCATCCCAGGAGAGATGACAAGGAGCAGGAGGCTGCAGACTTAATTCTCTACATTAATTCCCATAGCAAATTTCCACCTTCAAAAGCCTAAATGAGCAGATGCCTGCCAGAGCAATACCCTGAGTTGTAGCTTTTCCTGGTTTGTTTTCTTTTTTTTCCCCTCATCCTGTAAGGTTCACATAGAGGAGAATGTTCTTGGAGTCTCAAGAAAAACAGCAACGAAACGATGCTAAACATTGGCTATAAAAAAAACTACTTACTTGTTTTACATTTTTGTTTGCGTGTTGAAATGTGACAATGGGGGAATCTCATGCAAGCCCCTTGTTATTTTAGCATTTACTCTTTGCCTCATATGTAAGTTGTAATAATTTTAGAAATAGTATTCCCTTATATTTGGAAATAAGGGTACAGTGGGTTAGCTTCCAAACACCTTCATTCTCTGAATGTCTCTCAAGGCAGCCAGGTGTGCTGTACCTGGTTTTATGGCTGTATGTCTCACACAAGCTAGGCTGACCTGTCTGGTTGAGAGCATTTTCCCACACTGTTGTCTTGTTTTCCTTTTTAGGTTCTCTCCCATTTTCTTCCTGAAAAATTACTGTGGATGGTGTGAGGAGCAGAGTCAGGAATTCAATGATAGCTGCTGTACTTGTCCTCACTTCACCCTCTCATGTCTCTCCCCATGACAGCCTGTGTTAGCAAAGATGACAGTGTGTTAGCCAGAAGAAATATATTTTTTTGCTCTTTGGGGAATTGGCTAATCATTACATGCCTCAGTTTCCCCATTTAAGAATGTGTTCTTTAAAACTGCCTGTTTTCTCCCAAGTTTGTATCTCTTTCAAACAGGTATGAATTTTGTTATAAGGTCCTCTGCAGCAATGCTGTCGTGAATCCGATGCTGCTTCCTCCAGAGAGGCTCAAAGGGCTTCTGTGCATCAGCTAGGGAATGGTCTCCATAGCAGGATAGAACTTCAAAGGGGTTCTTTTTGGTTGGGGTTTTTTAAAGGTACTTTTGCAGATGTTGTGGTTAAAGGCTATTTTTAAAACCCTAAATCTTGGAATGTGGCTCCATAGCAGTACGTAGTGGGATTTGGAAAAAGTCTGCTAAAATTGTATATAAGGAATAGTGAAACAGTTAGGTCATGTTAAAATTGTTAGACTTTCTGGTGCTAGTGCATGTCTTTTGGGTTTCTTTTTTAATGAATGTTTTTCTTTTTAAAAATACAAATAACGGACCTTCCATTTCAGACAAATGTCCCTTTTTATGATGGTGGGTTTTTTCCTTGTAAATGGCTTTTTTTAGTGGGAGCTGCCTTGCTCTTTCCATCTGATCTCTGTGCCCACATCTCTGAATGTTTCCATTTCAGAAAGGAGGAGGATTCTGGTGCCAGCAGGCAAACTTCAAAAGCTGCCATGCAGGAAAGTTCACAGTTCTGAGGTGTTTGGAATGAGCAAGAAATAAAACAACACCAAAACCCCTTAAACTTTTACTGCCATGCAGAAATAACAGAAAAACTTGTTTCTTGGTTCCTGTAGTCCTTGTCATGCTAAAGTACTGAAACTGAATAATCCTGTCGTCCCCTAAACAGAACCTGAGAAATTTAGCAGCTTCCAATAGCTTTTAAAGAAAATACGTTTTACCTGTTGAATGCTGCCATTGTGCTGTCACACTTAAAATGGGACTTTTGGGTGCTGTTTAGATGCAGGACACAGGTAATGGCTCTCTTTCCCCACATGCAGTGCTATTATTGGTGTTTGTCACACCACAGATCCAAGTGGTACCTGTTAGTCATGCTCACCCCTATCCCCAGCATCCAACTCCAGCCATCCTGGTGGAGCTAACTTTGGATTAGGCAATTTTTTTTCTGTCCAAGCCTCCTAAGAGCCTATTGAGAGGGAAGGGGAATGGCTTTTCTTTCCAAGAGCAGCTGAATGCAGTGCCCTAGTTACCATGGTTTTTTAAATGGAGTACTTCAGAGGATGTACAAAAGCATCTTTAGTACTTGCAGTACAAGGAGAGTGAAAGGACCTTGATTATGTCAGTGGTGTAGCAGAGGCTTAAGTGAGTATCATTCATTTATTGTTAGGAGATGACCCAGTTTGGATTGTATTTATGGAGTTGGAGGGGAGAATGGGCCTGTTTCAGATTACTTTTAAGCTTTAAATGTAGTTACAGGCTTTGTGTAGGAATTGCATTGGCTCCCACTGGGTAAACAGAGCCTTTCAGAGGGGGTTCCCCATGTAGTGGAGCAGTGATGCATTCTAGCTTGTCTTGTGCTGCCAAAATGGGTTGATTCATACCACGTCTCTCCACATGGCAATGTACTGGATGGGGAAAAAAAAGAGTTCTCAGACAGAACTTGCCCAGCTGATTTCTATTTATTTTATTACACTTTCCTGCAAGGATTTTTAAGCCTCCAGTTACTATATAATTTGCCAACTGGTTCCAGCTAAGCAGATCCTTAGCTGAAGGCTGTGACCCTGCAAAGGACTGGTGAAGGTAATAGGTCATGAAGTCTGCACACAGTGGGATGCTTCTTCTGGAAGGGTTTTTTTCCCCCTGCTCCTTCCAGTAAAAGAATGGGTGGTCTGTTTTAAATGCTACCTGTGTCATGATCCATTGCCTTCTTCTTTTTACCTGGCTGTGATGGTAATATCTGCCTCTCCTTCTGGGATTCTCCTACTGTCCTTTAAACAGTTTTGGGACTGCTGAGAGGAACATGCCATCTGCAGATCCTGTGAAGGAGGTAATTTTTCAAATTATTTTTTATCCTGCTCCAAGGGTTCTGCAGTCATTACATTAAGCTCAACTCTGATGATACAAACAGCCTTGAGGAGAAAGCTCCAGCAGCAGAAGCAGCTTCCAGAGCAGAAGCTGCTGTGCTTAAACCCATCTGCAAATTCGGGAACTGAAACTTGGTAAAGCTCAGCTTTTTCAGCAAACACTACATGGTGTGAAGAGCCCTGGAATCTTGAGATACATTGTAAATTCATTAGCAGCATTCACATTCATTTCAGTGGAGCTAGGATTGCAATCTCCCACTAACCAGTGCTTTAAATCTGTGCATCTTACCCTGGAGAGGCACATCCTCTCCTCACATCCTCTGCAGCCTGCTTTTAAAGGGAGCCCTTTCCCCATGAAGAGGGGGAGAAATACATCCATCCCTTCCTACAGCTGTCCCAGTAAGCCACAGTTTGGTCTGCTCCAAAGGGGGGCTGCATTCTAGCTCTGGAGGTGTATGGCAGGATGGTCACTGGGACACCCGCTGAAGGAAGAGAGGGCTGCAAGCACTTAGAGACTGTCTGGACTTGTTCCTTTGAAGATACCATCAGCTGCAAAGTCTGGATGCATCCAAGCACCACTGCATCCACCTCCAGGCTGTGCTGGCATCACTTGGCTTCTGCATTAAGGGAAGTTGTCCAATGCTTTTATGTTTACAGAGAACCTGCTGTCTGGGAAAGGTTTTTTGTTTGTGGGCCAAGGTACCAGAAGTTAAATGTTAAATGCAGGTGTGCTGTGCAGCTGGAGGTGGGGACAGGCAGGTGGTCTCATGGGGCAGGGACCCAGACCCCTGGGGTCTGCCAGCACACCAAGGCCAGAGCAGCACCAGGTTGCCTGCAGCAACTGCAGAATTGAGCGTGTTAGGGGCAAAGTGGTGTTTCCTCCTTTTCCTGGCTTTCTCAGGAGTACAGAGGGTAGGTTTTGATAACTAAAGGCTTGGTACAGAGAGGTCTGTCTTGTGTTAGATATGGAAACCTCAGTTCAGGCTTGGATATGTTCCTTTTCTGTGTCTGTAGGAGGTGAGGCTGATTATTCTATTCCGTTCCTTTTTTCCTTCCTGTTTGTTTGGTTTTGGTTTTTTTTAACTCCAATTTCATAGTGTTGGTCCAAGTAAAGGATAATGAAAATTAAGTAACCTGGCCTGCCTCTTACACAGCTACTGCAGTGTGTAGTTAGCAGTCTAATGAGAAATGGCAAGGCAGAGCTCATTTTGCTCTCATATAGCCAAACTGTCTGTGCAGGACTTAGGAGTAAAATGGGATAGTAATTGAGTGTGATCTTGTGGTATTTAGGGCAAGATCACAGGAAAAGCATTGTATTCCTTTGAACAGGATGGAGCCTTTCACATGATTTTTTTTTTTTTTTTTTTTTTTTTTAAACTTTAATTCTGTAATCTTGATCTGTTTTCTAAGAGCAGGAAGATGTCCTAAATTTGGAAATATATTTCATCTGCTTGAGGAGCAAAAGATTCCATTTTGGTCTGTCTAGGGAGCCCTGGTGTCCCCCTGGTGTGGGGCATCTTGTTTGGCAAATGGTGGGGGCTGCTGTGCCCAGGGCAATGCACTGAGTGACCTTTAAACTTGTATTAGGGCCAGAGGGTTTTTTGTCTGATGCTGTTGGCTCACCTCCAAGGTATGTTGTGGGCTGTGCAGTGCTTGCCCACACAAATGTCCCCAGACTTCCCCTTCACTGTGTCTCTCATACCTGAGAAGTTACTCCAGAGCAGCTCTTTACTGCTGCTTCCCACTTAGTGAAATCTCTGTATGTGGGCAGTCTGTCATTGATCTGTCCTGACTGGTAGGCTGATTCCTTCCAGAGCTCACTGGAGTTTCAGAAGAAATAAAAAAATATCTTTAATGTCAGTAGCCCTGTATCAGGAGGTTTGATTACTGCTTTTTCGTTCATCCTGCTAGCTTTTCTCCTATACTTCTTAGGCATGTGCAGATTATAATTCTATTTCCTCTTGAATTTAATAAATTTGAAAGGACTAAAATCAGTAGCTGTTCAAAGTTGTGATGCAGAAACTTTCATGCCTTTCTCTTGTACAGCAGATAATGCTTCAAGTGCAAGGGGGAACAGGGGCTGTCCTGCAAAGCAATCCACTGCTTGTCTGCAGCCAGAGTCCTGTTCAAGCTCTATGGGGTAATGTTGGGATACTCTTTTAAAAAATCTCATGTGTGGCTCTCAGCTTTCCAAGAGCACAGCTGAACTTGCTTTTTTACCTTGGCAAGTTTGAGTCCCATGTGCTGTCCTGAAACTTGGGATCCGGGGTGGCTTTTCTGCCGCTGCACTTCTCCCTGATGCTTTTAACCTGGTTTCAATGTAACATCCCTGTCTTCCTTCTCCTGGTAACCTCTTGCCCCATTTCACCTACATTTATATGGGGTAGAAACGCTACAGTTTTATTTTCTTCTTTCTGGGAAGATGTAGTCATAAGTTAATTGAGGGAAGACAGATGGGACCTGCCAGCTTTTCATATGCCAGCAGCTCATCGGGGTAGAAAGTGTTTGATGGCTTGCCAGGATGAGCTTGTTAGTGAATTGCCACAAGATGGTTAGGACTCGGGGGACACAGGGAATGACTCCTGAGAAAGTTGGGCTACCGTGGTTAAGGTGTCCACAGAACAAGTGACACGCATGCCCCACTCTTTGGAGGATACAGGGGGTGCAGCCACCCAAGGACCCCCTGCCTGGAAGGGAGAGCCTGTGGATTGGCCGTGGTGTGACATCCTTGAGCATCCCTACCGTGGCTGGGTGTGGAAGTTCCAGGGTTGGCTTGCTCATCACCTGCCTGGGCTCCACTGTTGCATCCTTGAGGCCGGTGTGGGAACTGTGAGCTCTTTTCTTGAAAGACAAAAGGCAAAGTGCTACAAACTACAACAGCTTCCACGCTAAAAATACCATAAAAGGCTGTGTCCTTTGGAGCTGGGCATGGGAGCAGTTCCCACCCACATTACTGCAGCATGAGTCACCAGGCTCTTGCAACTGCTCTCCATGTGGATGCCCGGCTGAAGATGCACAGCAGGACAGAGGGAGGAAGGGGAACTGCTCTGTAGCGCTGTGGAAGTGATGAAGAGTTACAAAGAAGAGGATGACGGGCGGGCATATGTGAACACGTTGCTTTCCTTTTGTTAGATTTTTGTTTGTTTGTTTGTTTGGTGCGGGTTTTTTTGGGTTTTGTTGGGTTTTTTTGGTTGGTTGGTTTTTTGGGTTTTTTTGGAAACTCCCAGCAAATAGTATTTGCTGATGATTTGAGCTTAAGGCATTTGCAGCCAAGAGTCTTCTAAATATGCAGAACTCCCCAGTTGGCTTTTAGGAAGCACAGTAATTGCCACATGATTAATATGAAGCTGGAAAACCCCTCTGACATAGAAGTATGTTTTGTTTACTCTCTTTAAGCAAAGGGTTTTTTCTTTCACTATCCTCTCTCATCTTCGTCCTTTTTCCCCCTATCCTGATGCCAAAATACGCTGTGTTCTTGTGACAGATGGTGTGAAGGCACATCTCCCTTACCTTGTGCCCTGCCTTTCCCTGTGCTTTTTATCCAACAAACAGGTATTAGGGAGTCAATTTGTTTAGGTTTCTTTTCTGATACTCCACCCACCTGTCCAGGCCCCAATAGGGCTGTGGGTATTGTTTTCCCTTTTCCTTCCCTTCTGCTTGACGTCTTGGCTATCAGGGTTTACCGGAATAAGTTTGTCATTGAGAAATTCTATAAAAAGCTTCCTTTTTTTAGACACCAACCCACTAATGACATCATGTGGACACATCTTCCAAGTTCCTCCAGGCTGAGAGGGCAGAGGGAGGTGGTGGCTGTGAATCTGAGCCCTGCCCCTTTCCCACTACACCCCTGTGATTGTGTTCAGTGGATGTCCTTCAAAATAACCCTGATGTGCCTCCTCCTCCTCCTTTGGGGAGAGAGCAGGGAGGCCCCCCCCCCAAGCCACTGATACATCTTTAGCAAACGTTTTAGCAGCAGAATTTAGCTGTGGTGGTCTGTTTGTCTTCCTACTCACCACTTCCAGGTTAGTCCTTTGCAGTGCTCCTTGGTGGGTGTTCACTTTGACTTCTCAGGGAAGCAGGAGGCTTGTACACTCAGTCTTTTTGATGCTGCCAAATTTCGCATCAGGCCAGTTTCAAATAACTTTAACAAGGAAGCAGGTGATGTAAAGTTAAAAATGCCTGCGTGGAATGGCAGAAAGCAGCAGGAAGGGGCACATATGAGATGTAATGCTTGTTTTATGGTGGAGGGATGGAGGCATTGATGTGGGCAGCAGAGGAGCTGCGTTACTAAAGTAATGCCCTGTCAAAATTATTTTGTAAATGATTTCTTAAAGTATTAGTTTGAGTATTTCTGAGTGGGGGAAAGGTGTGGATTTATTAAGGGTTAAAAAGTAGTAAGTGTGACCTGGACGAGGTTTGTGGACCTTCTGGAGAAGTTATTCCTGGGTTTCATTTACATCTTTTAGAGGAGAAAGCATGCTATGGTGTGCTAGGCTTTCTCTTCTATGTGCTCTGTTTGTTAAAATGTTACCACAGGTGTTTCCTTATCTGCCTGCAGTAACTCCAAGGTGTTTTTTAAGGTGATCAATAAACCAGAGCTTAATTAGTCAATGGAAAGGTATAAAAGTCTGTGCTGAGGGAATTTGCCTTCCTTGATTCTGCTCATCCTACTGGTGAAGTAAACACTAAGGTTGACATACATCATGGCTTTTGCTCTTTAGATCTAGGAGACTTTCAGCAGCAGACTTACTAATTCACTGTGTCCATAATGCAGATTTTTCCAGTCCTATCTAGAATTTGGGTCAGATGAGTGGCAGTTTCCAGCCCTGTTCTGATACCTGCCCTGCACTGCTTCTCCATTTGTCCTTCCCATATTGACCTCCTTGATACTCTAAAGTAATAAAAACTCAAAATAAATCCATATTGTGCAAATACTCTGCAACATTGTATGGGTGGCCAAAATACTTTGTTCTCTTTTGGAAGTTGTTTTGCAAAGTTAGGTGGTGTTAGAAGAAAATACAAATTTGCAGGTGCCATTTTCCAAAAGTCTTTCAATCAGGTAGCAAAGAAAATGGGATCTTTGTGGGGGACAAACAAGGTCTTTTCCTATGGTATCTTCTTGTTGCCTCTAGCAAAAAAAAAAAAAAAAAAAAAAAAAAAATCCAGTGTCCAAAATACTACCTTTATTAAAAAACAAAAATGCTTTTACCTCTGGGAAGTGACATCTGATAATGTTTTCTCTAGAGATGGGGTGTGGAAGTTGGTTATTTTTAGCTGCAGCTATTCTCAAGTTGTTATTTTGTGACCTTCTTCTAATAATACATATCTTTAAGGCTTCTTTAGAGTTTTTGTAGTCCTAGAAGCTTTTTCAGATAAAGATGGGGGGAGAAGAAAAGACAGCAGGAGCCCATTGGCAGGAGAGCTACGAAAATCTGTGTTCTGATGGATATTGGTGCCTAAGGGGTTGTGATGTTAGAGTTGGGTATACTTTGTGAAGGACCTTTCCCAGGTCAGAGAGATGGCTTGTGCTTCAGCTTTTCCTCTGGCTGTAGCAGCTGTCTGATTGACACTGCCTGCTTCTCAAAAGCAGTTGAAAACAGGATCGAGGTTTAAATAGCTGAAAGAGGAAATCTTGGACAGAGGAATGATGTGTGGATGGAGATGCTGTAGTGCAGGAATCCCATGGGAAGGGCAGGTGTAAGAAAAGGCAGTTTAAATTTCAGGTCTTTATGGTTTGAGGTGTGGCTGACTGTCTGGAGTCTCCTGCGAATTACCTGCAGAATGTTGTCTCAGATAAGAGAGCCAATAAATTCCCATGTGAAACCTGAAGTTCATCATCCAATGGCTGCCTGGCTTCTCCTCACCTCTTGCTGACAGACTGAAAAGGAAGCAGAGATCTTGAGGGACCAGTGAGCTGATCCTGGGTTTTTATGAACATCAAAGTTACTGTGGAGAGAGGTGATATAAAAGATAGGAGAGAAGCATTTGCAGGTTGAGTTGCTGACGTTGTCTTTGTCTCAGTAGCTACCCATGGAAATGATCTGGTTCTGCAAAGGGAACTGCATTTATGTGTTTCCCTAGGCTTGCCTCTGGTGGTACTGTGGGAAGAAAGCAATTAACCTGATGGTGAATAATAAACACACGTGACAGCAAGCTGAAGGAAGGACCGGCAAGTGGTCTGACTGTGCTGCATCTGTGATGTGCTGCTCCATCTCACAGGGCATCAGCAAAGTTCTCCAGGAAGAACCTGATGATGAGGCTGGAGAGGTGTCTGAATCAAGGGAAGAGGAAGGTGTTTAAGTGGTTGTTTACTTGTTTATATATATTTTTTTTTCAGAACCCAGATCAGTGATCAGTGGATTCTGCTAATTGCTAATAAATTAGGTGAGCTGAGGTCGTTTTGCTTTCCAGCAAATCCTTTTATGCTGTGGTACCATGTTAGTGACCAGAGGCACAGTCAGAAATGACAGCCCAGTCTACTGAAGGTGTTAAGACCATGTGTCCAGCCTTGAGTCAGGAAAAAGGTTGCTGCTCCCCAAAATACTGAGCGCACATCCTGTGGCTACTGGTTGGGGAGAGTGTGAGGTGAGGTTCTTGAAAGTTGCACAGCGCTCCAAGGCTGGGCAGGGTGTGCCACAGTAAAGGGGATCTTGCTTGGAAGAGGTTATGGATCATTCAACATCAGAAACTTGTCAAAGTGGTCCTTTCTGCACTGCCCTCCCTGCCCCCATATTCTTGGACCAAGGAATAACTTACTTATTTTGAAGCTCCTATTTTTGAAATCTGTCTTTTGCCGAGCCTTATGCCAAAATCAAAGCCAGAGTTAAGGCCTCCTGGGAGCTTTCATCCAGAGATGGTGCTGGGCTGGTGCTGAGCTCCTGCAGAAGCCAGTTGTGCATTTTCCCTTACATCAAATTTGGGACACAAAGTGGTTATCTGGGTAATCCTTTCATTGCAGGGAATCCCACGTGTGGGTGAAAGCTGTTTGGGCTTGTCATTGGCAGTCGGGGCAGGTTTCAGTCATGAGTCTGCAACGTGTCAGCTTGTGTGGCCATGGTTGAGCATTTCATATCCCAAATAATACTTGGACTGTTGGCACCCTTCTTAGATTTAGGACCTAACATTTGATACTCTGGTTGCCTAAAAAAAGATTAAATTAAAAATAAAGAGTGACTGAGTAGTGCTTTTTTGGGAACTGTAACATTGGTGCCCTGTTTTCATGTCACACCTGGGTTTAATTCTTTATCATAGCTCATTATCAGAAGTGCCTGGTGTGAGAATGTTCCTTTAGCTACTGAATAAAGGAGCAGCACCAGCAAGAGTGGAAGCTTCATCTGTGTCGTTTGGGGATGAAGCATGGTGATAAGTGATCTGGCAGGAAGGAAGTGCAGTGTGTGGTGAGAAGAGCAGGTTCTCAAAGGAGCATATGTAGAGTACAGCAGATGCTCAGGCTGGGCACAGTATCTTCTGGGGATGGTTTGCAGCTGGAAAACAGAACAGCTGCTTGAAGTCAGGTCAGTGATGGAAAAGTGGCCACATCTCTTCAAGCCGTATTGGAACATCGTCTCCTCTATGGGACCGGTAAGGGGATGGAGGAGGTGCTGGAGACTGCATGGCTGGGAAGGGCAGAACTTGGCTGTGCCCAGTCTGGGCTGGATTTACTGAGTGGGCTTCAAAGGGCCTCTGTCTCAAATTACCCCCTACTGCTTATTGTTGGGAGTGAGCTCTTACTCTTCTAAAAACCCTTCAGAAACAAGGGGGGAAGAAACAATCCGGGAAAGCAAATATTTTCTGGTAACAGTGAGCTGCAAGCTTTTGTTTGCTGTCAATGGAAGGAAGTGGGGGAAACATGTACTAGCTATAACACAGCACAGGCTTTACTGCTGGAAAAGAGATTTAGTGCACACATTCCTCTAGCAGGGGTGATATCCATGAGGAAGGGCTGCTTAAAGCGACGGGAAAGGCATAGCTTTTGTTTGGCTGCAGCAGTGCATCTGTGTGAAGCAGATGCTGAAGAAAGGTCTGTGGCCAAGATGGAAATCCAGATCCAAGCTTACATGGGAAGTGGGCAACAGGGAGATGAAGTCGTCAGTTCGTATTCAGCCAGGACAAGATTGAAGCAACTGCACTTTAAGTTAAATGGAGGCCTCTCTCTAATCAACTGACAATGATGATAAAGTGTGAACCAGCTCTGATCTCTGTTCTCTGGAAAAAACCTTCCTGCTGAAGAACTTGATCCATTCTTAGAAAAAGAAAAAAAAAAGGTAAAAAAGTTCCCATGCAATATTAGATTTGAAGTCTTACCTGAAGGCCTGCTGGCATGTTCTAACTCAAGTAGGGATCTTATTCTTTGTGTTGGACCCACAAGATTTTTTTGCATTTGGGAAAAAAGGTTTCTTTCTTATCAAAAGGCAGTCCACTGCCCTTAGATGCTTATTCATTTGCAACTTCCCTTTTCCAAGCTTTCTTGCACAGTGCAGAGTCCAGCTGCCCTTCAGTAGGATGCATTGAGGTCTCTCAGGTTTTGATCTTGGAACAGGAAGATTCATTTCCCAAGCTGCTGAAGAAATCATCATCCTGCTTGCAAGTACCTTTTGTAGCAGTTAACTGAAATTTTGTGTTTATAAGTGAATTGTTTAAAGTGAACTGTCTAGTTATTGCTTTGTTGGGTAAATGTTAAGGCATTTTTAAGGTAAATGCACCTTTCAAGTTCAAAGTACATTTTTTTTTTCTTTTTTTCTTCAGCTGAGTACAACTGCATTTTGAAGTGCAGGTGATACCTGAGTTGTGTTTGTTTCATGGAGAGAACAGCTTCTGCTGCAGCTTTTCTGGACAGCCTTGCATGGGCCTCCATCATACCAAATACTTGCCTTTATATCCTGGCCACAAGCTCTCATGTACTTAAATTTCTCCCTCTGCTTTTTTAAACTTCCCCCTCTGCTTTTTATCTCATCCAAGAAAAGGTTTTGTGTATTTTTTAGTTGTTTCTTCTTTAGTTCTTCCATTCATGCAAGCTCCAGCTTTCTCTGGAAAAACCTCTCCCAATTATTTCTATTGATAGGCTTGAGCTTGCTCTGGTGCCCTTTGCCTGGCTTTTATCCCACTTCCATTGCTGTTCCTTATTCCCATCAGAAATGCTGAGGACATGCAAAACAGTAAATGTTGGTAATAGATTCACTATGGCTCTGACTTCAGGCTTTTCTGAAGTTCCTTGTGTTGTTTTCTCAAGCGTGTTTGATCAAAGGTGCTGAATGCCTCTGAAAACCTAGAAATGGAAAGGGAGATGTGGTTTGGTGTCTGTCTGTGTCACCTGCTCCCTTGGCTGTACATCCCCTTGGGTCCTGGGCTCCATGGTGGCAGGTATCCAGCACCAACCCACCCGGCTGTTCTTCCACCACTCCCCTGAGCATCATTTTATTGCACTTGTAACTTGAATGCAGAGACTGTTAGTGAAATAATACGGCTTGCTCCAAAATGTCGATACCATTTAATTTTCCTTGTCTAGAAAGCTGTGTCTGTCTTTCACCCTCTGTGGCAGGTTTAGTTTTGTATCACAGTAAAATGCTAACAGCCAAATACACAGTAACTTGTGAGATGTGTTTTGAAGCCCTGACCAAATGGCACAGACCTCTATTTCAACACTTCAAAAACCACAGGAATCCTTGAGTTATTTTCATATTAACTCTTAATCTGGAATGCTGCTTTTAACAGTGTATCCTACACAAGCTGAAGTATTACATCTGTCTTAAGTCTTTACCTATAGTTGGATTTTATAAACATGCTTTCTACTAAGAGAAGTGGGGAGGACTTCTTGTGTGGACAATTCCCTCCCAGTGAAGACAGCCACTATGAGGACAGGAAACTGGTAATAAGAGGTCTGGATCAGGCTTAGGTACTTAGCAATTTCTTTGTTTCATTCTTCATTGGCAGTCAGGCTTTCCACATCTCTCAGGTGGGAACTGGGGGAGTGAAGTTTCTCCCAGAATAAGCAAAGAGCCACATTCAAGACATCTGGTGAAACTCAGTAAGCACAAGTCTATGGGGCCTGATGGGATGCATTCCAGGATTCTGAGGGAACTGGGTGATGTGGTTGGCAAGTAATTTTCTGTAATTTTTAAAAACTTAGAGTGGTCAGGCAAAGTGCATGGCAACTGGAACAAAGGGAAGCATCACATTTGTTTTTAAGGAGGATTTTTTTAAGAAAGGGGGACCCTGGTAACTACAGACGAGTGAGCCTCACCTCTGTGGCTGGGAAGATCATGGAACAGATCCTTATGGATGCAGTGCTAAGGCACGTGTAAAAGACAAGGAAGTGATGTGACACAGCCGGCACGGCTTCACTATGGGCGCATTGTGCCTGACCAACCTGGTGGCATTCTCAGGTGGAGTGACTGCAACACTCAACAAGGGAAGACCAACCGGTCTCGTCTAGAGTAGAGTTCTGAAAGGCCTTTGACTTCAGCTCACAAGACACCCTTATCTCTAAAGTGGATTGATATGGTTTTGAAATTGCCTGCATGGATGTAGTCAGAGAGTTGTGGTCAGTGGCTCTATGTCCAGGTGGAGGCCAGTGACAAGTGATATCCCTCAGCGTTCTGTCTTGGAGCTGGCTCTTCATGAGCCAACAGTGAACACTCACGGACCAGAAAGCCAAAGCATCCTGGGCTGCATCCAAAGCTCGATGGGGGAGGGGATTCTCCTGCTCTACTCTGCTCTCCTGAGACCTAACCTGGAGTGCTGTGTCCAGCTCTGGAGCTGTCAGCATGAAAAAGTCATGGACTGTTAGAGTAGGTCCAAGAAGGACCACAAAGATGATCAGAGGGCTGGAGTACCTTTCCTATGAGAACAGGTAGAGAGAACTGGGGTTGTTCAGCCCAGAAAGGAGAAGGTTTCAGGGATACCTTAGAGTGTCTTACAATACTGAATGAGAGCATAGAAAAAAAGAGCAAGAGTGACTTTTTACACAGGCATGTATGGATAGGACACGGGTGAATGATTTCAAACTAAGAGAAGAGAGATTAAATGTTGGGAAGAAATTCTTTACTCGGGATGGTGAGGCACTGGAACAGGTTGCCCAGAAGGTTTGTGGATGCCGTATCCCTGGAAGTGTTCAAAGCCAGGCCACAAGGGGTCCTGAGCAACCTGGTCTAGTGAATGGCATCCTTGTCCTTAGCATGGGAGTTGGATTTCAATTATCTCCAAAGTCACTTCTAACCCAAACCATTATATGATTCTATGATTTAAATAAAATGTTGTCTTTGCACACACACGCACAAAAAGAAAAAAAAAATGCCTGCATTTCTTAAGTTGAGGTGATTTTAGGAGTTAACAACAGGCAAAAAGGAAGAGAAAAGGTTTCTTGTAATTAAAGAGATTCCTTTCATATGACTTAAAAAAATTATATATCCTAATGCTGTCCTGCATATAGTTCCAAGGATATTAAAAAAGCTTTGGGAGATGTTTTCTCAGTATTTTCCGGCATTGGATCAAATACTTCTTGTTTCCCTCAAGTTTTCTATTGCTGGATATGCTTGCATGGGGCTTTGATAGAAGAAAACAAGTTAACAAAAGCTCATGCAATAGCATCTGGAGATGCTGTTTGAAGGTAATGCAAGTCCAGGATGCTTCCAGTAAAATGGTCAGGGAGTGTCCTCTGCAGAGGCTGCCAAAGAGAAACAATTTCCTGCAAGGATTCTGTATTTGGAGGCTGTGTGAGCTGATTAAACTCATTAAAGTGATTGAAGGAATGAGGGTGGTTCCTAGGGCTGGGTATTAGTTGGAGTCAGGCTAATGGCTGAAGATGCCTCCTTCCTAAAAAGGAGGTGAAGCCAGAGGTTCTGGAAAGTAGTGTAAGACACACAGAGTCAGCATAGATCTCACTTAAACTCAACTTAGATATCTGCAGCATACAAGTCATGCCCCTCAATAATTATTTTGGACAAGCTTTTCACAGACAAGCTGCATCTTATTAGTGTTTTTTTTTTAACTTCCTACTCTTTTATTTCATTGGCTGTACCAGCAACTTTATGTAACAGTACATTTGTTATTTCCTTGTATGTGTTTTAAAGAAGATGCTGCCTGTCTGTGTCAAAGAGAGCACAGGGTGCTGGCAGCATGGTAGGTTATGTTTGCATCCTTGTTTCTTTGGTTTTGGCTAGGGAGCATCACTAGCTCCCAGAGCCCAGGGTGTGTATCAGCCAGGACAGTGTCCTCACCCTGCTGCTTTGGACACTGTTGGGGGTGGGTGGCCTCTAGCTGACAGTGCCAAAAACAGGGAAAGTTTTAAATAGCAAAAGGAGCTTTTGGCTTACCCAAAATTGCCAAGTATAGCTGGAGGCAAGAATGACAAAGGAAGAGTAGTGTGTCCTGTAGTGTTGCTACAGGTAATGTAAAGAATAAAATAGAGTGTTTTAGGAGGAATGCATGTCCAAGTGGAGAATGACCATCATTGTAGCTTCCTTTAGTTTATGGTTAAAGAAATGCAAACTGCTTTTCTAGTATCAAGCAAACAGAAGAAGCCAGTTACTAAGCTCTGTGTACTAAGCTCTGTGTTGATATAGTTCCCTTCCAGGTCAGTGCATCACCCAAAAAAAAAGAGGTTTTTTTTTTTTTTCTTTTCCCTTGGTTTTTTTTTTTTTTTTTTGTTTTTGTTTTGTTTTGTTTTGTTTTTTTGTTGTTGTTGTTGTCCCCTTTTTATAGACACTGGAATAGAAAAAAGAGGGAATGCAGAGAGAAAATTAATCTTCAATTCCCAAAAGAAGCATGTGGACCTTCACATTCTTCAATTTGCTTATTTTTTTCAAATGAAAAATTATTTAAATAATGATGCTTTTAAAAAATAACTCATGCATCTTTGATTTTTGTGCAGTCCTTTGTCTGGATTTTGGTTTGGGCTATTGTTGTCTCTAGAAGATGACCTCACATTAAAAAGAGTTTAAAGAATGTTTGGATGCTCTTTTACTCTCGATGAGATCTAAAAATAGAAGCTGACAAAGAATTGCTTATAGACTCATGCTCTGCTCAGAGGGTTTAGCTTACATCTAACTAAGGCTGCATCTTCTGACTGTGCAACAGCTGAGCTGTGCAGAAGCACCAAGGCTGGGCTTACTGAGCGTAAGCAGAGAGGAGACCAAATCTCTTTATCAGCCCTCCTGCTTATCTCCTCCCATCTCCATCCTTGAGGAGAAGCATGCCAAGGCACAGCACCAAAACCATGTGTGAGATTGAGGGTGAGGTGTAAGTACTGGGAGCAAAGGAAGAGGGATGGTAGGGAGAGGATTGAGAGAGGTTTTATTCATTGGTAGTGCTGCTCGTTTTGAGGGGGGTGGATAGCATATAATTGCAGTCTTACATGGCTTTTTAGTTATTTCTATAACTAGAAGACTTGGCCAATGTATTTGGGTTTCTTGATATTGTCATAGTCTAGCAGCAGAGTGTTATCATTGTCATCACCACAGCTTGCAATTGTGCTGCAAAAGCTTGGTGCAAATTGGGAGAATAGAGGCAAATGTGTGTAATCTGAATGTAATGTGGTAAGACACATTATAACCTACTAGGTGATAACATATTTGAAATATAATCTGTGTAATGGGTTGCTTGATTCTAATGGTAACCACCCTTGAAAGGGTGTGAGACCTTCTGCACTTCAGGGTCTCCAAGTCATTGTGTCTGCGTGCTGGAGAGGTGGCAAGGCAATTCAGCACAGGACAGCTCAGGATCATGTGAAAAAGTCTATTTGCTGGTGTTTGTGAGGAGGATTGGAAGAGAGGTGGTATTTAACACTAAAGTTGCAGCTCATGACAGAAGTGAGCTGTGCTTCCTCTGCCCAGTGCTTGCTGACTTCAAAGCAGAGCATCGTGATTTGGCATGCTGTCTTGATTTCACACTTGTGGAATTAGTGTGTTGCTTCTCTGAGTTGCTGAAGGTGAGAACTATGAAGTTGTTTTTTGTAAGTGATAGCTCTGTGTTGGGCTGTACTGTCCTTTTGACTGTGTAGCTGTTTGGATGTATCAGGGAGAACTGCAAGTGCTGGAAGGTGGTGCAGGTGGCACGGCTGGTGCCAGCTCTTCTGCCGTGCTAGTTGGGAATGTCGTGTACTGACCCAAGTCCTGAAGGAATGGACTGAACCCTCTATTGCAGCCCTTCTTGGAAGCAGCCTGCTCTTAGATCAGCTAGAACTGGGTGTAATACTGTGCCTTTGGCTTGGGTAGGGGGCATATTCTGCCTGCTGAGTTACCAGTGCAGTGTGTCTGTTGGTATAAATGTGTATTGGGCTCTCAGACCTTCATGGGAAACCCTGAGACCTAACCAGGGTGGAAAATGGTAAGAAAAACCACACCAGGGTTTTTTTTGCAATGCAAACAAACGTAGTTTACTTTCTGCTGTTGTACGCCCTGCATATGTTCCTTCCCCACCAGCTCCAAAGGGACCTGCCTTTCCTCTGTGTTCAACGACCCCTGTGCTGGTAAAGGATGGTGCCCTTGCTGTGCCAGAACTGGAAAACTGACCAACTTCTTATTTCTTTTGCAGTGAGCCCAGGGGACAAGAGAGTGTGGATTGCCTCCTGCCCTGCCTCTGCTCCCAGCTGCCTGTGGTGAGCTCTCACGTGCCAGAGGACGAGGGTGGAGGAGAGCAGCCACATGAAGCTGGGGTGGTGTGGGTGAGCCAGAGGTGGGCTGTGGCTACTGGGTGTCCTCACCACCCTGCAGCAGAGACAATTGGCTCCTGCCAGTTAGATGCCTTCAGGGCAGTGGACAACTCCAGCTGAACTGATGAATCTTGACACCTGATACAAGGCTCAGGTAAGGACACACTGCTTGGAGCTGGGTTGTTTTCATCCTGTCTTCTCCAAACTCACAAAGTGGCTCTGGAGCAAATGAGAATCACGCTGAGAGCTGTTATATGCGGTGGTTACACATACTAGTAAATCAGCCAGATCTCATCTACAATGATGCTATGTGCTCTGGCACGTTGGGGTATTGCTGGTGGTGTCAAAGTGAGTTGCAGTGAAGGTTCTCCCTTGGTGTTCCCAGTATCTCTACTAAGGGAGGTGACTGTGGTTTTATCCAGTGCAGTTTCAGACACAATGCTAGTTTACTAGGACAGGAGATAATTTGAATTTTATATAGCACATCTGTGATTCATCTAAAGTGATCTATGGGCAGTCATTTTCAAAGACCCCAAGACAGTTAAAACAAACCTTCCTGCAATTCAGCTGGCTTAGTACTCCTTATGCTTTTAAAACAACAAACAAAAAAGCTTGTTTGTGTGCTCCGGCTGTAGTCAAGGAAATAAATATGCAAACAGGATCTTCTGTATCTTGGTACTTCCTGCTCTATAGTAATTTCATTCCTGAAGCCGTAATTCACTTGTGAGTGCAGGCTCGTTTTCCTTTCTGGTAGCAGGGATGTAATCGTGTGCTGGATTTGAGCTAAGGTTGGGGATGCACAGTGATGTGTTTTGAAACTGGTGCTGGCCGGGATGTTTGCAGTCTGGTTTGTTAATGAGACAGAATCTGCACATGAGGATCAGCAAAAGTCCTCGATGCAAGTGCACTGAGTGTGTTGTCCATTTTGGAGTAGAAATTTGGGGGTCTAGTAAAAAGCACTGCAGCAGCTGCGACACTGGCCATGGGGATGCTGGCCAGTCTTGTTCCACGGCCTCTGCACCTGACTTCCACGTGGGGCTGGTTCTCACAAAGCAGAAGCTCTGCCTGCAGTCATCAGCACGTTTCCATCACTTCCTCCTTGGCTTGTTACCTCACAGGCACGCAGCCAGGCATGCCAGTGCCCACCTGTAACTGCCCACAGCCCCTCTTAGGTGCCTTGGGGGTCTTTGAGGTTTCCTCAGGCTGTGGGGATGCAGTTGGAGCAGTGTCAAAGCCATGCTCACTTTGGCTGTGCATGGTAGGTATGTTCAGTGGTGTAATACTGTGGCTTTGCTTCTGAAAGGCTTTGAGCCTGTGGGAAAAGAGCCTCTGATGACAGCTCCTCTTGGCTTGCAGCTGCTGAATATCCCCCCAGATTCTACCAGGGAGCCAGGATGGGCAGGTTGCTCCAAGCCCTTAGCCTGTGTGGTTTGAAGTGTGTTGAGGTGTCTGTTTCATGCACTTAAAAAGCCCTGATGGGGTTTACTCAACTTCTCACAGCTTGCTTTAGTTGCTTTCACTGCTCTGCATGGCCGCGTTTATTTCAGGGCATGCAAGTGCATGAGTCACTGTTACAACTAGTAGTAGCTTTACAAGTGAGTAGTAGCTTTGAAAGTGCTTTGGTGGGAAGTGGTGCGTACTGCACGTTTACCTTGTGAGAGGCTTTTGCCTCTTAGCAGATGTATAAACACTTTCACTTGCATGGATGTAGGTGATTTTCCTTTAAGAATGTTCCCTAAAGCAGAAATTGCAAGCTGATACCATAGATGGCTAAAGACATAAAATGCTGTGTTTAAATGTGCTTTTAAAATAGAACATGAAACAGGAACAGTGACTTGTGTTTCAGCAGTGGTGGGTATGACTGTAGTAAGTATGCACCTTTTTTACTTTATTCCACAGTAGTAGTTTCACTCTGATAGAGGCCTGAGTGGTAGTGAAGTACAGTGTGTCAAAACTTGCCTTGTTTTAACTTCTCTTAGCAGCAGTCTGTTTAAAGTTCAGTGGACCCATTCAGAATGAGAACACATATTCACCTAAACCCATTTCTGCTTTTTCAATGACCTTCTGCCAAATAGAAACCAACTGCAAACATGTAGTCTTAATCTCAAATGGCTTGAGTAGATACTGTTCTACTGTACAAAAGGATTTAAAAACTGGATTCCAGAATACCCTCAAATCCAGCCTGAGACTGAGAACATTTTGCCGTGCTTTGTTTCCTAAGAAGAAATTTTACTGATATTTTCATTTTCAAAGGCCCATCTGCCAAGTACCAGCAGGGTGATGGCTGATGAATTGATAAGTGTGAGACATCATGTCGTGGCTGGGGGTGTCGTGACAGGGGACATGTGTGTGTCCTGGGCTGTGTCACAAGGAGCACTGCTGCTGGGGCATGGCAGATGCTCAGTTCTCCTGGGCAGTGAGCAGGGCTGCAGCACTGGGCTGGTGACTGGTGGACAGAGGTTCCCCTCTCCCAACCAGGCATGTGGGGCAACGGGAGCTTGGCAGATCTGACTGGAAAAATATGGGGCTTGTGGGAAGGATATAACAGTAAATCTGATTGCTGAACAACGATTTTGACATGAAGCCTTGGATTTTTGATGCAGATACTTTGTTCTCGCTGCCAGTATTTGAGATCCCAGTTGGTGAATTAATTTAAGGAAAGTTGCTTTCATTCAAAAATTGGGTATTTTATTTTGGGTTTGCTGATGGTTAGATAATGTTCAATGTGGGTAGGCAGTAACGTGCATTGTCATTAAACATCCTTAGGCTTATTGTCTTTGGTATTAATTTTTACTTCCTTAAATTGTAAACTGGAAGCTACAAGTGTTAGTGTGAGATGGCAGATTGTGGATGTTTTCAACGCATTCTTTTTTAAAGGAGCTATTTCCTAACTTTGTTTTGGGGTTGAATTTAAATGTGTGTGGTTCAGGGCTTTCTGTTGCTTATATCCTAGTAAATTATCTAATACCATTGTTATATAGTTCACATTTTCTTACTATTCCTGTTCATAGCAGCTTCATCTTGTGCGTTTGTCATGGAAAAAAAAACCCTCTTTGCTAGGAAAATACAGTACTCTCAGGAGAAAATTGGGTGGCAGGCTTGAGAAAGTAATTTGAGTGGTGTATTAAAAAAAGAAAAGCACACAGTCATACACAGGTATATGGAGGAGCATGGCAGGTACGGCCTATTCTTATTTATAGGAAGCCTGTTTACATCAAGTAAAAAAATGATGTGTTTTTGTGAAAAAAATTCATCAAATTCATCAGAAAATAAATCTCAGTAGTTTCCATGTACTCGAGGTGTCATTTCCCTTAAGCAAAGGCTATATAACATCATGATATCAAAACTACTTCGGAGTTTGAGCATGTGCAGAATTAAATAATAAAAATACCCCTATTCAATATATGCTGTTACAGAGCTAAGCTAAGTTCTGTTCCCACTCCAGAGTGCTTTGACAACCACCTCGTTGAGTGTGACACTGTCTCTGTGCTTTCCCAAGCAGTAGCATGGTAGTCACACCCCAAGGCCAGTGAAGCCGTTTGCCATCTCCATCCTTCCCACTGCCATCACCCATTTTCTCTGCTTTCAAGTTTTTTCCTAAATTTGGACTTTTGCACTGCTATAGAAAAAGAAAGCAAATGTGCATATTCCAGCCATGAGATGAAAAACTGGCTCTGTTGCACAAGTCTGGTGTTTCTGGCTGCACAGAGGCTTTTACAGAGGTGAATGCCAAAATATATGTGTTCTTGCTGTGTAAATCCTCCCATGGTACCATGTTGCTCTTCCTTTGTTATTCTCTTAGAGTGTGGTCAGAGATGTTCAAAATAGCTTTCACTTTGTAAGTGCCTTGAAAAATTGCCCATTTAATCTGACATACAGTTTATTTTTCCCCTGTAGCCTGCAGAATATTTGTATTTTTAGCAGCATGTAAAAGATATCATTGGAGTTTTTTGGCCCCATAACAACAATAACAAAAAAGTCAGAATTGGGGGAGTGAAATTGCCTGTAAGTTTCACAGAAGATGTGAGAAGGAGGATATGCAGAAGTATTAGGTGGCACTGTGAGTTACTCAGTTACTTAGACCTTGCTAATTGAAGAATTAAGCTGTGACTAGAATGTATGGATCGAGGTTTGCATTTGAAGTAAGAGCTGCAGATTGGAAAAATAAAAGAACAAAATACACTTTAATATTACTGTTCTTGCTCTGTTTTGATTGTGGAATCAGTAACAGGGGAAGATACACCCATTCCTGGCATGAATTTGAACAATTTGCATTTTTCCAGTGTCTGAATGGATGAGTGTAAAGTGGTGCCATGCCTGTGCAGCTGCCTGATAACGGTCACGGAAGAGCCCTGATTATATAACCCCCTTCCCTGAGGGTTTTGTCTGCTTGCATTTTCTCTTTGGTGTATTAGATCCACCTTTGGTTAATGAGGAACTAGTTATGGCTTGACTGGGAGGATGCTTCTTTGTGCTTGTACAGGACAACACTCAAGTTGTGTTTGATGTGGGACATTACCTTGCTCAAACATAAACATATGGGATGAAGCAGAGCAGTGGGCACAGACCTCAGGGACCTAGGCTGGGTCTTGCTTAGACAAGACTGGTCCTGCTCAGCATTGTTGGGGACATCCTGCTGCTATGTTGTTTTCTTTTGGAGTTGTACATAGAGGGTAGTCACCTAGAGGCCAATTCACTCGTCTGCTACACACTTCAGTAGGCAAAAACTTCTTTCAGTTTCTTCTTTGATGTTAAATCTGCCTCTGGATGCCCCTACAGAGCATCTCCTGGCTTCCCATCCATAGGTGTGGCAGGAGTGTGGTGGTTTGCTGTCATCCATGTGGCTGCTGTGCCAAGCAGCACCTGGCTTGGTGCCTGTCCTGTACTGGGCCAGTGCTCTGTGGCTGGTTTGTGTGTCTCAATTCAAAAGCATGTCTTTCATACTGTCATGTGTGCCTGAGAACAAAGACATGACTTCCCTTGCTTGGGTTGGGCTGTGTCCTGGTGCAGGGAGCCAGTGGTCCTGCTGCATGCAGGCAAACTCCACAAACACTCTGTACAATGGCTGTGCAACCTCAGCCTAATTTTAGCTGTTGGGATATGGCTGGAAGCTAAAATTGTCAGCAAACATTTTTTGTATTAGCACTTTCCTAAAATATTTCGCATACTGTGTGCACATTTACTTATCTCCTTTCCCCTCCCTTCTTCTTTTTTTTCCCTTTACAGCTTCTGATATGAAGAAGGATATAGAATCTTTAATAGCCCAGGAAAAAGCAGAAATCGTCGCCAAGTATGAGAAGGTACCAGCCTTGTGCCTCTCCCCAGCGTGCTGGCTGGGGCTGAAGCTGTTTAATCAATTAGGAATGCATCAAATAAGAACTTTTGCCTCCCTGCAGGCATCACCCCAGTAAACCTCATGCCATTAGGGTTCATGCCAGCTCTCCCTTCTTATACATGCCCTCTCACTACATCCCTGGAGGTTATTGAGGGTCCTATGTTTGCTCAGCACAGATACTGAAAGGTGCTGAGCTTCTGCTGCTTCAGTGCTCCCTTGACACCACAATGTCTTATGCCCAACAGCACAGTTTTTTCTGATGTACAGCTTTTCCAGCCTCTAGCAGAGGCACACATGGAATACTGGATAGGCTGAACTTGGCATTTTTCTCTTGCCTGCCTTGTATTTGGCTCTTTAGTGTAGGTTTTGCTCTCCTGGTTCTGAGCCTTTTATCATTCGGGAGAGAGGGATTTGGGCTTTGGGTGCAGGATGCAGGCACTGAAACATTCCTGATGCTGGGACCAGTTCACAGGTGTCCTTTTTGCTTTCAGGGCAGACAGGAAGGAGCTCAGATTGACCAGTGGGAAGATGCTGATTTCACGCTCTACAAAGTTACAGACCGGTTTGGATTCCTGCAGTAAGTCCTCCTGCCCTCTCTTTTCCTCTCTGACCTGTGTGTGTGTGTACCATCCTTCTGCACTGAGCATGACTGGCCCAGCATCTCTCCTATAAGCTGCTGTTGCTTGGCTTTATCAATCCCAAATGCAGGAGGAAAGACTAAATGGGCCTCCTTCCTCAACCGTGCGTGTCCAGACACTGATGCTTTGAATCTGCTGCAAGACAAGGCTCGGAAATTGTTTCCTACCACAAGCCTGCTGTTAGAATGTGCAGGCTGGTGCTCCTGTGCCTCTGTGGTGTGCCACAGAGGGAGAGGCCCTTGTGTTTGTACTTCATGATTCAGGGAGGTATAGGAAGAGACCAGACAAGATATCTGATTGTCTTTGTTTCCTTAGGAAATCTTCATCCTAACCAAGTCACACATGAATTAGATACACACCCTGTTCCCGGGAAAAATGCTTAAAAAGAACTATTTTTATTCTGATTCTGAACAAAAGTTACAATAGTAGGTGTTCTGTGTGCAGGAAGGGGGTTTTAAGCAATTGCTGTCCAGAAATTCTGCTTCTCCACCCTTTAAATTGCTGATCATGTGTGTATTGAAGAGGAGATACGCTTCCAGGATTTCCAGTTATGTGCAGTGCTCGATTGCCCCCCCCAGAGCTCCTGTTGGGTGGCGGGATTTTGAACAGTGCTTCCCTTGCCTCTTTCATAATGGGGACAGCTGTAGGAAGGGCACAAAGTCCCCAGGACATACCCCCTCAGGTGTCTGAGGTGGTCTGTGAGCTGCAGCACCCTGTGCTCCTCCACACCCTTTCTTGCCCATGGAATAACCAGTGACCCCTTGCTTTTCCAGCGAGCAGGAGCTGCCAACCCGCACCGCCTTGGAGGAGAAGGTGAGAGCTGCCAGCTCTGTCATCATGGATGTGGCATCCTTTTCACACCAGCTGGGGAGGGAATGTTTTTTGAGGAAACAAGTGAGCAAGTAAGAGCAAAGCAGGCAGCCAGCACCCACTGGTCACTGCTGCTCACCCACAGGTGGGGACTCTGCATGATGCCCAGCTGTTGGAGCTTTTATTTTGCTGGGTCAGACAACTTTCCTTCTTCACACAGCACTGAAAAAGCATCTCTTAAAGCAATCTTGGGCTTTTCCCTCTGCTTTGGCACAGTGCTCAGCAGCTGTGGCTTATAAAATGGAATGCATGTGCAAGGGAAGATGGTGGAAGTTGTAGGTAACCATCATCTCCATCTCCCCTGAGATGAGAGCATGTCCTCTGTTAGAACCCTACTAAATGGGACTGAATCACATTTCTGCTGATCTGATAAAGTGATAGGACTTGAGTCTAGCTGGACCTGCAAAGATTTTTATTGTCAGGGAATACTCTTGGGAATGCTTTCTCTATGTTAAGCCTGTGTGTCTTGTCATTTTCACCAATGCTGCTTTTAATTACCAAGTGCTGAAATTACCAGTTTCTGCACACACCTGTGGATTATTGTCATCCCTGATGTGAGGTCTTTGCATAGAAGTTTAAATCTAAGAATGAAGTTTTGTGTTTTCAGGAGGCTCATTTCCTGGAGCTTTTTCTTAAATTTGTCTTGTCTTTTCTTCTCCCTTGCATCAGCAAAAACAACAGGAAATAGAACGTGTGGACAAGTGGCTTAAGATGCTGAAGAAATGGGGCAAATACAGAAACAGTGACAAGGTAAGGAGGAAAAGAAAGAGTGTATGTCTGGAAGGGTGGGTATGATGGATCCTTATGATGAGTCAGGCTTTCAAAAAGTCGATAGAAAAACCAGAGATCTCTGGAACATTGCCTGATTCTACTTCCTAGTCTTTAATATTTTAATGCTTTCCTAGAAATTTCTGGGTTACCAGTCAAGGTGAAAGTCCTGTACTGACTTACATAGCTTTAAAAAGGGTTTCCTAAATGCTGCTGCCATGTTTGCACTTCTGCTTCCCTTGGCAAGTAGGAGCACAGCAAGGATGTTTGTGTGCCCAGTTGGCTCCCTACCCAGTGAGAACAGAGGGCAGTGCACACCACAGGTCTCTTCTGTGTCTCCACCTCCTGGAAATGATGTGGGAGATGTGACTGATACCATCCAGTTGATGTTCCTTGTAATTCTCCCTGGGGGAGGAATTATTTGTCTAGAACAATACTTAGATTTTGTATTTTGCTCCTGGCTGTGCCTGTGAGAAGCCACTTAGGTGTTATATTGTGTACACCTGTCTGTGGAAATCAAGGATGGAGACACCAACATTATGTCTTTGCTTTGGTGTTAAAATGAACTGTGCACCAAATACCACTTCAAAACTGAATTGTTTTTAATAAACAGTATCTGTTATATGTTCCTCTTACAAACCTCTTGAAACAAAAACCCCTTTGAACCTAATGACAAGACCCTTGCTGGGTAACCAGAGGAGTCTTGTCTCTGACCTGCTCAGCTTGCAGCACTCTGCACAGGAAAGGGCTGAAGCCTGGAATTACCTTGTTGCCAGGGCCTCTGCAACCTTTGTGTTTAGCAGGAGGAGTGGGGTGTTAGGCTAGACTGCTTCTAGCTCCTGCTGGGAGTCTTAGGGAAAAATTTGAGCTTGGTTAAAAGGACTGTGTATAGAGAAGTAGCTACAGAAAATCTACGTGGCTATAGGGACAACATTGAGCAAAGCATCCTCCTTGCCCAGCTATCAGGAGTCAATGTCCAGTTCAGCCAGCCAAAGACCATCTGTAGTCTCACTCTTAAAAAAACCCCCAAAAAACCAGAACTAAAATCATCTTAATGACAGCAGGGATGGAGTGGAAGTGGGCTTGGGGTTTTATAATCCTTCTGTTGACTTCAGGGTGGTTCTAATTACTTTGCTAATCAGTGCTGCTCCACAGGCAAAATCAGTCGCTCTCCTGTGACTTGATTCTTTCTAATTAGAAGTTAGCACTAATTGGTTAGTGACCTTGTGGGTATACCACCAAATTCCAGTGGGGTACAGGGAATTCCTTCAGGCCCTGGAGGGTGTTTGGGGTGGGTAATAATGAGTGGTTTTAGCACACCTTTGCTTCCCTGGGACAGTCGGTGGGGACAGGCAGGATCTAGCATGAGTGCTATGGAGCAGTAGCAATCTCTGATCCCTGTCTGTTTTGGCTTTCCCTTGATAATTAGTAGGAGTGTACCTGACGTCACTCAGATCTGCTGGATGGCAAAGGGTCAGACTGGCAAGTGGGTTTTGAGGGTCTTTGGGTCAGAAAATCAGAAAGCTCTTGTAGTAGAATAAAAGATGTTATAAATAACAGCCTGGTTGAGGATTCTTGGACACAGAGATGGCATTGTCCCATGCTGGGAGACCGGAAATGACCATCCCCTCTCCCAGCAAACAGAGAAGCAGTGCTTGGCCCCAAGCGGGGAAGGAGCAGTCTGGTGACCCTGGGGAGTAGAAAGGAGCTTTGGTTTCAGTCCTGTCCAGCCTGACACCCGTTGCTGTGCACCAAGGCAAGGGCAGGCTGTAAGGTCTGTAGCAGCCACACACCATTAAATGGAGACACTGAGAGCACAAAAGAAGTGTGCCTTCTTTTAATTAAAAAAAGTAAAATTAGGTTGTATACTACACCTAGATGTGCAATCCCATGTTCTTGTGTCAGGAATATGAAAGCTACTTAGATATTCCTGCTGCTACAGCTGGATGCAGTTCAAGTGTGGCATTTCAAGGACCTTATGCTGGGATCACAGCCATGTCAGAGTGCTATGTGTTATGTTGTATCTAAAGTAAATGTGACAAGCCCTTGATCTGATTTTTCTAAAGCAGAGTGAGTTGGTTTTGTTCCTTCTCTGAGCACTCAGCCTGCCACATCTGCATTGCATGTTTCCTTCAGGTTTGTTTTCACCACTAGGCTGACATGATAGAAACTCGAGTGTCAAGCCGCTCTGTATTATTTTAACAATGACTAAGGTGTCATCTTCGAAAAAATTCTCTTATTGGAAACAAGTACCTTCCCTTTGATCTTAATTTTGATATACTGTGCCTTATTAGAGGGGAAAAAAATCTTGTTGCAGGAACTGCAGGCAGTTTCACAGGGAAGTTGCCCTGACTTTGACTCTGCTTGAATGATGTAGAAACCCATCTTATTTTCCAGACTGGGACTTCCTGGATTTCAGGGCCAACCTTTTCAGTCCCTATTCATGTGTTGGAGCTGGCAGACATCTGATCATATCTACTGCTTGATGAAGAGGGACTTAGCAAGCAAGCTTTTGTGTTTTGGAGCTTCTTAGTACCTGATCGAGGCTTACGTTGTTGTCTCATCTTCTGTGTTGTGAAATGTCAGCAGGAGGAATGAGGTTGTATACCCATCCAGGACATTGACCCCAAAGCAGCCACCTGTCAGTGGGCAAGAAAGCAGCTTTTTCAGACCCTTGGCATGAGCCATTGCCAGAGAGCAGCAGGTTTGGCTTTTTGTTCCCCCACCTGCAGCCTGTGTGCATCCTTGCTTGCTGCTGATTGCACTCTGGGTCTTGTGACTGTCACAGATTATAGGAAATAAGGCTGAACAAAAAGAGGGAGACCTTTTACAGTTCCTTGTCTAGAATAGCCTGGCTAGGAACTGAAATAATTTCTGGCATAACCTGTTTCAGGATGAGTAACAAATAGGATTATCTTAAAGTAATGCCCTGGGGCTCCCTGTGCTCATCATTGCCTTAGATCTGTCTCCATCTCTGTTCTAGATGCATTTTATAACAATCTGATTTAATTTCAGTAGCAAGATCAGCAAAAAGTGACACCCAGCACAATTGCTCATATGGGTGGGGTTAGAATGATGCAATGGTGCCTTTTTCTGGCTGAACTTCCACAAGGGAAAGGGTACAAAAATAAGGGAGTCCGTGAAAGAATGACATTGTTTTGCAGAGTTAAGATATGTCAAACCTGCAAAGAAGTGCTAAACTGTGTTATTCAGGGTTCCACACAGGTGGGCTCGTGTGGTCTGTCTCCACTGCTGATTTGAACCCAAGTTTAAACACCAGCGTGACTCTGCTTGGCAAGGTTAGGAAATGGATGGTGCCATGTAAGAATCTACACAGTTCAGGCAGCACAGTTTTGAAGATAAAAAAGGCTGTGCTGTGTATGCTGAAACAGCGGGATAGTTTATTCCTCATAGCCCTGAAATGGATTTCAGCCAGAAGCATCAGTCATAGAGGAGGATATGACCTCTGCATCATTTGCAAGCTGCATCTTGCTGCTGGCAATGTGGGATGGGGCCTTTAGTGAGGGATGTCTCTGATCATAGATATCTGGTTTTTAGGCAAAGCTTGCCTTTGTGCAGGGGAAAAGCCTTGTCTCTGCTAAGGTCAGGGGAGTGCAGAGCACTTAATCCAGTGCATGTTAGCAAAGCGGTTTAGGATGAATCAAGGATCTGCATGGACTGACCCCCAAGAGTGAACAGTCTGCTAATGCCAGGGAGAGCCAGCAGACATTTGTCATGCCAGGGCTGGCTGAAGTCAGATCTCCTGCCTCAAATGCCTCAAATTGAAAGGGGGTTGTGGGTGGCTTTGTGGGCTTTTTTTTTCCCCCATTTTGGAAAGGCAGGTAGCATTTTCCTCTCCTTCAAAGGTAGCCTGAACAATAATTGTAAATGCTTGCCCACAGCCCACCAGCTTTAGGATTTAAATTTGCCCCTGCTTTGCTGGCACCCCATCAGGAATAGCTGCACAGGCTCCAGCTGCAGGCACAACAGCTGAGCTGGGAGCAATCATTAGCCATATGGAAAGAAAGCCATGCGTGTTGATGTCCAGTCTACCAAACATCCTGCATGGCCACATTGTCAGTCAGCAGGCTTCATGGTACTAAAAGGAAATCCTTCACTCCAGGTAAAGTTTGCACAGCTCAGTTCCCCTGGCACCATCACTGCCTTTCAGTGATCCTTTAGAGGATGTGAAGTCCTTTCTCTTTCGAAAGATCACTCTTTGAACCCTAAAGGAATTGAGGAAGGAGGGCTGCCCCTGCTTTATGGTGTTGGAGACATATGCTGGATATATGGAAAGACTTGAAAGGGATATCACCATGCATACCCAAAATTTGGGCATTGCTTCTGCAGTCTCTTCCTGGTGACCCATGCACATGCCTGAGAACTTAACAGCGACAGACTCCAAAGTGTAAAGGTGAACTGCAATGTGTATTTTCTGCTTCAAAAACCAATCTCTCATCTCTTCCAAATCCTTTTTAATTTCACTGTCTTTACTACTGCAAAAATCTGTTCTGTCTTTAAAGGCAGTGACTCCATCCCTCTTATTCAAGACCTGGAACCATTGGTTGGGTACCTCTCAGAGGAGTTTGCTGGTGCAGGAGGATGATGCTCAAGTACTTGCATAGTCTTCCCCATCCCAACTACCACAAAGAAAATAGGTGGGCAGGGGAGGGATGGGATGATGATGGTCTCTGTGCCATGAGCTTTGTATGTTAAGGCTTGGAAAGGGAAGATACTCCTGTGGCAAAACCTGGAGCAAGTTTTAGACACTGTGGTTTCAGTCCTTGGCTGACACAGCCTTTCTTCAGTGTCTTGAACCATTGCTTTGACCACCAGCATCTGCCTTTGTGAAACAGAACAGTTTCTGTTCTTCTTGCCTGTGCATTGGTCTGTCAGCCTGCATGGGCCGTGATCCAGGTGCTCTCTTCCCATCTGTAAGGGCTTAGCATATAAGAGACAAAAGAGAATGACCTTGAGGGTTCTTCTTGACTGTCATGTGGTACAGGAGTTATCATGATGTGCTGCCTTGCCTCTGCCTTTTCATCCCATCATAAATACCACTTATATGGTAACTTCTCTGTTTTCCTTAAAGTTTCACGATGAAGTTGCTCATTTTTTTTCTGGGTGACTCACAGCTCTGAGGTTTTATCACTTTCATGTCTGGAGGTGGTGGGAGGAGGAAAGCCCTTGGATAAATAACAGGAAGGCATTTCATTTCAGTTCCATCTCAGCATGTTTTGTACCTCCCCTGTTCCTTTAGCACTTGTGCAAAGAAAATCATTAGAGACATTTACTATATGCCACTGAGGGTTGCACTCATTGAAGTTCAATAGTACCAGCTCTGGAAATTCAAAACAAAATTATTTCCTTCCCACGGACCTGAGTGTCATCATATGCCTTGGCAGCTGTCAGTCAGGTCTCTCGCAATACATTGGAAATAAATAATCTTTTCTGAATTAGTGGTCTTGTCAGAATTGGTACATATTCTAGTTTCTTGATTCCACCTCAGCTTTTGCTTCATGAAGGCATGAGTGCTTGCAGGGAGCCAGGCTTTTGTGGGCACCTACTACTTTGGGGATGTGGTTTATCTAATCCTGTTGTTTTGTGTCTCTTGATGGATTTCACTGCTTTCATCCTGATTTAATGACTCTTGGGAAATGAGTCTTTCATCTGTGGGGAAGAATCTGTCCCACATGGTGTGAAGGTTTGCTGTCCTTAGAAGCACCTCCTTACATGAGCCTTTGGGTTTGCAGATGGTGAGTTAGTGATGTCCCACTTAAAATGCAGGATGCTGTTGAACAGGATGGTGGCCTTCCATGGGCATGTCTTGCTTTTAGGGGGCAGCTTTTATTTGGTGCATACTGAGGGAAGGGCGGGATCTGGCAAAGGATTTCTGCAGGATTTGGTCCTGGCTGTGCGTTGGACCTTCACAGCTGGTGCTAAAGCAACACCTGGGACAGAGCAAGCATTTGGGAAGTTCTGAGGATGGCATTTTAAATATTGAATGTCCATTACACTTTCAGGATCAGGATATGTTACAGATACTTTCTCTGTCGGCAGAAATACTGAAATATTTATTGTAATGGAGTAGAAAAGCATTCTCATAAACATCTGGTTTTCCTGGTCCTACAGAGTGATCTTGGCATTTACTACAGAATTATTTTACATACGTTTTTTGACCAAGATACTGGTATTAGTTCTTCACTGTGCCCTTGTCTGTCTGCTTGAAGCCCACCTCCTGTCCAACCTCCTGGTTTGTATAACTCTTTGTGACAAGGGCCACCATTCCTGAGTTTTGCTCTCGGTAGACACAATGTTGCCATGAAGCCAGTAAGGAAATGAGGACCATCAGTTTGTGCTCATGGAGGCCATGAGCCAGCACAGTGCCATGGTAAAGGTCTTTATGTCCTTGTGAGAGGTTGACCTTAAGAAGTCAGGTTGGAGATAAAAGAGCTGGTGGTGCGAGGTGGGTCTGAAAGGAAAGGCAAGAGAAGGAGGTGTTCAGCTGGGTGTGGCAATGGCAGTGTGGCTGGCCCACATCCAGAAAACCTACTAGTTAGATCTTATGTTTCCCTAGGGATTGTGGTCCTTCTCTTACATCAGCCTGAATTGCATGAAGTAGAACACCCTGTGGAAAAAGAAGAGGGATTTTGAAGGTGCTTGGATGCATTTGTACCAGGCAGTGACAGTAGCTCCAGTTGATTGCCTGGTCAGGCACTGTCCTTCTCAGTTCCTAGCTCATTTCCATGACTGGAAATCTGGCACCTCTGTCCCCTCCCAAGGAATTGCCTGGTTCTGAGGGAGCACCATGAGGCAGTATAAATGCCCTCCATGGCTGGAGCTTGGGCCTGTGCCACAGATCCTTCAGTGTACCCAAGTGTCCTCAGGAACCTGGAGGAGTGCTACAGTGGCTTTTGTAGTGCAGCTGCAAGGCATTTCACAGGTGGGATGAATGAAAGGAAGGAAAGTATTCAGAAAAGGATATTTTTCTTTCTTATGAAGCTTTTTCTTTTAATGGAAGTATTCAGCGATGGAAAGAAAGCTCTTTTTATTCTTTTTTCCACTGAAATTTAATGGGGGCTTTATGACAAGAAGAAGGGAAGAAGCATCTGTGAGATGAAGTGAACAAAGACCTGTCTCCTGTGAAGGCAGGTTGAGTTGTTCAGCCTGAAGAAGAGAAAGCTCTGAGGAGACCTCAGTGTGGTCTTCCAGTACTTAAATGGGGCTTATAAAAACAAGGGAGAATATATTTTTACACAGGCAGATAGTGATAGGACAAGAGGCTATGGTTTTAAACTAAAAGAGGACAGGTTTAGATTACATGTAAGGAAGAAATTCTTTACTGTGAGGGTGGTGAGGCACTGGCATAGGTTGCCCAGAGAAAGAAATTGTGGGTGCCCCATGCCTGGAAATGTTCAAGGCCAGGTTGGATGGGATTATGAGCAGTCTGGTGTAGTGAAAGGTGTCCCTGCACATGGCAAGGATGTTGGAACTAGGTGATCTGTAAGGTCCCTTTCAACCAAACTGTTCTATGATTCTGTGCTTCTCTTGTTTTGACTGAGTAGTTGTCTTTGATGGATACAGGTACGCCCATCCGACAGATCAGAGATGCCCTCTCTTCTCCAGCACAGGGAGAGGAAGTGATTGCCTGGGGTGTCTGCCCAGATGGCTGATTATCTTCAGCAGCAAACCATGGAGAAAATGTATTTGCCACCAGCAGGACCCAGCTAACCTTGCACGTGTTTTCCTTCCTGCAGATGTGCCGGCGTGTGTACAAAGGGATCCCGCTTCAGGTGCGAGGTCAGGTCTGGTCACTTCTTCTGGATGTCGAGAAGATGAAGAAGGAGAATGAAGGAAAATATGAGGTATGGGCTCTTCCAGGCAAAGATGGTAGGAGCAAGGTGATAGGGAGGTTAGATTGGTTGATGAAGCTGGTTTGGTGAGGACTGAAGATGCAAAGGGTATCAAATCTTTGTCCGTGGGTTTATATTAAGCTGGGGTCTTTTAGCATGTTAGCTGGTTGCTTTCTATAAGATGCTGCTTCCAGTTTTCTGCTGTAAGTTGGGAGCAAAGCTGCTGTCAGTGTTACTGCATCTTTAGAGAAAGATGCAGGGAAGATTGAGGGGAATCTTTCCATAGGAAGCGTATGGAAGCCTATGGTGGATAATTAACTCATTTTCCAAGCCTGTGTTATGATTTATCTTGGATCATGTACCAGGGTGAGGATCAGGGTGTTGGGGAGACAATTATTTTTCAGAGGCAGGAGATTGAGTGCTGCTTCCATCAGGTGTTTCTAAAAATCCCTGCCTATTAAGTGGGATGATGCTAACCCTCATTATAGTCAAGTGTGGATGTTACCAGTGAGGTGCCGCAGGGATGGAGGCACACGCAGGGGCTGGGGGAAGGCGGGCTGGTCTCACCACAGCGAGCACAGATAAGGGTGCTCTCCCAGCATGCTGATTAAAATTGTGCTCCCTCTCTCAAAGCTGTGCTGCACAGGCAGGGAAGCAATCCAAACAAATGAAAGTCACAAGGAGTTTATCTGTGCTCCAGAGGGGTCTGTGATAAACAGGAGCTTCAGGGCTAATAAGCTTTGCTGGATGCAAACCCTCTACAAAAGCATCTTAATCTACTTCTTCAGTGCCGCCTGCCACCAGTAATTAGCTCTCCCCTAATTTCCTCCAGGAGAGGCTCAGTGCAGGTCCTGGATGAGGGGTTTTGCTTTCAAGAAGGAACTAAGCCTCAGACTTGTGTCCTCGAGGGACTGGTTCCAAGGCCACCCTATTTCTCCCTGGGGCATAACCCATGGCACAAAAGCCTGAAGGCTACCATGGGACCTTCCGCTCTTGCTTTTGATCCAGGCGTGATGCTCTGCCTCCCTGAGGTTTGTTAGCTGCAGCCAGAGGGCTTGAGAGGAGCTTGAGAAAACAGCAAGAGAAGCATTGGCCATAGGGCAGAGCAGAGGCATCCTGGCTTTTTCCCACTGTTTTGTACAAGGTCTTTGGGATGGGACTTCCAGCTTTCCAGCCTCTGCTCTGCCACCAGCTTGCAGGATTCACAGCACTAATGAGCTTGACTGAGCATCTGTGGAGCCCCTAGGTTATTTACACTAGGAAAAAAAGGAGACTAACCCTTCTGGGTTTTAACCCATTTCTTTTTTAATGTCTGCACAATTAGTAAAGCCTCCTGGGTGCATGGAGGTGACAAAATGCTGTGTGATCTACCTGCTATTCATGAGCAATGATTTAAAAATACTCGAAGTACGGTATTTACAATCTTTGGGAAATTCTGTGTTTTTCTGGCAGGGAAAACAAGAGGGCCTTTAACTGGAAAATTTGAACTGAAGTGACCCAGTGCACATGAATAGTCATGTTCTCTCAGGTAGTTTGCCTGCTTTATAGAGGGCAAGGAGCCATACAATACAGAGAACACAGTATTTACAGCAGGGAAATGATGTTGTTCATCATATCTTCATTCCATCATCACTTTTATCCTCACTTGTCCTGTGCAGGCAGTAATTCAGAATAGTCCCTGTAATGTTGCTCCTCCATACAGCTGTTTTCAAGGCTGAAGTTAATATTCCCAAGATGCTGTGATTGTCCTAAGTGTTGGCTGTGCTGGATACATGTGGGTGCTAATGACCTTCCAATGTTCCCCAGAGCTGATGTGGCCACCTTGGGAGGTCAACAGCAGCCTTAAGGCGCCTGGTATCAGGCTGACAAGCATTCATAGGATGGCAGCTGTTGGAGCAGATGACAAGTATCTGGGCAGATGTTCTATTTTCTGTCTCCTCTGTGAGCCAGGAGGGGTCCTAACCCTGGGCTCAAGGCAAGTTGGACTTACTGCTCATCTCTGCTGCATCCAATCTGCTGGTGAATCTCAGTGTGTCTGAAGACAGTCACAAAATTTTTTCTTCAAGCAATTAACCCTGAAGACATTAAAGGAGGGAGGGCAAGATCACTGGTGGTATCTAAAGACTGTGAGATGAGATGCTTAGCTATAGCCTAGTGGTCCTTGCCTGCAGTACAGAGCTGAACAGTGGATTACAAATGGGACTGCAGTGAGATTTGTCCATGGAGTATCTTCATCTTGGAGCTGTGAGGGTACAATTGGTTGAGGTGATCCTAAACTTTCATTTGAATTTCCTTTTTTTTGCAGTGGACTTCAGTCCTATTTCTATATGATCCTGACTGAAATGATTAGCCAGCCTGGGGAGAACATGGGGATTCTTGGCTTTGAGTTTAGCTTCTGTTCTGGACTCTGCCAGTTTCTTAAATTTGTACCAATCCAAGAGAATATTCCAGGACTGCTTTTCTAGTGGAAATGCCTTAAACTGAAGACGATTTGGATTCTCTTCTGCGGGGAAAGTAGTAGTTGGAGATTCCAGAGTCAGTCATAACAGTTTAGACTTTGTTATGATTGAGCCTCTGAAAGTCTGAGAGTGCTGCATACATCTGTGCATTAACTCCTTAAGGGTCAACAGAGCTCTCAATGCTTTATGAGAGCCAGCCAGGCAAAGAAATCAAAATAAATCAGTGGAATTGAATTGTAAAGGTTTTAGATTCTGAAAACTCAGTATCTGCATTGGAAGATGGGAAAGGCTGGGTTGGCAGCTGCTGCTGTCTCAGTGTGTGAGTATGGGGGTCATCCCCTTCTCCCTGGGTCAGTGGCACAGACAAGGGGTCAGGGGCTCACCTCCAGGCTGCAGTTCATTGCTCACTGCAGGACAGCAATGCCCCCTGCTCTGGATAGCTCTGTGCAGCTCTCAAGCTGCCACTCCTGCTGCAGGAGTCCTGCCTTCTCACTATGTGGAGAGATGTACATGCCGAGAGTGTACATTCCTGCCTCTTGTCTGCCCTTCTCCCTTCCAGCTAATGAAAGAACAAGCAAAGAGTTTTTCATCAGAACTCAAGCAGATAGATTTGGATGTTAACCGCACCTTCCGAAACCACATCATGTTTCGGGATCGCTATGGTGTGAAGTGAGTATGGAAACGCTTCTGTGGCTTATATAGGCAGTCGTGCCAGTGCATATGTGAGGGATGAGCTGGATGGGGTGGCCAGTAGTCCCCTGGCTCAGGGCAAGGCCATCTTTGCCTTTTCCTCAAATCATCAGCACCCAGTGTGACCCACAGGGGCTGGGCTGCTGATTCTGTCTTCAGAGAGCTCCACACTAGAGCAGGCTCAGCCCCAGTTCCTGAGCCAAGCAACAGCCTGTTGCAGTGCCTTGTCCCTCAAGAATCACAGTTGCAGAAGGCTTGGTTTGGGATGACTGGGATGATGGGGTGGGCCCATCAGAATCTGGGAGGGATGGGGTCTTCACAACAGATGGAGTTGGAGAGGTTTGACAGAGTGATTTTGTCACTGGGATAAGTCACGCCTGGCTGCCCAACACAGTTTCCAAGGAATGAGCTTTCTGGTTCTGTGAGGCCTGCTCCTTGCAAAAACCTTAAGTACCAGGTGGCTGGGTGTTTTCAGAATCTTTGCTCTCTGTATGTATGCACTGGTGTGCTCATGAAGCTGGAGACCTTATGCTCAGATGTTTTAATATCCTTCTTTCTCCCCAGGCAACAGGCACTCTTCCATGTTCTGTCAGCATACTCGGTTTATAACACTGTAAGTAGCAAGTCCAGTTAACATGAAGAGCATTGTGCTTTTTATATTTATATATATAATGTATGTAAAGATCTAAAGAAAAGCTTTATATATGTGTGTATTTGTATAGACATATATATTTTCATGTGAATATATTTGTAATAAACACACACTTACTTAGCCAGTGGAAATTCCAATTTTAAGTCCTAATAAGGTTGTACAGAGAGCTGCAAGACTCTTGGGCAGCACAAGAATCTTTCCACAGTTGTTTCATTCCTTTGTTCATTTTGTCACCTGGTAAATGACATCTGGCAGATTTAGTTTGGGCGAGTGTCAGCAAAGAACAAGGGATTGCCCTTTGGCTTTTCAGCAACACTAGTCTTCTGGCAGTCTGTCATGTTTCTGACTTCTTGTCTTACAACAAATGGTGTCCTTGTTGAAAACACTTACTTACTACAGTAATTCAGTCATTTTTAGCCGAAGCACACAGGCAGAATAAGCTGGAACCAGCAGCTGAACCTACTGTCTCCACCTCCAGGATGGTACAGTTATTCTAGAAGATGCTCAGGGGTTTAGTTAAGGAGCCTCTCTCATGCCAGATAAATGCTTATGAGATTGATTTGCTGTTTAATTACTTCAGTGCTCACATGGCTGAAGGAATCCAAAACAGCATTGGAGTGACATGCTGTTTGTCATCCCAAAGATAGACTGGACATAAGGAAGACATCTTTTACAATGAGTGTGGTGAGGCATGGAAATAATTGCTCATAGAAGTTGTGGATGCCCTATCCTGGAGGTGTTCAAAGTCCGTTTGGATGGGGCTTTGAGCAGCCTGGTGTGGTGGAAGCTGTCCCTGCCCATGGTAGGAGGGTTGGATGAGGTGATCCTCAAAGGTCCTTTTCCAACCCAAACTACTCCATGAGTCAGTGACATGGTAGGTGCTGTAGACATACAGGAGCTGTGAATTTGGACATAAACAGTGAAGACTTTGAAATGGGACAGACCTTGGAAGAGAACGAAGTACAGGCAGCTTTAGCATTATGGTAGACTCTGCCAGCATGGCAGCACATGTTCCCCTCCTGACTGTTGCAGGAAGTAAGCTACTGCCAAGGGATGAGCCAGATTGCAGCCATCCTCCTGATGTACTTGAATGAAGAGGATGCGTTCTGGGCACTGGCACAGCTGCTCACCAACCAGCGCCACGCCATGCACGGTAAGGCTGGGCTGAGGTGGGGGGTGTCTGGCAAAGGAAGAGAACTTTGTTCAGGTTGGTCGCTAGAGCCTCATTTCTCCTCACATATTTGTTTAATTAAAGTGCATGAGGCTTAACTACTTGTGCAGCCTGACTAGGGAGCTGAACTTCACTCTTGGAGGGAGACAAGTTCTTAGCAAAGAAACAGAGTTTTATCCACCTGAGCTTTAGTGCTCAGTAATTAACACTTTCACAGAAGTGCTGTCTTCCCTCCAGGGTACCTTGCCCTTGGCAATCAATTAACCCAAGGTTATGAGTTTATAAGAAGTCTCACGGAAGTACATCCAAGAGTTTCCACACTAAATGTGGACATAATTTCACTAAATGTGTGTTGTATTATTTTACTTCATACACATTAAATATCCTTTCATCTTACTTCTGGTTAGCAATAATCTATGCACAGAGGGTTATTTCATGGGCAGAGAGCTAAACCTTATAACTTGATAACTTTGGACAATCTTAAATGTGTGTCCCACTAGATTACAGGGCACTGCACAAGCTTGTGGTTTTCAAACACCTTCAGCTTTTCTCTGAACCTTGGTAAGCACTGAGGTGTGTTTGAGAGCTCCAGGCCAAGTCGCAGGCAGGCAGGCAGGCAGTGGGAGCTGTGTGGGCCTGCTCCATGGGGCTGGGTGAGAAGGACCAGCTGGGCTTGACGTAAGGGTCCTGTTGCCCAGATGGGGTGAGGGGTGATCTCTGGAAAGGAAGGTGAAAAGGAGGTAGCTGGGCACCCTGTGGTTCAGCCAACTTCAACAGGTGAAGCAAGAGATGAGTTTATAGAAAATCAGGTATCCCTGTCACTGCTGCAGAGCTTTCCTGATTTTTTTTTTAATTTCTCTTGTCTTTTCTTGTTAAGGTTTTTTCATTCCTGGGTTCCCGAAGCTGCAGAGGTTTCAAGCCCACCACGAGCAAATTTTAAACAAACTGTTCCCCAAACTGAAGAAGCACATGGTATCTCTTTACTATCAGTCTTCCTGTAATAATGCCACATTTTAATGATAAAGCAGTTCATACGGTCTTCTGCCAAACAGATGCACAGCTGAACATACTTATAACCATATAGGGCTGCTTCAGCTGCAGAGGCTGCCATTTATTAAATGGGTTGCCCAAATTTTGCTGAGTTGAATGGTAATCATTTGCTTGCTGGTCATCACTAGTGGAGGGACTGCTTAAATTTTAAAAATCTTTAGATTTCCTACAAGAGCCAGGCAAGGATGGTTTGCAGAGCCTGCAGCAGGAGGAACAGCAGTGAGGCTGGGCTGTGTTCTTACAGCAGGTGCAAGGCCCAAAGGCTGATGATGGCCTGTCTGGAGTATTAGTTCAGTAATTATTAGCTACAAGTGTTTTGCTGTTGTTTTAAGTCAGGAGGCACATAAGATTTGCTGGGTGTTTTGTTGTTTGGGCATGTCCAGTTGCTTTTCTCTCTAGCAGATGGTACAGGCCGATTTGGTGGCTGCAGGAGCATCTGCAGGGCACACTGACTCCAGTCTAATGTCCAGGCCACTGTTTTGCAGCACCTGTTCTCCCCCTTTTCTTTTTTTTTTTGCCTTGTCCCCCTTTGCATTTGGCGCAGACAGGTGGTGTTCAGTGGCCAGACTCCTAAAGTTTTCTTATGCTCCCAAGAGGCTTGGTGGCCCTCATGTCCAGCAAAAGGTGTTTGTATTACCATCTTCTGCAAGAGCTCTTGCTTTGTGCTGCAAATGGCTGTAAAAGTGAAACAGAGGCATGTTAGGTTTTCGCTTAATTATAATCACGGGCAGGGGAGAGGATGGGAATAAATCAGAAAGCTGCTCATTCCTCCTGCTCCTGAAGGCTTTCCAGGCTTGCAGTACACAGCATCAGCCAAAAACAAAGGCTGGAGCTGGCCGTTCATCCATGGGCTTCTTTCTCTTCCCATCCCCACTGCTTTGTTGGCTTTTCAGCAGAGGTCATGTCAGCTCCACACACATCCCAGCACTGGGCACCTGGAGAAGTGCTAGACTGAGGTGGTGATGGTGAGGTTTTTAAGAGTTTTCCTCAGCCTGTCAGGCTGTCCTGCTCCTGTAGCAGTCATGCTATGTGAATGAGGTAGTGCTTCCAAAGCTGGCTTGACTGTGCTCCGAGAGGCTCACATGAGAATTGCTGTGGAAACAAAAATGGTAGTCTGCAAGGAGTGAGTGGTTTGAGTTCCTGGAAGGCTTTTTAAAACCCTGGAGTAGGTATTAGGCCAGAAAAGCTTCTCCCAGAAATCCCTCCACAATGCTTTGGCTGAAGTCTGGCCACATCGAGGATCAGGTTCAATGGATGTCTTGGGCAAAGGACCAAAGCAGGGCTTCAGCAATGGTGTTTAAAGCAGGGGCTTTGTTGGGAGATGGGAGACGAACCACAGCCACATCCAGACCTCAGAATAAGTCAACCAACAACCAATCAACCTTCCCCAAAAGCCTTATGAGCTGCTTGACCTCCAGTAACCAGCCTGGTGAAATTCCTGTCTCTCTTTGCTGTCTTCCCCCAGGACAAGGAACAGATGACTACTGGGATTTACACAACCAAGTGGTTCCTGCAGTGTTTCATTGACCGGGTGAGGATACTCTGGAGGTTTTTTGCTGCTCTGCTGTTGGCATGCATTGTTAATCTGCCTGTTTTTTGTAAATATCGTACTTTGAAGAAGATGTTAATATTTTATAAGGTGGGATATTATGCACACTCTCATAAGGCAAAAAAATTAATAATGAAGAAGCTAAAAATAACTGCATGTCACTGATGACAAGTGAATTCCTGCTGCCTCATCACAAGCAGCTGCAGGGAGATGGTTTCGCATCAGCAGTATTAACTTCAGAATCGGGAGAGATCTTTCTCTTGCCTACTGGAGCTGCTGCTAAGGCAGTTAACCTCACTTTGGTAACAACATATAAAGAAGAGGAGCTGGGGGCACAAATGTCAACAAATAGCAGTGCAGGAGCTGCACGCAGAGGAGCAAATTGGGACTGGAAACATGTGAAAGCGTGAGAAAATTATCCTGATTTGTCCAGAGCTAATTTGCTAGTCCTGAGCTAGGACTATTTTATTTTTAGGGTCAGCATTGTGCTTACTGGACTTGAATGCAATGTCCAGACTTGCTAATATTTAAGACATTTGTGTACTCCAGTTTGAATTTTCTGCTGCCCTCTCTTCTATAAAACAGTGGACAGCCCCTTCCCCTCAAGAGGGAGCTCACTGCTTTTGCCACTAAAAGCTGTATAAAATGCAAAATCCCTTTAACTGCAGTAGCATGTGCTAAAAGAGCTGAAATGGTCAGTTGTGCCAAACTCTGGAGAGTCAGTGCAGTATCCTAAATTTGAACCTAAACATCTCAGTAGGATTAATACTAATTTCTGTGTTGGTGAGGTGCATTAGATCTTTGCTGAAAAGGTATGGGCTGCTCCATCACTTTGGGTATCAGTTCAATCCTGTTTTCCAGATTGGGTCTGGGTACAAGTGAAAACCTCTTGCAGAGATGTTTTTAGCAGGCAGAAATAAGCTTGTATATAAGAAAGACCTCTTCTTTGGACACCAGATGAATGATTTTTTTAATGCTTAGTGATGCATCATTGGGCTTTCAGACCTATCCCATAAACAGCCTATCTGGGAAATCTGGATGGATACAGGAGTTGTTTTTTGCACTCACAAGGCTGAAAGATGATGGTACTCCCTCCAGGGCAGGGGAATCCACATGCTAGCGTGCTTGTGAGGGAAGTTTCTCTTTTTTCTGCATTCATAGATGCATTTTAAATATTTCCCTAGCCATCCAAGTTCATTAGCTTTAAGGCAAAACCATAGATGATAAAAGACATTTTTGTATTTTAGATGAATTCCTGACTTGCAAAGCCTAGCTCTGTTGAGTGTTTTGGTGCAAGGAGATGCAGTGGTGGGAGCAGCCTCTGTTTCACCATCCCGTTTGTGATTTGTTTGTGTGTTTGAAACAGACACCATTCACTCTGACCTTGCGGCTGTGGGATATCTACATCCTGGAGGGGGAGCGGGTGCTGACAGCCATGGCTTACACCATCCTCAAACTGCACAAAAGTAAGGTCCCACCTGGCTGCATCCCCTATGGCTGTGGTGGCACCATGCTGGACCACCCTTGTGCTGCTGACCTGAAAAGCTTTGCTGGCTGCTTCCAGCCTCTTAGTGCCCTGCACTGGCCACAGAAGGCACAGTCCAGGGGAGGAAATGAGATGCCACAAGGATTCATTTGCTGTGCTCAGCACACAGAAACCACACCTGAAGTACTCCCAGCTGCCCCTTCCTATGTACTATGCCCCAAAAATTGCTTTTAAGGGCAATACAGACAGCACCCCATCTGTCTGCAGAACTTTATGTGGTGGCTCAACTGAAGAGTCTGTAGAAGGACAAGTAAATCCATTAATACACTTCTAAAATGATCAAAACCTGGTTTTTTTTGCATAACATTAAGGCAGTGATGTTTCTACCTCGAGATCTTTGTAACTTTGAACCCCTTCACTCCCATAAGTTGATAGTCTTGCTGTGTCACTCTTTTGGCCTTCATCTGGGGCAGAATTGCGTGATGAGAACCTTTGGGCTGCAGAATTTATGGGACTGCATGTGTTGGCTTCTGCAAACCTCTACCCTGTTCTTCCTTTAGTTAAATGAAGAATAGACTATCCAGAAATAAATTTTGGAAGTAATTTTGTAAAAATTAGGAAAAAAAAAAAAGTAAATTTGTCTGCAAAAAGTGGGAAACAGGCAGGCAGGCGGATGTTTGAGTTTGGCTGTGAAATCTCACCTCCTTGAGGAATGTGTAGTGCAGGTTGGCATCTCTTCCTACAACTCATTCCTGCCTCTATCCCACCCCTATCTACTACCTTTGTAAGGGCCAGCACCTCTTCCTGCATCTCTGCCTGCTGACTGGTGCAGGTTGGCATCCCTGGCCAGTGGCGGCAGCTGCTGGCAGTGGCTGTTCAGCCTGATGCTAAGGGCCTGTCTCATGGATCTTTTCCTCCTCCTAGAGGCATTGGTGAGAACTTCCAGAAATGGCCTAAAACCTGCATCCTCATCAGCACAGCTCCCAATCCTGCCACTGAGAAGCTACTGCTCAGGTGGCATGGATATATACATGTATTGATGACCCTGAGCAATAGTGGGAAGGTGGGAGAGAGGCATAAGTGTTCAGGCTGTCTCCCTGGAGAGTGGGAACAGCAGCAGAATCCCAGATAACACCAAAGCGTGGTGTAACCCATGCTTGTGCTACCCTGAAATTTGTCTGTGCTACTGCCATTACTCCTTTCTCCCATCCCCCAGAGCGCTTGCTGAAGATGACACTGGAAGATTTACGTGAATTTCTGCAGGAGAAAATTGCTGCTTCCCTGCAGTATGAGGACGATGCTGTCATCGAGCAGCTGCAGGTGTCAATGACTGAACTGCGCAAGATGAAATTTGACCTGCCCCCACCAGGTGGGTAGAGGGGAAGGTGAGCAGCCCAGCAGGGACCAGAGCATCCTGCTGGTGTGGCTGGGAGCTGGGGCTGCCCAGAGGGGCTAACGCCTGTTGTGTGGAAGGATTTGTCTTCCTCACATTCAGGGCGTGCAAAAACAAACTGATGCACAGTTTGGGTTTTGTTTTCTCTGCTTCCAATGCAGCAAAGCCTGAGGAGTTTCCAAGGAAACCCCTGGGCCTGGAGCTCTCCCTCAACCCAGTAGCCATAAAGGAAAGTGCAGCGGCCAATGGCCAGAATGGCCGGGTGGGTGAGCACACTCCGGACAGGGAGCCCCATCCCCACAGAGTTCCTGGAGCACCAGGAGGAATGACAGTGGTGGACGTGAGGATTCCCACCTTCCAGGGTAATGAAGCAGCTGAAGCAACGAATGTGCCTGTTTTGGGTGGGCAGCCACCAGATGAGGCGGGCCAGGTGGAGCCTACTGTGGACGGACAGCCATCACCTTTTCCAAAGGCAAGCGAGGTGCAGGCCCAGCAACACCTCCTGCCCATGGTCCTGCCTCCAGAGCAGCCTCTTCTTGTTCCTGGCTGTCCCGTGGTGGACCATGGAGTCTCCCTGCATGCCCCAGCTGAGCACAGCTCCTTAGACTCCTCTCTCCAAAACAGGCCATCTCCTCCCGACTCCAGCTCCGCTGAGCTTTCTGCTACAGACCGGGCAGTGTGGCAGCCAAATCCTGCTGTCCTGCTAGCATCAGAACAGGCATCTTCCTTGAGCAGAGACGCAGTGCTTGAAGCAGCCCCCCATCCTCTGCCAGCCGGCTGCCGGCGGCACTCCTGCACGTCACAGAGTGATGGCTCCCCTGAGAGCGAGCACAGGGAGGAGGTGGTGGATGACAGGCACTGCAGGGCGGTGCTGCTGGACAAAATGGGCCTGAAGCACTCAGCATTCAAAGCTGCATCCACAGGAGAGCTCCTCAGCCTGCAGCAGAACAGGCTGGTCAGTGCCACCAGCACCACACGCTGGCCTGAGGCCGTGGGCGCACCGCCCGTGCACAGGCAGGCGGGGGGCAGTGTGCCCATCTTGTCCAATAGAGAGATGGAGGCAGCAGGGCTGGCCGAGGGCTGCTCCACCCAGCGGGCACCATCCCCTGTGGTGGAAGGGAACAGCCCCTATGTCGTTATCAAAACCACCACTCCCCTCCACCTGGCCCATGCGACAGAGCAGGACTTCTTGAACAGAAAGCAGGTGGCATTGCCTCTGTCAGAGACTGGACATCCCCTGCCTACTACCACCTCTTACACTGGACCTATGCCACCACCTCTTACGCTGGACCCAGAGGAGGCAGAGGTCCAGAAAAGCCTCCAGAAACCATTAAATGCACTGAAAGCCCCACGACCCCCACTGAGTCCCAAACCAAAATTACCGCCGCAGGTTGCCAAATCCCACTCAGAGAACAGTTTCCTTTCAGGCTCAGCTTCCCTGGCAAAGCTGCCCAAATCGGTGACGTTCTAGTGGGATGGGGAAGGGGAAGTTAAGGGAGAAGAAGTGGGTTCTGGAGAAGCACCCTTGCCCCATTTACAGGATCCCCTTCTGTCAGCAGGGCTGTCAGGGTGACAGCACAGCACCATCGCACGTCAAGCTGTGCTTTGGTACGAGCACCCAGCGAGAAGACAAAGTGGTGGCCACCAGAGCTAAGAGACACCAGCAGATTGGATTTGCGTGTTTCCTATGGACAAATTGGAAAATGCTTTCATTTTTTGTTCCTCAAAGCTCCCCAAGCCTCATCGCTTGGGGGAAGAGGCAGGGCTGGTGAGTTTGTCATGTGTTTTCTTCTGCTCCTGTCTGCTGTGGGAACCCACGACCAAGCAAGCAGGCACATGGTTCAGAGTCCGAAATGCTTTCTTTAAAATGCCCCATCGGCGCAGCCACAGCATTGCTTTCAAAAGCCTTTGTAGCAATAGATCTTTATTTCATTTCCCAGACCTGCAGGTGTAGGCAGCAGAATTTCCGGGCAGTGCCACGGCATCCTGGCAGGACACAGGCAGCCCGCTGCCCTTTCTATGCAATTCCACAAAGCAGTGCCCAACTGTATCTGGCTCCTGCTGCTGTGGTGGATGGTGTTCAGGAGGACAGATCTAACAGCTGCTGAGTCCCTGGGACTTCTCCTTGGTGTCACCCCAGTGGGGGGCTGCCAGCAGAGTGGTTCTTTCCCAGGTTCTCAAAGTGCCAAGGACAATGATGAAGGTGGAACCTGGTCTTTTGGGCTGAGTGCCCTTTCTGCTGGTCTTTCCTTTGCAGGGCCAGCACAGCGAGCAGGCTCGCTGCCTTTCTGTTCCCCAAACAGGAAAAGGGGCTGCTGGCTTGGGAAACCTGCCTGCACTACCAAGCTGCTGGAGGTGTGATGGCATCTAATCACAGTGCCCCAGATAAGTCCACTTTTGCTTTGAGTAAGTTAAGTGTCAGAGTGCAAAAGGCATAGGAATTGGGGAAAAGGAGCACATTGCCAGAACCTGATCTTAGCCTTTCTGTTTGAGCCCACACAGAATTAACAACAGGAAGGAAACTTCGACATGATGGGTGCCCGCATGTCCATTTGCATTTCATGCACCATGGATGCATGTCCATCTCCTCCCCATCCCAGGGTGTTGCTGCTGCACAGCTCAGGCCATTGGCTGGGGAGACGCCCCATAGAAAGAGCTGGTCCAGTATTCTGGTCCTAGCAGAACTACTTCACTCCTAGAGATGAAGGGACTTCATCAGGAAGGCAGATCTGAAAAAGCAGGTAGTCCAGATAATGCTTGATTTGACTTAGCTGTCCAGAAGGGGTAGCTGCAAGTGCCACCTTAGGTGGGACTGCAAGTGGGATTCCCATTCCTTCAACAGAGATCCTGGGCAAAAGCTCCTTTAAGTTCTAAGGAGACTTTGAAAACTATTTTTTTTATCTCACAGGCTGCTTAAATTGCATAACCTGATTTAAAGCCTACCTGAAAACCCAGCAAAAAACTTCCACTAAATTACTTTGTGTGTTCCAGGATCTAGACTTGATGATCCTGGTGGATCCCTTCCAGCTCAGCATATTCTATGGTTCTATGATTTATCAGGGTTTATTTTGCCTTGTGTTTGTGTGGTGTTTTATGTTTGCAGCAGGGAGCGTGGAAGGGAGCACTGGATCTTTGTTTGGATGTAGCCAGCCAGACTACAGCACCCTCAGCTTTCATTGGAACCCCAGCTCTGTCCCAGGCCCCATCTTCCTCTGAGCTTCCAACCTTGCCCATCCTCTCCCTCTGCAGAGCAGGGATATCCCTATTAGCTACCTCGCAGGGGTGTTGTGAGGAGTCAAGCATTGCTGTTTGAGGAAAAGTGCTCTTTGAATGTTCAGTATTTGTGTTTTGAGACACCAGAAGTCCTTTTTAGGCCTATGGTGCTTGAATTGTTTTTAATTTAGAGTATGTTTTTCCGCAACTGTGCATAGTTAAACGTATTTGTGTGTTAAAATACCTGAGCAGTATTTCACGACAGATATCCATTGCCTTTTGCTAGCAGCCCACTGGCCACAGGAGCTCACTGAGAAGTAACAAGAAGCATCTGAGAGCTGTTGGTCACATCTTGGCTTGGCTTTTGTAGCTTGGACTCTGTCCTCTCCTTGAAGCCCACATAGGACTCCTAATGCATCTGAGCATCACACATGCAAGAGCTGAGACCTCTTTCCCCTTGCTTTAACCCATTTTCCCTCATCTCAGGCACACAGCCTTTGCAGATCATGTTGCTTGTGCACCCAGATTCCTCATCCAGTGTGTGTCTGGGATATTTTGCAGTATTAACATTTAAAAAGGTGGTTTGCTCTAATTTTGGAGAGCTGTCAAATGCACAATATTCATTGCATGGCATTTGGTGCATGATGTTCAACATGCACTTTGATGGGAGTTGTCCTTCCCTCCAAGCCCTAATGGGGAATGAGCATCAAGGTCCTCAGTCATCTTCAGGACTAGGGGAACCACCAGCAACAGGGATTGCTGTCCTTGGTTTGATGGTCTCACTTGAATACATCATTGCATGATCCCCAAGGAGATGCCCACTCCTGTCTCCTCCTCTGCCTCTTGCTGCAGACAAAGCTGCAGCTGTGGTGGATCTGTGGCTGCAAGGCTTGGCCCAGCCTCAGCTCTTTTGCTGGGAATAGGAAGGGGAAGAGAAGGATGAGGGTGGCAGCTCAGCTAGACAAATTATTACCTAACCCAAGCCACTTGCAGCCCTGCCTAGCCCCTGCAACAGCTCAACCCCTCAGCAAAACCCACTCTTACTGTGAGCAAACACAGTGTGGGAAAGCAGCTACCCCCATCCTTGCCCTTGCAGCCCGGAGACAACGCTGGCCTTGCTGCCTTCCATGTAGAGGTAAAGACCAACGCTGTGGGTTTGGGGTTTTTTAAGTTTAGTTTGTTTTTCTTTGTGTTGTTTGTTTGTGATAGAGCACTTTGAGTGGCTGCAGCACTGGCAGGCAGCAGGAGCCACTGGACCCAGCTCCAGGAGGGGCCGGAAATTGGGGTTAGGGATTCTTGGCCTTGCACTTTGAGAGCCTGGCTACCATCTGCTTTCCTTTTATTTGCTATTCTTGTTTACAGCGTGGAACGCTTCTTCCATGACTCTTTCTAATGTATTATAATTATTACTTTTAAGAAAAAAAACATTTTTATGTCTGCTTTGTTTGTTCTGTTTAGTTTTTTTAAAGGAAGGGGTTTTTTTGGAAAAAAACTTTTTTTTTTTACACTGATTGAGACTGTCCAGAGTGTTTGATGCTGTGTTTTACATGGTTGTAATAATAATGGTTAAAGAAGTTTAGCATAAATTCAGACTCCACAAGGTTTCTTACAGAAACGGAAGCTGCATCAAGACTGGTTGCCTACTCCTGATGACTTCTAGTGTGGTTCTCTGGGTATGCTTCAGCTGCAGCAGGTCCATCCTGCTCCATCTCTTCTTTCCTTCCTGATTTTCAACTGTAATTAAATCCAGGCATTCCCAGCAACAGTGGAAAGAAAAATGCTGCTTTCTACTTAACACTGTCCTCTTCCAGCCAAGCAAAGGGCAGCTGATCTGATCCTTCTGACACAAGGCTGCTGATCAGCAACACTGCTGAAGCTTGTTTTTGGGCAAGATTTTGCATTTGTAGTTCGTTTTCCTGGCTGTAGGCAGTGCAGAGAAGAGCTGGACGGGATGGGGAGCGGGTGGACACAGCTCCTTGCACAGCAGGTGGGTGGGTGGGTGGGTGGCTGCGACTCACACTCATGAGTCAGGGTTGAGTCACGTTTACAGCAGTCACTGGGAGTGTAAGGTGGTGCTGCTGACAGCTGAAGATGCATTTTAAAAAGCTGTGAGTGAGCAGTGCCTCTGACACACCCTAGTTCATGGCCTGGACTTAGATGGCCATGGTGCTGTTGCCTGTGAGGTGTTAAATGTGTGTGTGTTCTGGCTCCCCAGAGAGAAAGCTGCCACTTGGTGTTAAGCAGCATGTTTATGGTAAACACAGGGTGTCTGCCTCTGCCATAGTAGCACAGAGGGCACAAACACTTGACAGCAGATGGAGGGGCCAGAATTAGCTAAATGGCACCCTAGGATTTAAGAGCAGTTCCTGAAATTGGCATGTCTATGTGTCTGTCATCCACTGAATGCTGTAGGCTGGTTTTCCTGCTTCTATCACTGTCTTGCCTCGCCCAGGAGGTCAAAGAGGAACAAAAATTGCTCTCCAGTGCCCTTAAATTAGCTCATTTATATTAACTGATTAAAACCTGGTCTGAACTACCACAGAAAAACAAAAAGAAAGCCCCAGCACCACTGAAGACTGCACTGTTTACTGTTACAGAAGCACCCTGAGGATGCAGCACTGTGAGCAAGGGAGAGATCCCCAGGCTAGAGTGAAGCAAACCTCATCCTTCCTGTGTTCCAGGTGCTCACAAGCAGCTTCACTGCACAAGGACACTGCTTTGCGTCACCTCCCGGCCACCAGCTCTCGTGAACATGTTGGCTTTCAGGCAGTGCCAGGTGGGACCAGGTTTGAACATCTGCCATGGTTACTTACATGACAGGCTGCGCAGGGTTTAGATACTGGCATTTATACATCTGCTAAAACAGCATCCCTGTCAGGGAGAGAGCAGAAGTGTCCAGAAAGGCAGCTTCCCCAAGGGAAGGTGAGTTATGCTATGGCTCCACCATCTCCTCTGATGGCATCCTTCCTGCAGGAGCCACTTAACCAGCCTTGAACTGGTGCTTGATGGGGCCCTCAGGTATGGTTTTGGGGTGCCAAGCACCCACTGCAGAGAGTCTTTCCCGGGGCAGACCACCCCTGGGACTTGCCCATAGATAAGCCTAAGCCCTTCCCTCTCTAATACTGCTCTGGGAGGACCTCAGGGCAAACATAATCCATGCCTGGTGTGCAGCCTGGACTGAACGCCTGGCCTCCAGCTGCTGCCAGGAGCACCAGGTCATGGCATGCTCCCTGCAGCAGGGAGTGTCAGCATGGGAGGTGCACATGTCCCTGAGGGAATGGGAGGGTAGACAGGCCCTGTGTCATTCCAGCAGTATCCCTTGCCCCTTCCTGTGCTCCCCAGGGCCTGAGTGCTGCTCGCAGGGGACAAAGAGGAGGCCAGTCCCAAAGCCCAAGGTTACAGATACCCACTTGCTGGACAGCATTGGGACCAGCAGCAAATTAACATCGTAGATTGTGTTGAGGCTGCTGCTTAAATCCTAGTGGTCTTAGCAGCTGGGAACTGGTCCTCCCACTGCCTCTTCCTCTGCACTTAGTATTTGCCAGTATTATCTATCCCTCTTTTCCTGGTGGAGCCACTGCTGTCATCACAGCAGCTCGGCAGCTCTTAGGATTGGTCCCCAAGGCAGAACTGCAAACTCCCCAAGCTGTGCTCAGCTGTTGTGCCCTGTCAGCTCCCTGAGGCTCCTGTCCTTCCTGGCTCAGAACAGCCAAACCAGCAGCACCAGGAGTTGAGGGAGACCACGTCTATCCTTGCTGCTCGCTGGCTGTCTGCCAAGCTCCGCTGTGCTCATCACCATCCCTGCCCACCTCCCACGACATGGAAAGCTCATCAACCCCTGCGTGCCTCCACAAGGCTTCAGCCAGTCGGCACTGAATAATTGATGCTAAGTGGAGCCTGGAGCAGAGCCAAACTGAAGGAGGGAGCAAGGCTTTGTGCTGGTTTAGGCTCTGCTCCCAGGATACAGCAGGAGAGAGATGGGTGTGCTGTGTCTGGCAGCTTTGTGCCCCAGCCAGTTTGGCAGAGGCAGTCTGAGTATGGCTGGGCCTGGGAGCATTCCTCCTCTTGGGCTTGCTGTGCTGCTCACCTGCTGCTCACGTGCTGCTGTGTCCTACTGCCATGGCAGTGCTGCTGTGCTGTCATCCATCATCTGCTGCTCTGGCACCTGTGGGAGCTGCATGCTGCTCTCGTGCTGTTCTTGTGTGCTGCAGAAGGGCTGTGGCAGCAGTGGATGGGAGTTGGGGAGCAGAGCAAGGGCACTCCCAATCCCAGCAGCCCTTGTTAGGGCTGGTACCTTGGATCTTCTTAAGCTACAGACCCTGTACGCAACCCATAGCAAGAGCAAAGGAGCTGCACGTGAGGCAGGCCCATCTGCCTCTTCCCCTTCCTACCAGCTGCTGGAAGTCAGGATGGTGGCTGTCACACCATCCTCTGAACATTGTCATCCCCTTCCTACAGCACATCCCCAAGTATAAAGCAGCTTATGGAGAAAGTAACAGCCTGGCAGTTTAAAGAGGCAGATGTGACTGCTTCCCAAACAATTTCCCAAATCCTACTACCTCAGTGGCTGAGGAGGCCCACAGGGCATACACCAGCATCCTCTTCACCTAGAACTGAAGTGGGACAGGGCAGGACACAACAAAACCACAGCTGAAATGTCTCACCAGGAGATGCAGCAGGTGGACTCATCCCACAAGCATCCTCACTCACTGTCACCAGTTACAAAACACCCCACAATGGGGATGGAGAAGGCTTAGAAGGCACACACAAAGGCATGAGTCCAAGGAATTGGAGTCACTAAAGGCTGGCTGTTCTTCCACACAGTAAAACAGTCTTCTCCTAAGACACAGAGAAAGGTATACTAAGAAACCTCAGAAACTTCTGATTTTGTCAAAAAATATTATGAGCTCGCTTAGAGGTACCTGTGGCTGCATGGGATGCAATATCACAAGCTCATCTTCCAACCATCCCATTAAAGAGCCTGGGCCACTCTGGTGCCCGGGAGGACACTCAGCCTGACCTCACATCAGAACCCTGCTCCTGGAACATCTAAGCTTACAGACTTAGATAACCTCAGGCTTGGAGAATCTGGTTCTTGACTGGTTTTGCTTACCTTTACGGTGAAGGCAAGAAGTGATACAGAAGTACTGCTTAAACTGGGAAGGTTTGCAGCAGTAGCTGTAGTCCAGAAGGTCTGCTCCTCTACCCAACCACAATGCAGGTGAGGAGGATGAGGCCAGCATTTTGCCAAGGCTGCTCTGTAAAACTCAGCCTTTCATTCAGCTGCCCCCACCACCACACTCACATCTCCAGACTCCAGCGCTGAGTCATTGCTGCCTGCTGCTGCACGACCCAGGTCTTTGCTAAAGCCCTCAGCAAGCACCATGCACTCAACTGCTTTGGAGTCACCCTCTCTGCTGGCTTACAATGCTCCTGTGGAAGCCTCACAGACCAAAAGGCAAGAGATCTGCTCCAGCATTTGATCAGCATCTTTATGGACTTGTAAGCAATTCTAGCAGTTGACTCAGCTGTGATGTCTCTGGAGTCCCAACCCCTTCGTAACAGGGTGTGAGGCACTTGAATGATGTGAGAGAACACATATTATACATCTCTCCTGAGACATCTGGACCTGACCAGACTAGAACAGACCTTGTCAGCTATCCTGTCATTTAAGTACAGATTCAAAGGTGGCACTCCTCCATCATGGCATATGCAGTCTCAACATAATCAGTAGGATGCTGACTGAAGCCTTCTCAGAGCTGGTTTTCACACTGGCTGGAGATCCACAGCACAGCACAAGTTTAGTTCAGCTTTTCTATGGCCAGCTGAAGAGATCACAACAGCTGATGTACTCAAATATAGCAAAAAGCTCACCTTTGTGGACTCTCTTCCAGCTTCAGCTATGCAACAGGAATAATCAAAATAACTGTACATTCTGCCCTGAGCTTGTGCCTCTGAAGCAGAACTGAGGTACACAACAAACTCCTTATCATAAGGGAAACAACTGCAGTGTCTGAAAACTCCATCTTACAGTCTAGGTACTTCTAGAACAAATGTGCCCTGAGTAACTTTGAGGAAAATCAACTCCAACCCCCTCGATTTCTTCTCCAAACCTACATTCACTCCAGTGAAACTGTAATCCTGGTATTAATTTCAGACTTGAGAAGTCCAGCTAGCAGAGAACGCATCATGAGCTCATGTACTGACCTCCTGCCTGTAAGGGACCAGCAAGATGATGTCCTGTCCCCAAATCATCAGCACCAAGACAGCCAGTGAAAAAGCCAAGACAAGAGCAACAACTCCACCTCAGAGAAGTGATACAATCTGGTTTTTGCCAACAGCAAATATAAGATCACAGCTGATGCATCTTGATCTGTGGTGATTTTCCTTCTGGAACAAAGATTCAGTACAACATTAATACACAATTAATACATGGGTTCTGGAGAAAAACTGTGGTGTAAAGCTTTAAGCACCTCCTTTTGCTCCTAACCTACCTCCAACTTCTAGCATGAACTTGAACAATTACCTGAGTCTGTATTTCTTATGACTTTCTAATTACAGCAAAAGGCTAACTAACTCCTGTGATGGTCTGTCACTGACCAGGGCTGTTTGACAAGCTTGAAAGCCTTACCCTGAGCGCAGAAACCTCTCTGAAAGTGAGATGCTCCTACTTCAGCTTTCTGCTCCTTACCAAACTGTAGTAAGTAGTTTGCATTCTGGCCAGTGCTGTTCTAGCACACTCTCTCCAAGATGTGCCAGTTTCTTGGAACTGCAGCTACTGCATGCCCTGTGAAGACAACTTGGCCCTGGTATTCCCTGGAGCTCCTCAGCTTCATTCACTGCAGCTCCCAGTACTTGACTATGGCATTTGGCTCCCAGCCACAAATGAGAGGAAACTTTCAATGGTTAGATCCATACAGTCCTTGAGAGAGCCCCGGAGTGTTACTTCTCCTTTGAAGGCCTCCAGATAGATCTATCCCAGCCTTCACCAAGGGCCTGGGGAAGAATGGGATAAGTTCTATTGCAGATGAAGGGTACCAGGTTCCTAGTGCAGTAAAACTACCAAACAAGGGCTCCCAGGTCATCTTCTAGAAGGACAAAGTACCCCTGTCCTGTGGCCAGTTGTGCACAAGATGCCAACTAGGAACAAATGACATACTTCCAGTCTTCACACTTGAAACAACTCAAGAGTGGGAAGTTTTCTGTGAGTCTCTGGTCCAGTCCCACCATATAACACCAGGTTCAGCATCTTAGCAATCCTCCAGCAC